>OX637301.1:6209581-6639365 GCA_951799385.1 Hyppa rectilinea | reverse complement strand
TAACCCACTGGACATAAATGAAACCGAATTTAAAAATAGATATCGCCTAAATAAAGAAGCTTTTATGTTCCTCTGTGAGCAACTTCAACAAAAAACATCATTAACATCGAGTTCTAGAATTAGTCTAGAACTTAAGGTACCCACTTTGATGCTACATATAAGTATACCTATTCAATAAATCTTCTACTTGTATTTCAGTATTGAAATGGAAGTGGATACCTAACTAAAACTTATTTAATAAATTCCGACCTCGTGGGCCGCCTGAAGATTTAGACAAATCTCCATTTCTGGAATAGAAATAGCATTGCACTTTAAAATACTTCACACTAAAGTTTATGCCACTCAAACTTATTAAAACTGTTTACTCACGCTTCCATAAATTCAACCATCATTTCATATTGCGTCTGACTAGTTCTCATAATTATTTATTCACTTAAAAGCACTTAATTATTTATAGAAAAGAAACAGAAATACTTTTGCTGTGGACGTGTAGTAAAACATAAACAAACTTAGCCTTGGCTTGTTGGCTTGGCGCCCTCACGCGTTGGATGTCAAGTGGGTGCGTTCGGTACCCGTAATTTTTTTTAAATAAAATCTCCGAAACTATGTTATATTGCTGAAGATAACGCCACTTTATAATGTCTAATAATTAACTTTGGATCTCTTCTTTATATAACATTCAGTTTTTATTTAAATTTAACAATAATAAAACGTTTAATCAAAGGTGAAAAAAATATTAACAACTTGATTTAGTTTTCGAACGCACGATTCATTCAACAATCGTTCATTTTGCTCACTATGGCGCGTCCCTTTTTACATTAGCATGACGTCACCTTCGAATTCGAATCGAGTGTTCGATAGTGGTAGTGCTTCGAATGTGCTTCGTGCTGCCTACTATCGACAGACTCTGTTTTCGAATCGAGGCCTCGATACACTGTCGATTCGAAACCGTTTGATATTCGTGCTTGGCCCACTGTTCTTCTCTTAGCCATCGCAACTTCCGTATCTCTCTCGTCAAATCTCTTCTTTCAAAGCATTGCTCTCCCACGTTTCAGCCCGCAACCTCACAGAAGGCGGACGCATTGGCCGCCAAATTGAGGGAGGTCCTCAACCCCGAGGACGTTCGGGTGTCCAGGCCCATCAAGACAGCGGAGTTGCGTGTCGACGGCCTGGACGACTCGACTACTGAAGCCGAGGTCGTGGCGGCCATCGCCCGTGCCGGTGGGTGTCCGCCGGACCAGGTGCGTACGGGCGACATCCGCGCCGACGCTTCCGGACTCGGCATGATCTGGGTGCGGTGTCCGGTGGCGGCGGCGAACAAAGTCGCCGAAGGTGGGCGATTGTTGGTGGGGTGGGTTGCGGCCAGAGTTAGGCTGATGCAACCCAGGGCTTTGCGGTGTTTCCGCTGCCTGGACGTAGGGCATGTCCGGGCGCGGTGCACCTGCGAGACGGACCGCAGCGACCTATGCTTCCGCTGCGGCCAGCCCGGCCACAAGGCGGCGCAGTGCTCCGCGGCGCCAAACTGCAGCCTCTGTACAGCTGCAGGGAGGCCCGCCGGGCACCGAGCGGGTGGAAAATCTTGTGGCGGCCCCGCCAACAAGAAGAGGAGAAGAGGTGCCAAGGCTGCGGGGGACTCTTTACCCCCCCCACAGTCTGGCAGCCTCTCGGCCGACTCCCGGCCTAGGAACGGTGTCGTGGAGGGGATGGACTGCGCATAAATGGCGCTGTTCCATTTCCTCCAGGGCAATATCAACCACTCTGCCAGAGCTCAGGATCTTTTGCTCCAGAGCATGGCAGAGTGGTCGATCCACGTGGCGGTGGTCGCCGAGCCGTATTTCGTCCCCCCCCGCGACAACTGGGTGGGTGACCTCGACGGCTTGGTGGCCATCATCGGCGGGGCTCTCGTCAGCCCGTCCCGGGGACACGGCTGGATAGCCGCCCTCGCGGACGGCGTTGGCGTGGTTGGGGCTTACTTTTCGCCCAACAAGAGCCTCGCCGACTTCGAGAACTTCCTTGTCGAGTTGGGTGCCGTCGTAGGCCGACTCCACCCTCGTCCTGTGCTGTTGCTGGGGGATCTCAACGCCAAGTCATCGGCGTGGGGATCCTCTGTGACCGATGCTAGAGGCGAGGCGCTGGAGGAGTGGCTGGTTACGACTGGCTTGGTCGTCCTGAACCGGGGTTCGGTTCACACGTGCGTGCGGCAGCGGGGCGGCTCTATAGTGGACGTCTCGTTCGCTAGCCCTGCTGTCGCGGGCCGTGTCCGCGACTGGCGTGTCGCCGTGGAGGTGGAGACGTTGTCGGATCACCGATACATCCGCTTCGACGTCTCCGCCCACACCGCCAGCGGCCGCAGTCCAGCGGCCCCGCGAATGGACGGCCCGCGCTGGGCGCGTAAGCGCATCGACAGGGAACTTCTCGAGGAGGCCGCTATTGTCCAGGCCTGGATCCGGGAGTCGACGACGAACGGACCCGTCGACGTCGAACAAGAGGCGCTGTGGTTCCGCGGGGCGATGACGCACATTTGCGACGCGTCCATGCCCCGGGTCCACACGCTGTCAGCAAAGCGCCAGGTGTACTGGTGGTCCGCCGAGATCGCACGGCTACGTATAGCGTGCGTCGCGGCGAGGCGCCCGTACACCCACTATCGAAGACGACGTCGTCGGGTCCCTGACGAAGAAGCCGCGCTGTATGAGGTGTACCGCGCGGCTAAGCAGGCTCTGTGGCTGGCCATCGGCGATGCGAGATCGCGAGCCAGGGGGGAGATGCTGGAGACTCTCGACGGAGATCCGTGGGGGCGCCCCTATCGTGCGGTTCGAGGGAAACTGAGAGCCGCCGCGCCCCCACTCACCGAGAGCCTCCAGCCCGAGCTGTTGGAGGAGGTCGTTGCAGCCCTCTTCCCGGCGAGAGCGGAGCACACTCCGCCGCCGATGGCTATGCCCACAGCCGCAGAGCCTCCGGAGGAGGAACACGCCATCGACGTCCCAGAGGTGACACAGGCAGAGATGAGGGCAGCCGTGATGCGGCTCCGGGCCAAGAATGTGGCTCCGGGGCCTGACGGCATCCACGGCATTGCGCTGGCCCTCGCTCTGAAGGAGCTGGAGCCCCAGCTGAGAGGACTCTTCACCGCGTGTCTTGAGCAGGGCCGGTTTCCAACATTATGGAAGACCGGCCGGCTAGTCCTGCTCAAGAAGGCGGGGCGCCCTGCGGACTCGCCGTCCGCGTACCGCTACCGGCCCATTGTGCTGCTCGACGAGGTGGGCAAGATGTTTGAGCGAATTATCGCAACCCGCCTCGTCGGTCACTTGTGTACGGAAGGGCCGGACTTGAACGAGTGCCAGTTTGGCTTCAGGCACGGGCGCTCCACCATTCACGCGATCTCGCGGGTGAGAGTCCTGGCGGAGGAAACGGTGTCTCGGGGTGGGGTGGTGATGGCGGTGTCCTTAGACATTTCCAACGCCTTCAACACCCTGCCCTGGAGTTGTATCAGAGAGGCACTGCGCTTTCATCAAGTGCCTCTCTACCTCCGTCGCATCGTTGGGGCTTATCTGTCGGAGAGGTGTGTCACCTACGTGGGACGCGATGGCGGTCACCAGCACCCCATGTCGTGTGGTGTTCCGCAGGGATCGGTCGTCGGACCGCTCCTGTGGAACATCGGCTACGACTGGGTGCTGAGGGGTGAGCTCCAGCCGGGCGTGCAGCTGACGTGTTACGCTGACGACACGTTAGTCATGGCCCGGGGGAGCTCGCACAGAGAAGCAGCGTTGCTGGCGACGGCGGCGGTCTCACAGGTGGTGAGCCGCATTCGGCGCCTCGGCCTGGAGGTGGCCCTCAACAAGTCGGAGGCCATGGTGTTCCATGGTCCCCGACGGGCGCCGCCGCCGGGATCACACATTGTGGTCGGGGGGGTCCGCATCGCTGTCGAGCCTACCATGAAGTACCTAGGATTGGTGCTCGACAGCCGGTGGGACTTTGGCCCCCACTTCCGGCGGCTTGCGCCCAAGTTGTTGGGCGCGGCCGGGGCGCTCTCAACGCTGCTTCCCAATCTGGGGGGCCCGAGCGCCGCCTGTAGGCGGCTCTACGTGGGGATCGTGCGATCGATGGCCCTGTACGGGGCACCGATCTGGGCGGCTGACCTGACGGCCGGGAGCATCTCTGTCTTGCGTAAGCCACAGAGAGCTATGGCCGTCAGAGTCATTAGGGGATATCGCACGATCTCCTACGAGGCGGCTTGTGCACTGGCCGGATCCCCGCCCTGGGACCTGGAGGCGAAGGTCCTCGCGTCACTGTTCCGGTGGCGCGAGGAAATGCGGGCGCGGGGCGAACGACCGATGCAGCAACAATTGGAGCTGCGTCGGTCTCAGCTCCACGAGGTCCTGGTGGCGGACTGGCGGGACAGGCTCTCACGCCCTACCGCCGGCCTCAACACCATCGAGGCGATCCGACCGGTGCTCAGCGAGTGGCTCGGAAGAAGGCACGGCTCCCTGACATTTCGGGCGACACAGGTTCTCTCGGGGCATGGTTGCTTCGGGAAGTTCCTGTGTCGCATAACCAGGGAGCCAGACGCTCGGTGTCACCACTGCGTCGACTGTCGGGAGGACACGGCACGGCATACGCTGGCAGAATGTGCCGCATGGCTGGAGCCGCGCCGTGCCCTCATCTCAGAAGTAGGCAGCGACCTGTCGCTGCCGGCCGTCGTTAACGCCATGGTCGGCAGTGAACAGGCCTGGGACGCGGTGGTATCCTTCTGCGAGCAAGTCATTTCGCAGAAGGAGGCTGCGGAGCGGGAGCGGGAGATCACCTCCCTCAACCCGGCCCGCAGCAGGCGCACCGGGCGTCGGAGGAGGGCAGACAATGCCCTCTTCCAGCCCCCCTAAATGGGTCCAGGGGCGACGGACGCGGGGTTTAGTCCGTCGCCCCCCACAACAACATCTGGACCCGAGGCGGCGGCGCGTAGTGTTCCACGCGCGCCCCTCCAAGACGGTACGAGGGGAGTGTCGTACACCTCACTCCCGCTCGGCCGAGACGAGGCCCGCTGCGGCGGGCCGGCACCACGGGGGTTGCGGAAGAATTCTTTTTGATTCCCGCGACCCCCGGCGAAGGTGTGAGAGGGAACACCCGGGGTGGTTTTTAGTCAGTAAGAGTCTGACAGACCCCTCCGCCCTCCCCGGGGCGGGGGACATCCATGAGGATTTTCCCCCCGGATCAAAAAAAAAAAAAAAAAAAAGGTAGGGGTAGGATGGGGTGCAGGTTGAAGAGCCTCCTCGTGGCGCACCCTGGGCAACGGCGGCCCCCACTGCCCACCGGCTTTTGGTGGACAGTTGGGGTCGACGGCTAATCTTCAACAAACGGGGAAGGGTCATGGTTCCAATCACCGATCATCTCTGATTGTCGGTGAAGGGAACCTGGCTAGGGGCGGGACGGCCAGTCCGTCGATGTCCACCTTGCGTCCACTGTCCTCTCTGCTTCCAGAGGGTCGGTCTAGTGGGCGCAAGGCGGAAGGTGGGAGAGGAAGAAAACCTCTTTAAAAAATCACCCCAATCCCAAGGTCTAGCGTGCCGAGGGGATGAATGGCCGGAGGGTTTCCGGCCACTAGCGCAGGGGGGGAACCGGGGATAGGGACCACACCCTTTAAAGGAAAAATATGGAAAAGTTCAATGTCGAAAAGAATCTCCAGGCGGGTCCCCTTCGGGGGGAATCCCGCCCCTCTAACGAGGGCTGCCCCAGCGTATCTGGAGGGGGCAACATCGAACTTCACGCCGACACCACCGGCGAGCGAAAAAGGGTGCTTTTGGGTAACCAAAAGGGCCCGCGCGTGGTGCTTACGCCGCTTGCCGTCTCTGACGGCAACAAGAGCCGAGGAGGCTCCAGTGGAGGCAGCTCGAGATCTGGGTCGAGATCCAGATCCAGATCTCGAAAGCGGAGTCTCTCCTCCAGCGAGGAGAACTTGGCGGCTGCCAAGGTGCCAACTACGGCACGAGGTAGGGGTCGCGCGGTGGCGGGAGGAGTCACCACCCGTGACAGTCGGGGTCGCTTCTTGCGGCCCGACACTCCGTCTCCAATGGAGCGGATGGAGGGCGCGGAGAGCGACCCAGGGGCCCCGCTGACGGATCTCAGCGGGGGCTCCACTACGTCTCTGCTCGGGACCAACCGGGCGGAGGCGAGCGCGGCGAAGCGGGCGCAACAACGGGCTGTCGTGGCTGACGAGGTCAGCGAGTTGGCCCGACAGGCCCGAGAGCGACGCTCTGCCCGGATGGCCGGGGAGAGCACGACGGCGGTGGCGCTCAGTCGCCAAGTTTTGGACGGCGTGGATATCGTCCAGAGGGTTGCCACCAAATCTGGCAACCTGAAGGGCACATTCACGCGCGCCCTTAAGGAGGCGGCTGAGGGCATTAAGGAGGCGGTTGAGGTCCTCCTTAATCAAACCAGCTCGGAGGAGACGGCGAAGTTGTGGGAGGAGAATGGCCGTCTCCGATCCGAGCTAGAGGACCTCAAGCGGCAGTTCGCCGCCGCCCAGAGGGCAGCCCCCACTGCCGCTGGCGCCTCTCGCGTCACGGCTCCTCGGCCGGCCCCATTGCCGGCCCAGCCGTCGACCTCTGCACTCGCAGATGCAGAGGTCGAGAAGATCGCCCGCATCTGCATGATGCAGTGCGGGCAGATGGTCGGAGCGCGACTGGAGGCGCTGGAGTCAAGACTCCTTCCGGCCGAAACCCTCCGCCCTCCGCTCGCTGCGGACAGACGGAGCAAAGAGGGACCCGCCAATCCGCCACCAGTCGCGGCGAGGAAGGCGGGAAAAACCGCGGGCGCGTCCACGCCCGCCACCCAGACGTCGGCACCTCCGGCGGCCGCGCCCGGGCCTTTAACAGAGGCCTGGACGACGGTCGTCAAGAGGGGCCGCAAAAAGAAGGCGGCACCGCCGGCACCGGCAGCCGCTAAGGCACCGGCACCAAACAAGACACCGGCGCCCAAGAAGGCCAGAGGACCGCCTAAGGTCAGAGCCCCACGCTCCGCGGCAGTTGTGATTACGCTGCTGCCCGGAGCCGTCGCACGGGGCATCACATATAAGGCGGTCCTCACCGAGGCAAAGGCTAAGGTCGCGTTCCCCGACCTTGGCACACCGACCGGCTTCAGGCTGAAGCCGGCGATGACGGGGGCGCGACTGCTGGAGGTGTCCGGTGCCTCTAGCGGTGAAAAGGCGGACATACTGGCCGCCAAATTGAGGGAGGTCCTCAACCCCGAGGACGTTCGGGTGTCCAGGCCCATCAAGACAGCGGAGTTGCGTGTCGACGGCCTGGACGACTCGACCACTGAGGCCGAGGTCGTGGCGGCCATCGCCCGTGCCGGTGGGTGTCCGCCGGACCAAGTGCGGACGGGCGACATCCGCGCCGACGCTTCCGGGCTCGGCATGATCTGGGTGCGGTGCCCGGTGGCGGCGGCTAACAAAGTCGCCGAGAGTGGGCGATTGTTGGTGGGGTGGGTTGCAGCGAGAGTCAAGCTGCTGCAACCCAGGGCTTTGCGGTGTTTCCGTTGCCTGGACGTAGGGCATGTCCGGGCGCGGTGCACCTGCGAAACGGACCGCAGCGACCTCTGTTTCCGCTGCGGCCAGCCCGGCCACAAGGCGGCGCAGTGCTCCGCGGCGCCAAACTGCAGCCTCTGTACAGCTGCAGGGAGGCCCGCCGGGCACCGAGTGGGGGGGAAATCTTGTGGCGGCCCCGCCAACAAGAAGAGAAGAAGAGGTGCCAAGGCTGCGGGGGACTCTTTACCCCCCCCGCAGTCTGGCAGCCTCTCGGCCGACTCCCGGCCTAGGAACGGTGTCGTGGAGGGGATGGACTGCGTATAAATGGCGCTGTTCCATTTCCTCCAGGGCAATATCAACCACGCTGCCAGAGCTCAGGATCTTTTGCTCCAGAGCATGGCAGAGTGGTCGATCCACGTGGCGGTGGACGCCGAGCCGTATTTCGTCCCCCCCCGCGACAACTGGGTGGGTGACCTCGACGGCTTGGTGGCCATCATCGGCGGGGCTCTCGTCAGCCCGTCCCGGGGACACGGCTGGATAGCCGCCCTCGCGGACGGCGTTGGCGTGGTTGGGGCTTACTTTTCGCCCAACAAGAGCCTCGCCGACTTCGAGAACTTCCTTGTCGAGTTGGGTGCCGTCGTAGGCCGACTCCACCCTCGTCCTGTGCTGTTGCTGGGGGATCTCAACGCCAAGTCATCGGCGTGGGGATCCTCTGTGACCGATGCTAGAGGCGAGGCGCTGGAGGAGTGGCTGGTTACGACTGGCTTGGTCGTCCTGAACCGGGGTTCGGTTCACACGTGCGTGCGGCAGCGGGGCGGCTCTATAGTGGACGTCTCGTTCGCTAGCCCTGCTGTCGCGGGCCGTGTCCGCGACTGGCGTGTCGCCGTGGAGGTGGAGACGTTGTCGGATCACCGATACATCCGCTTCGACGTCTCCGCCCACACCGCCAGCGGCCGCAGTCCAGCGGCCCCGCGAATGGACGGCCCGCGCTGGGCGCGTAAGCGCATCGACAGGGAACTTCTCGAGGAGGCCGCTATTGTCCAGGCCTGGATCCGGGAGTCGACGATGAACGGACCCGTCGACGTCGAACAAGAGACGCTGTGGTTCCGCGGGGCGATGACGCACATTTGCGACGCGTCCATGCCCCGGGTCCACACGCTGTCAGCAAGGCGCCAGGTGTACTGGTGGTCCGCCGAGATCGCACAGCTACGTATAGCGTGCGTCGCGGCGAGGCGCCCGTACACCCACTATCGAAGACGACGTCGTCGGGTCCCTGACGAAGAAGCCGCGCTGTATGAGGTGTACCGCGCGGCTAAGCAGGCTCTGTGGCTGGCCATCGGCGATGCGAGATCGCGAGCCAGGGGGGAGATGCTGGAGACTCTCGATGGAGATCCGTGGGGGCGCCCCTATCGTGCGGTTCGAGGGAAACTGAGAGCCGCCGCGCCCCCACTCACCGAGAGCCTCCAGCCCGAGCTGTTGGAGGAGGTGGTTGCAGCCCTCTTCCCGGCGAGAACGGAGCACACTCCGCCGCCGATGGCTATGCCCACAGCCGCAGAGCCTCCGGAGGAGGAACACGCCATCGACGTCCCAGAGGTGACACAGGCAGAGATGAGGGCAGCCGTGTTGCGGCTCCAGGCCAAGAATGTGGCTACGGGGCCTGACGGCATCCACGGCATCGCGCTGGCCCTCGCTCTGAAGGAGCTAGAGCCCCAGGTGAGAGGACTCTTCACCGCGTGTCTTGAGCAGGGCCGGTTTCCAACATTGTGGAAGACCGGCCGGCTAGTCCTGCTCAAGAAGGCGGGGCGCCCTGCGGACTCACCGTCCGCGTACCGGCCCATAGTGCTGCTCGACGAGGTGGGCAAGATGTTTGAGCGTATCATCGCAGCCCGCCTCGTCAGCCACTTGTGCGAAGAAGGGCCGGACCTAGACGACTGCCAATTTGGTTTTAGGCAAGGGCGCTCCACCATCAGAAATTATCTGACGGCATTCGAACCTTTCAAACAATTTAGAATAGATTAGGATTTTATATATTCTAGACTTGACGTCTGGCAGCGGAGCTAGACAGATGTATTCGTTTTAACAAAGTGAAAATATAATACATGTGTGTCCATCCGTGTTTCTTTTCTTAGTGTAGAAAAGACCCAATACACACATTACACGCTCTACCACTGAGCCCCCTTAGTAGAGGATCTTCCATCCTCTACAGTACCTACCTACTTATTTCGAAACATATATTTTCTGTTACGTTAGTTAAGCACCGTACCTAGTATACATTATATTTTATTACTGTGCCCCAACGGGAGACTGTTATTTTTAAATTAGGTATATAAAAAAGACTTTAAAAAATAATCACGTTTTCCTTTATTTTTCTATACTTAAGGTTTAACAACTCGTTTTTACACTGCATAATGCCTTTCATCAACATCAACTCAGCCTATCGCAGCCTACTGCTGGACATAGGACTCTCCCAGGCTGCGCCACAAAACCCTGTCCTCCGCTTCCCACATCCAGTCTGTCCCAGCCACCTTCTTAAGGTCTTCGGTCCATCTAGCTGTGGGGCGTCCCACACTACGCTTGCCGATGCGCGGTCTACACTCCAGGACTCGTCTGCTCGTATGCCTTGCATTCTAGGTAAGACGACCCACTGACCCTATCCTACAAATAGAAACACACGGGGGCAGCAGCAGCTATTGAATTATATTAGGTATGTACGTTTCAAGAATATGTAGGTACAGAGGCCAGCACATCAAGTTACCACAATCTGTCAGATTTCTTTGATAGTATTTCAACTTTATTGCAAAGACATAAGGTTCATTTTTAATTGAGAAAATATGACAGTTAGGGATAGCTTGATGTGCTGGCGTCTGTACATGCGTCCAGCAGCACGGCTACTGACAGACTCCCTTATTTCATTTCTTTTCTAGAAATCTATCAAAATATTCCATCATTTTGAAAGGTCAGTTTTGCTGTCAGTTATTTTCTGACCGATGGGCCAGATTCTACATAAGCTTTCATCCTGGCTCTACAGTAGGTACCTACTGCATTTGCTTTTACGATGGCTGTACTGGTGTGGTACTTTACCTACTCATTTCATTATATTCTGCCATTGGACGTGGGACATTAAGAAATAGTCCCATAAAATTAAGATACAAATCATTAGAGCTAGTTAAGTGAATACTAGCTGAATTCGCCAAAATGTTATAAATAAAAAGTTTTAAGTTAGTAGGTACATAGGTAGGTAAAATTGGTCGCGCTACTTGGGGGTAGGGTTAACATATTATGTACCTAAATATGGTTACATAATATTTCATCGCGCACGGTGCAGTTCAATATTCAAGGTAAGATGGGGATTTCAACGTGTAGGTAGGGTACAAGCCGTACGCCTGGCGCCGACAGTTCAACCTCGAAGACCAATCGATTCGACCCATGAACTTTTGTAACCGTCAACTTGTTTATGAGGAGCGGACCCGGCGCAGCGGAGTACGGTTCTAATGCACTGTATTATATCGTTTAATATGTACCTACCTAGCTAACTTACTTAAGTAATTATGTAACTAAATACTTATTAATAAGAAGTAATTGCGCATGATTGAAATAAATATTGCTATCGTAGATCTATGATACATTGACACTCCGTGTCGCGTTACACTTTCTCAGATTGTGAAAAATTATGTAATGTGAGATGCAGGCTATGAATGTAGCTTGGAATGTAGTACCTATTCTACAGACCTACCTACCACTTAGAGCATTTAACCTAACCTACCATAATAAGTATCTACTAGTTTTTTTACAAAGGTCACAGACTCATTGTACCTAGGGGAGAGTGGGTAGGATTCGTACACTTTTTACTTTAAGCCACATAAAACAAAAACTATCCATTATTTAAAAATAACTTTAATGCTGTCACATACTGCACTTATCAGCCTTTAAGATGAATGATGTGTTGTTTCGATATAAGAAAGCATGGCGATGCTACGACAACTTTACTAAAATGAGAAAAGCGTACGAACCTACCCCACAGGTGGGGTAGGTTCGTACATAGAGTAGGGAGCTTTCGTACATAGTGGGGTACCTTCGTACAATGAGAGAAATAACCACTATTCAATGTAATATTATCATTTATTGAGATCACAATTAACACAGAATCAGCCTTTTTTAGGGACAATTATCAATTATTATTTTGTGTACCTCAGTAGGTACTACAAATGACTACTTAGTCTTGGTAACAAAAACGTATCATAACTTTTCTCTTATTAATATAATAAGTAGGTAGGTACCTAATGAATCAACATAATAAACTCTACCATTACAGCAAAATGTAGGACGTTCTCGCTGTCAAAGCAGATTTTGATGGTGTCAGTATATATACCACATCTGTAATATTGGCACTCCCCTCATCTTTGGTGGTGGGAAAAACAAATTACCGGGAAGCAGGCTTCTTCCTCATAAATGAAACTATGTATTCAATAGGACTGTATTTTATAAGCACTTGCCCAACATAATATGAAACAGTATTTTTTTTAGCAAATTTGACTAGCACGAAACATCCTTGGTTAATGTTCATAGACATAACTGGAGTTTCATCTTGAACATCCAATTGCTCGGACGCTTCTTCGATGGGAGAACAAGAACTTTCTCTTAAACTGATATTAGTTTCATCCTCAGAACCAGACTCGTCCTCACTGACAGGCTTGAAAGTTTTCTTTTGCCTCTTTGATTTAGTTGTCCTTACAGTTTTCTTCTGTCTTTTTGGATTGGTTTGGCGGATACTAAATTGAAAGCTCGCTTCATCTCCTTAGCCTTTTGTTTTATCTCTTGCTCTTGCTTCTTCAACTGTTTTGCTTTCTCTATTTCTTCTAGTCTTATTTTCTCCGGAGTATCTGTATATATTCTCGATTCTGTAATAATAATATATTCGGTAAAAAATTTTTTAATGCTATGCAAGTTAGTGTGGGGAGGATTCGTACAGTACGAATCTACCCCACTGCTAACTGCACGAAGGTACCCCAAACCAAAAATACAACGGTTTAATTTAAAATAAAAATACCCGTTATAGTTATCAGAAAACAACTGCGTGCATTTAAGACCTCAATACCATTCCACCAACTAAATTGAATCACTTTTATAACTAGAGTAAAACTAATAACATTTAAACACGTTTCGAAGTGAATCCAAAAATTACTTACGTGGAGCGAAAACATGAACGGGCCTGTTGTGTCGAAGCCGGGAGCTGCACTACCCCGCCGCTCCGCGCGTAGCCTATGCGTCCGAGTGGGAGTTACGCACACAAACATGAACACGCCAGTGTGCTGTATAGCTTAGATATACACTACTGTACGAATGCTCCCGTTGTACGAATGCACCCCACTCTCCCCTACATTGATTTATGTATTTGAAAATGGCTAGAGAGGTTGAAACTTGTCAAAGGCTTTACTTTTATTTTAGGAAAGTTGATGACATGGATCAAACAGAACAAACAGAGGAGTCAGGACACATCCAACTGATCCAATGAGCTACAGCTGCTGCTTGATACATAACAATTTTATGATTGCAGCTATTTTAGGCTGTTGATGTTAGGGGGCCCCCACCTGTTCTCGAAGCGTTTCGTCGTATTTTCAAGCCCTCCTATCTGCAGCCTGTAAAATGCTAAAGAACTCAAATTCTCAGAATAAAATGTAGTCAATAGACGTAGGTACTAAATGAAACACACGAAGTTTCATTTGTCTAGCTTTTAAACTTTGTATTTTATTAATCGCTAAGATACGTTGATTTCGTCAGTAACTGAATCGCTCGTTAATCAAGTCTAAGAAAGCATCATGCACCATGAGTGTTAGTGGGCGCAGGTCTGCTTCACTACATAGTATAAAACAAAGTCGCTTTCTCTGTCCCTGTATCCCTATGTATGCTTAAATCTTTAAAACTACGCAACGGATTTTGATGCGGTTTTTTATAATAGATAGAGTGATTCAAGAGGAAGGTTTATGTGTATAATTTGTCGACATATTATTATGCGCGCGAAGCCGCGGGCGGAAGCTTGTATAAAATAAGACTTGATGCATAATGCAGGATTTGCATACAAACAGCAAAACTAATAAAATTTCAAAATTTCCAATACCTAAAACGAAAGTACAAGTCTATATTTATTCCGGATAGTAAGTATACTTACTACCATTTGTTATGAAACAAATCCCCTTGAGGGGAAAGAAATCCCCTTTTTCATTGGCTAGGTATTATATAACTCTTTTAGGTACGCTACTATGCTCAAGGGAAGGGTTATGATTTTGTGAAATATCAGTACAATATCATAATTTAAATAAAAAGACAGAACACCCTACCAGACCGTTCCATTGCAAAAAAAATTGTCAACCACTATTAAGGACCAGTGATTTCAATTCATACCATAAACGCTGACTGACTAGGAGTGACCATACATAATGGCCAAGGCACACATTTTGACCAAGACAAGGTTTGTATAGTTAGGGTCTTGGCTTAACATTATATCTGACAACTTCTTAACAGTGAAAGCTTGATGTGAGACTTTACAACCTGCTATAAATATAATGTTTCTAGTGGTTGTGCACTTTGCCGAAAATCCAACAAAATCGAAATATAGGTGTAGGCAGCAAGTTATGCACTTTTATGATGTTTAAGTAAATAAAATAATAGTTTAATTAACAGTGTTTTATTAATTACTACAATTCCTATACTAATTCATTGGGAGTTTTACAAGTAAGGGCGGTTCATTTCTGTTTTCTTGGCCTTCTTGTCTCTAGCCCTAGGCCACCATCGGTGCTCTGTTGTTAATGTTAGGGAAGACAACTGTTTTCTTGCAAATTCAGGCTTCAAATCCTTGAATACTCTGTACACTTCTGCTTTATCACTCATTCTTAAAATCGTTGTATCAGTAACAGTTTCATCTGGGAGAGGTCTTGAGTGTTCATATGGAAATTCTTGGTCATTATGCAGCGCGACTATTGTTGAACCATCATCAGTAATAACGATTTTGTTGTAAAATCTCGTAACTATTTCTCTTGGTCTAAACGCTACTGCACGAATTAAATGAGCCATTTTATGAGAAAATGCTTTTTTAATTATTAGAACTCCATCCACAACATAACCTAAAAAATATCTGTCTGACAGTGACAGTCTGACTGACACATTATTAATCATCGTTGCTAGAGCTAAAAAGTAGCAGAGTGGTATTAAATTAAATCGACTATCCTAAATTACGTACAAATCATCCAAAGACAAAAAAGTTAGAGAACAGCAGGTTACCGAGAATGTCATCCAAACAATTTTCAAGATTCGTTGAATTCACCTATTTTTAATCTGGAGAAGTTTTATTGATTTGATTAATGAAATATTGACAATTCAGTCAGTTTGTCTTACAAAAAGAAAATGGGATTTTGCTTGTAAAATAATAAGTTTTATGTGTATTAAGAGTAAACAATGGATTTTCCAGCCACACCATCTAATGCTTCGGACAGCAATGAATACCCAAGCACCACGACCACACGATCTCCATTTCCGAATACGCCAGACGACAATAAAAGACGCAGGTACTTTTTGTTGGGTTTATGAAAACTATTGGAAAAACTCTTAGTAGATTGTGATTGTATTACTGGCTGAATTATTTCACGTTTCAGTTCATCAAGATCAATAAAACGCAGGCGATTTGACGATGAATTGGTGGAATATAGTGGTTTGCCTGGGTCTTCACTCGGAAAAGGCGACAAGCGAATGCGCACACAGTCCTATACAAGCCAAGTCAGCCAAGTGTCAGAGACTCCTCAAGCCCCCGCGCCCACGCCTGTCACGCTCCCGGCTCCAGAGCGTCGCAGGGCGACCAGCAAAGTTTCTGCTGGAGCGAACTTTGGCCGCAAGATTCGCCGTAAAGGCCAACTGAGTCACCTTTCCACCAAAGATCTGGGACGTTGGAAGCCGACAGATGATCTGGCATTGATACTAGGTGTGCAACAGGTTAGGATTCTATGTTCCTTCATTGTCAAGATATTATCATTGAAACCTACCTAAACAGTGTTGAAAAAACAAACAAGTTCTAGCAATCCACACACACAGTAAATAATTTTACTTGTATCCATAAGTTATCTATAAATTTAAAATTTTTCAGACCAATGACTTGCGCATAGTCCACCGAGGAATCAAGTTCTCCTGCCGCTTTACTGTCAGTGAACTGCAGTCTCGTTGGTACGCCCTGTTGTACAATGCAGAAATATCACGAGTCGCTATTGCAGCTATGCGTAACTTGCACCCGGACTTGGTAGCGCTGGTGCAGCAACAAGCACTGTACTCAAATGCTGAAGAAGAATTACTTGGCACAATACCAATGGTTCCTGTAAGTTATTATTTAATCATCATTATCTTACGCAGCCGGGCTGTACTTACTGCTGGGCAGCACAGGTTTTTTATTTCATAGTGCTAATCCATGGGGGCTCCTGTGCCAACCTCTTTACAAGTTATTTTTTATTCTTCCCTATTAACAAAGGAGAATCTGCAAACCAGTAACTTGTATATCCAACATCTTTAACACATTGAGGGACACTGAACGCCTATAGAGATAATAACAATAAAACTTCTATTGTGTCTTGTTCAGTGTCTATCAATGGGTTAATTGGGACAGGCGAAACTTAATCAATTCAGAATGTAATAAAACCTGTTTAGTGTGAAAGTATCATCTTTTCTGTGATTTGTTTTAACCTTGGATCGAGGATAGTAATTTCAATTATTTTATCTTGATTACAGTCTTCTCTCCCACCACTGGAAAAGTTTCAAGAGTTGTTGGACCAGAACCCACATGTATTCTATCCATCGCGTACGGCAAAGACTTTGTTGGCACACTGGCAGCTACTGAAACAGTATCATCTATTGCCAAACCAGACTGTACAACCATTACCCAAAAGTAAGACATCCTAATTAATATTGTCAATGTGAATGTCAGTTTGTTTGTTAGTTAGAGTTGGAGGAGCTTGTGGCTAAGTACTAATAGCCACAAAGGTCGATCCATCAGGTTAAGCCACGCTTGCCAGGGTTGGCTGTGGATGGGTGACCATCTTTACATACTGAGACTCCTCCATGCCTCGGAAAGCAAGTTAAGCTGTTGGTCCAGGCTGTCATTTGTACATCTTTCCCATTTGTTACGGGTCGTCAGAAGCCCGCAAAACTGACAGCCAGTTTTACCAAGGGGTATCGTGTTGCGCAGTTACTGGGTTGTAGAGTTCAGTTAGGCAGTCGCTCCATGTAAAATACTGGTATACAGGTACATATGGTTAGACTGGAAGCTGACCACAACAAAGTTGGGAAAAGGCTAGGCCAATGAGTTTGTTTGTTAGTTAACAAGATGAGAGCCAAGCTCAAAACCCTCATAGATTAAAACAACGGAGGTATTAGAATTCATAGTTAGTGTATTAAAATTACACAAACTTAAATAAACTTTCTTTGATAATTTGTAATATGCGTAATATCATGCCTGTAATCCTGGATGGCTAGGCACATGTGTACCAATAGTATACATACATTTTGCCTAATTGTAATATTTTGTAAATTTCCAGCTGCATCTGAGGTGATGACGTTCTCTGATGCTGAAGAGACAATGAATGATAACGAGTTACCTGACTACAAGGAAGATGGCATGGATGTTGAAATGCAAATAGCTGACAGGTACTTATTTTACTGGGATATTTAACAGAGGCATAGTGGTATTCAGCTGCCTTCAGTTAGACTGGAAGCCAACCCTAATATAGTTAGGAAAAAGCTAGGCAGATTGATTCATTAATTTAACAGAAGCACTTGAATATCATCACATCAACTGTAAAGTTAAGAATCTGTCATTTTTCGCGTAAAACTGTGTTGTGGTCCAACCAGCCCCCAATGTTTTAATACACAGCATGGCAAAGTTTCATATCTGTGCCTGTAATAGTTTACATGTAAACGCAAAAACCGTGGATATGACGATGTCGTCACCTTTTCATAAAGAAATTATTATTTATAGTATTTAGTTCAGACCAACTACTTAGGTACACTCTTTTTGCTTCTGCAAAATGACGAAATAGCGCATGTAGCCGAACTCTCAAATGTGACTTTATTTTTTGTCGCCGTCTCACGCTGTCTCCGTCACATGGACTTTTAAAAACGACCTAACTTAAGTGTACTTCTATACATAAAAATGCCCGCTATACCCGCTCAGCGGCACGACAAAACATTTATATACCGCATCTTCTCCCGATATGGTCAAGTATTCAGTGAAGATTTCAACTAAAAGTCTGTGCTAAGTTTATAAAAATAAGGTTTAAAATCATTTCCATTTCAAATCATTGGCCATGCCATGCCGTCTCTGGTGAGTCCCTTATCCAATCTGAAGTCTTATCCTACATTGAAATCTGTACTATGTTTCAGGGTGGACAAAAAGGACATCCGACTTCTTGAAACATCACTGTCGCGTTGGCAAGTGTTGGTGCAGTCACTGTCAGGGACCTCTGTGGAGCTGGACAAGAACACACTTGCTGTGCTACGTGGCAGACTGGTCAGGTTCCTGATGAGGTCCAGAGAGGTAGGTTATTTACGTTTATTGGTTTTTAAACTCTATGCAGAATGTATAAGTTTCAGCGAGACTGTCTGAAACTGTAACCGCCACCCCGGGACACATAGGGCTAGCTAAGGAAGGAACATGGATGAGTTTTAGTCAGTTAAAGTCTGACACTACCTTCTCCTTCGCCCACAGCGGGACGGTCACTTCTCATTTAATGATTTCCCATCCTTAAAAAAAACGGATGTATAAGTTCATATAAATACTATGCATGCAATCATTTTCCGTCCCTAACTGAGCTTGGATGTGTGGGTAGATAGCTGGATAAGGCTAGGCTCCAAAGAAGGGTGTTTTATAACGAAATTTATACAATAAAATCCTGATTTAGGAGCCGTTCAAACGTGTTTCGGCATTAGTTCAATGTCCGGTTGACCAATTGTAATGGAGTTATCAGTATTGTGACCTTAATAAGAAAATACAAGAGTGAGCAGAACAAGCTAGAAAATTGATACATCCTCACTCCCGTCGTGAGGCCCCGTAGTTTGGGGTCCCTGTGCTATTGATTGCGCTGATACCGCAACTACGCCCATGACTGCTAAGCAAACTTGCTTGTTATTTAAACCACATGAGATCCAGATTTCTTACAAGAATTTTCTGACAAATGTTGTCATTTAAACAGTTGGTTTCGGAAAAAAACAAAAATAAATTGTCGGTCTATTAGAACTATGGCTTGCGAATTCATAACATCTAAAATAATGACTTAAGCAAATGAATTACACCACTGCCGCCATTACATTGCCGGAGTTCCCGATACAACTTATAGAGTGAAGAAACTGAAGTGGCAGTGGGCTGGCCATGTTTGTTGAAGAACCGATAGCGGGTAGAGCATACCTATATGGGTCATGGAGTGGACACCGCGTATCGTAGTGTAAGACGCCCTTCAGCTCCAAGTCTGAATGTGGTAGGCGGAGGAAAGGGTGTTGTGGCGCAGCCTAGCAGATACCTACACAATCAAGGTTTAGTCGATTCATTGACGACGACACGGTTGGCGCAGTGGTTGAGCGATTGACTGCTGCGCACTATGTCGCGGGTTCGATTCCGGCACGGAACAAATATTTGTACGACCTGCAAGTATTTGTTACGAGTCTGGGTGTTTTTCTATCTATAATAATATGTATGTATTTACAAAAAAAAATTATATAAGTAGTATATCAGCCATCTCGTTACCATAACACAAGCATTAGGTTGCTTAGCTTGGGACGATATGGCGCTGTGTGAAATGTCCAAGGATATTATTATTATTATTGATTTTAAAAGTTAAAGATCTAGATCCTAAACTTTGTAAGTCTTAGAATCAGCTGCATCCTACATAAAAATTTCGCTAAGTACAACTATTTCCTTAATAATCCAAATAAAGTATGTAAATAAAAGTTTCGGTATTTGGAAAATATGGTTTTGTTTCGGCTTTCAAACGTTTTTCGGCACAGGTTCAATACCCGGTTGGGAGATCAGACCTTACCGGATTTTATTCAATTGTAAGTATATATCTTTAGATGTTTATTCGACGCTCCCTTGAAAAACATCTCATACATTGGTGAATTTTTATATTCGGAACTCGAAGGGTTTTTTGTGTAACATTTTTATTTTTGGGCCGCTGACAAGATATTATTAGCCTCTCGAGTGTAACTATTTCGAGTAGGATTTACATTACCACTTATGAGGATTGCATAGCCTAAATTTACAGGCAACTTGAGGCGACACGTGGTTAGCAACAAGGAATAATGGGACAGGGTGAGGAAATAATGGTTTAATACTTATGTATGTATCAGTATCATTATATATCATTTATAATGTAATTTATCAGTAGTTATAAGAATTATTTAAACACGGAAAAAATATCCTTACCAATATTCTTTGATTGTATTTCCACGCCTAAACTATTGAACGAATTTCATTCCGGGAGAGATAGATTGCATCCTGGGGAAGGACATAGGCTACTTTTTGTCTTAAAAATATATTCAAAGATATAACCGAACTCTATGCGGACGAAGTCGCGGGCAAAACCTCATCGTAAAGTAAAAAGAAGTAGACACGTGTGAATTCATTTTAATTGTTAGTATTAGACACGTAGATCGTACTAAAAAAACAACAGTTAGACCAACGTCTTAACATTTTATTTTGTTTAAGAAACACAAACATTTCATATACCGGCAGTGACAAATGATAGGGCCGTCCAGGTTGCCACGTACTGGGCGGACGGAGTTTAGTCATCGACTCGAAAAGAAGAAGAAGTGACAAATTAAATTCAATACATGTTTCTTTAAATGTACATTACTTAATTTAATATCTTAATAATGTTTATTCCATCGCTATTCCAAGGTAATACAGATACTATTTGTGTTAAAGCGGATCGATCAATCATGCATATGTCAATAGGTACCGTTATCAACAATATTAAAAAAAAAACATTATGTTTTGAATATTGTACTCTATTAAGAATCATTTAGGGTATATTTTTAATGTAGCTACTAAAGTTTGATAATTAAAGATTAAGATAAGACATATTACTAGTCATTAAACTATGAAATTTATTACCGCGCTTGTTTAAATGATTGTTGTTATCTCTCAAATAAGTAAATGTGTTACGCGCGCCTCAAAGAGATGTCAGCATATGAAGGGGCCCCTCAGGGCCAAGCCTGCCGGGTAAGCGGGATTGTCCGAAAGGGTTACCGCTACCCCGGAACATAAAGGGCTACGGAAGGAACATGGATGGGTTTTAGTCAGTAAGAGTCTGACACTCCCTTCCGCTCCACCCAGAGCGGGAGCAGTCATTGGATGATTTCCCAGCCTTAAAAAAAAAAAAAAAAAAAAAGGAGGCCTGTGGCCACTTGTCTTTTGGGCTTCCTGAAAATTCATGACGATTTGTATCCTTGAGATATCCCTTTGCAGTCTCTCCAAGCTAGCTATCAGGATTCGGTTATGTTGATAGTTGACCATTGACCGCCGACCGCCAGCCCGTGTATAGTGTCACCCCTTCTTGAAGGGCATCTCGCTGTTCATCCTAGTAGGTTGTCTACTTTACCGGACGCGTGGATGCCTCAATAAATTAAGCTCTTCAGCCTGGGCTTAACCTATACACTGCCATGAATACGTATGTGTGTTAAAGGCACTGAGCTTAGAATAGCACAAAAAATAGTGGAAGTGTTTATTTACTAACTAAGCACCTACACGCTAAGGGCATCTCTGGGGTAGGTACCTCGGCTTAAGGCGTCGCGACGGTGTGGAAGGACAGCAGGGGACGTTCTGGATCGGATAGCTGGTTATTTAGGGACGAATTTACAGACAGTGACACTGGCTGGCTCGATCAAGGGTCGGGGCGGGTGTGTCACCCCTTGTAAAATGTTCTACATTTATATCGGTATACCTATTATTTATGATGCATAATAAAGAGTATGCTATCTTTCTATCTATAGTTCAATCCTCTTTTTTTAATTTTTTATGTCAAAGGTACAAAGACAATAGATTTTAACTTATATTTTATTGTAAGAAGTATACGAATAACATACTCACTGTTGTTTTTCTAAAATAAATGAAGAAACCCTACACAAATGAAGCAGCCCAGGCAGAAGCAATAGAGTTCTATTACCGCTTTTACCACCTCACCATACCCGGCATCTTATAATTCACATCTCCTTTGCACATAGTCTATTCAAATTCGTGATTTCAATTGTTGAACTCTTTGTTACTGTAAGTTAAGTAGTTTTCGGAATTACTGTAGTAGTATTGAAAAATCATAAAAATGTTTGAAGTGGTACCGTTAACTGTACTTAATGCTGTATTAAAGTTGTTTTTCAAAAACATGTATTTGTTTACATGTTTGGAAATCAAATCGCGAACGCATTGAACACACGTGGATGTTAGGCACAATTTATTTCAGCGTTTATAGCACCGTTATACAATGTCAACGTAGGCACTATGCGCAATACTTTAGAACGGAACTCCCATAAAATCATAATTTAACAAAAATAATCGTCTTTAGAAGTGGTATATTTATTGGTTACTCAATCATTCAAACAGTTGAACGGTCTGGCATGGAATTCGGCACACAAGTTCACTATATTCTGGATTAATCCATATATGTATAGGATATTTCTTATCCAGACAAATGTAGTAGTTCCTCTAAGATGTGGGTGAAACCGCGCGTAAAAACTGGTCATAATAACGACAGTAGGTCTACAAAAACAAAAAATAGGCACTGAACCATAATTAATTTTCACATCACAAAAGGCACTTGCATGATTGTAAAGTCCACAAAATAGCAAACTAATTACTGTTATGCATCGTAATTACGTTTTCCATAGCGCATTTCCCCCTCGTCCGTCAATATGGGGTAATGTAAAACATCGACTGGCGTTCGTGTGGACCCTGACAACAGTTTCAAGGACACCTCACCCCTAATGACCCAGCCACCACCCGTCAACATATAAAAATTGTCTATTCATTTCATTATCTAGCCCACATATCGTCATATTGTATCGATTGCCCTCGTTTCAATAACTTTTTGTCGTCTATTTTAAAGTACACTATTTCAGGCTTTATCTTTACAAGGAAGTTTGAGATTATGATATCTTTACTATCTACATATATTACACCTACCTATTACAATTCCGTATTTGTCCTTTGACATAGCTCCCTGGTTATCATGGAGCAATTTTTTCGCAGCCAACCATTTTAAAATAATGCAAATTTGATTAATTCCACGCTAATTCGGTTACATGTATGCGTCATGTTTAAACATTAGTGGGATTTCAACACCAGACAATACAACAAACGAGGCACAATTATTATTGTTTCATTTCATGAATTTTGCTAAAATTCTCACTCGATAATTACACAGTATTTCAGTTAGCGATACGAAACGGTATAAATAACATTATAATTACGTAAAAAAATAATTAAATTGGATATTAAAGTTTATTGTTTTGTTCGTGGGGCTGTTAACAATTCACTTGTAAGTTGAGGTGAGAAATAAGTACGTGCAGCAGGAAATTGTACTGTGGCTCATGTTTTGAGAAATGGTCGGTGGTTGCCGCCATTGTTTACATAACATTCTTTTATAACAAGGCACTAGAAGTGAATTGGATATTCAAAACAACAAGTATCAATAGAGGATGGAATGGTAAACTTGTGGAACTTGGTCAATGTCCGGTGAATCCACTGAGCGAAGTTTCTGATACGACCACCTCTCTGTACATACTATTTCTTTTTACCGTTTCTTTACATATTTACAGTTGACTATACATAGATATACATAGTGTGGCAGTGAAGACCCGCGTAAGCTTGATTTTAGTTTTTACTTTTGACTTCTTCTTTCATAACTTTGTTGAACTACAGTTTCCTTTTGGTTTTTTTTTCCATAGACAGGCACCCACGATAAATTCAGTGCAGTGAGATTAAGTTTAAAACAGAGAGAGCTGTGGTGACAGTGATATTGGCCGCGACTTACCGAGTTGTAGGTCGTGAGTTCGAACCCAGTAAGGCACTTAGTAAATTATTTTACCATTGCTCTCAAAACGATGAAGAATAACATTTTGAGGAGAAATGTCCTAAAACCCGCAGATCGGATCGAAATCCAAGGTCCCTGCTGGGTAAGCGGGATTGTCCGAAAGGGTTACCGCTACCGCGGAACATAAAGGGCTACGGAAGGAACATGGATGGGTTTTAGTCAGTAAGAGTCTGACACTCCCTTCCGCTCCACCCAGAGCGGGAGCAGTCATTGGATGATTTCACAGCCTTAAAAATAAAAAAGGCTTGATTACGATCCTCCCCCTCTCAATGAGATGAGGCTAGTGTCTGATTTTGCTATACATTTTTACCAGTCACTAGAAACGAGTGATTTGGTCACAATCAAAAATAGTGATTTTTCTACCGTTTACACGGTAGTGGGGGGAAATGGAGGGGGCGTATATCAGGTATTAGCAGCTCTTGATAGAAATGGAAGGTATTTCTAGTCTGTCTTGGCTCTGACTTGGACGAAGTCATACCTCGTAGCAAATCAGAGACACAGATAGTCGTTCACAGAGAACGACTCTCATAAAAGTCCAATCGGAATGTTGCTTCGGTCTATTACTAACTCACGAATGAAGCAGTGAGCAGTGTTTGTTCAAGAAAATTTAAAAATGTTTAAAAAATAAAACAAATTGTATCCTTTTCTGTCTTCGGTGGACTATTAAAAGGACAATGATCCTCGATATCTGAGGTGATGATGTCTCAATGTGCGTTAAGGACTCGCCGTTGTGGGTAAATCGGAAATTATTTTTTAGAAACATTTCTTAGTAAAAGGAAAAGTCGTAAAGGCAAAATGTTATAGACATTGTCCAAATTACTTCATGAATAAGATCCCATTTTCTTGATAAGTAAAGAAATGACGTGTCTCATCACATTATTCACGTTATTAATTTTAGCATTAAATGGTTTCAGTAAAAAAATGTGTTGTTGACAATGGGCATCAAATTAAAGAGATAATCATCTATCATAAATTTACAAAAAAAACCTTTTGATTATGAAATATGAATACAAAACATTTATTAAATTGAATTTAATAGTTTAATCCTCATAATTGGTGGGACATCCTTAATATGAGGTCATCCAGGTGTACCTTTTCAAAATAAGTAGACATTATAATAATTGATTACGAATAATTGTCAAACACAGTTTACATTTATATGTTGGTCATTATAATACCGTGGCAGTTATTTATATATTTGCCTTATCCATGATAAATGATTGAACCATGGTTTTATTTTTGTGATTACATTAGTAATTTAGGTTTTGAAAAGTACGTATTTTGTAGCTTTAAATCGTTCGTTGGTAAATAGAAGCCCAGCCAGGGTAATCTTAAGCGGCATGGTCCGAGGGGGTTACCGCTACCCCTAAACATAAAGGGCTAAGGAAGGAACATGGATGGGTTTTAGTCAGTAAGAGACTGACACTCCCGTCCGCTCCACCCAGAGCGGGAGGAGTCATTTGATGATTTTCCACTCTCAAAAAAAAAACGGAAGGCTAATCTGCCAGATTTAGCTTCATTGTCAACGTCCATATTTAAATCCACGTCGGGCCTGGTTGTCATACAAATGTCTTTTGATAGACCTTAGTATTTCTGTCGATATTAGTTTGGGAGTAATATATACCTACCGGGTTACTCCAATGCAATGCAATCCGCAATGGATCCAATCGCGTCTAGTCTGATCTAAGCTAGAGTTGGCAACCAGCTCAGCATTGATATTTGATTGAGCGGTGATTATAAATAATACAATACCCATGGAAATACCAGATGTTTCCTACTACGAAAATTACCTACTGTTGTTAGCGAGTTCGGAATTCGTGGTTCGTTGTCAATGCCTTTGACCGAAGCAAGGTTTAGTTCGATCGATCGCACCGTGGTAGCGAGTTAGGGAGCCCACATGTGCAAAATATAATGGGGTTGCACTCCGTCGATGGAAATTATGGGTCTAACAAAGCCTGTAGGTACTGTAAGTCATGCCGCCTCGTGGAACTCTTTCTCACGGACTACGGAGCGCTTGTACTGAAAGGAATATGGTTTCTCTTTTTTGCGTTCGGCCACTACATTTCGCTGTTATATGGATTAACTAGCTTTTGCCAGCGGCTTCGCCCGCGTGTTTGTAGGAACGAGAACCGTATATTTCGCCGGGATATAAAGTATCCTATGTGCTATTCTAGGCTATAATCTATCTCTGTGCCAAATTTTATCCAGATACATTCAATAGTTTTTGCGTGAAAGAGGAACAAACATCCATCTATCCTCACAAACTTTCGCATTTCTACTCATCTTCTTGGTATTCGGACATGCGTCCAGCCGGTCGATCGAAAAATCTCACCGTGATAACTTAGATGAAATGATCGTGAAGGGAGCTGTCTCTCTCTCTGTCTTTCTGATGCTAGGGAATGAGACTATAGACAGCTCACTTTAAACTCACTACACCAACATTTTCACGAAGAGATTTTTACAGAATACCACTACTGTAATACCAGAATTGTGCGTAGCCTGAACGATCATCAGATGTTTAGAACATTGTTTAAATGAGACGGAACTTCCAGTCAGGCACCCGGTTCTACTCACCGTCCGATCAGCACCAGACGCGTGCCGTACGGCGCGTATATGTTCCACGCGCGCCTCAAAGAGATGTCAGCATATGAAGGGGCCCCTCAGGGCCAAGCCTGCCGGGTAAGCGGGATTGTCCGAAAGGGTTACCGCTACCCCGGAACATAAAGGGCTACGGAAGGAACATGGATGGGTTTTAATCAGCAAGAGTCTGACACTCCCTTCCGCTCCACCCAGAGCGGGAGCAGTCATTGGATGATTTCCCAGCCTTAAAAAAAAAGGCACCCGGTTCTAGTCTGCAAGTAATTACGATATTCAACCTATCATCATCAATCAATGTCTTGTCTAAAAGTTGTAAGAAACTTACGTGTCACCAATTTATTAGGAGTAGATGTTACTCTAGTTATTAATGAATTATTTTCAGAAATACTTACCCTAAGTACATTTTGCACCAGCTGCTTGAATCTAACCCAAGGGCTGCTAAGCGGTAACCTTCTTCCCTCTCAGGGCTTACGTACTTCAAGTAGGTCAACTTGTCCACATAGATTATAAACGTTGCTATAATTACTTGTTCGATTGGAAGTTTGGAACTTTCTCGAAACGAAATTTATCGTCTATCCATTTATTTACTTTATTGGACGCGTGAATCCTTAAATCCTTGGGTCGGATTTCTAAATGATGCTGGTAAATAACTGTCTATTCAATCGCACCGGTATGTGATTTCTAGTCAAATTAAGTTTCAATGTCTTCAAACGAAAATGCAAAAGGAGTTCTACGCGATAGATTCTTTACCTTGTGTTAAAACTTAAGAAATGAAGTAGGTAATCATTACCCAGTGATTGGCATCTTCTTAATTCCCAATTGTGTTTCTATATGCCTACCCCAAATAAATGCTGCCGACGTGGTCTCAACTTGATCGCCGAAACCGATTTGGAACGAAAGCCGAAACCAATCACATCAAAACAAATTTAAAGATATACATAGCTTAGATAGTTCTAGCTTCAAAAAATGTCGATAAAAGAAGGTATTATTTTGGATTTTGAGTAGGTAGTCATTTAAAAGTTTTTCTGTATATCTTAAAAGCTACGTTATCGCTTAGTGTACTGAACAGTTCTGCGAGCAAGTGTTTGTTTGCACGGTAAATGAAAACACTTGAGCGAGCGAACATAATTTGTTCAGTGATGATCGGTTGGACTCTGCGAACGAATGCCCGCTCGCTTATTCATTCAGAAAAAAATGATAATTTAGATATTTCGAAATAAACCTACAATAATCTCTCCATTATTTCACGAAAGCAAAGCAATATAATTAATAATATAACACTTACAGTGCAATAATTTATCAATGCGTCTATTTTAAGCGAACGTCGGCAAAACCGCAAACATTTGCTCTGAACAAATATTCGCTCTGAAGGGTAGGGTATATTGAATACAGATGTTTTCTGTTTTGAGCGAACATCTCGGCAATACAGCAAACATTTTCTCTGAATAAATATTCGCTTGGTAGGGTAATGAAAACGCGGCTTTATTGAACAAAGAACGCGAAGTGAACGCTATCGAGTACAGTCAAAAAGGTCATTATTGCGATAGTAAAAAAAAACACGTCAAATAAATGTCGTTATCTGATGTTAAAATGCACGATTGTGTTGTTTATAATATCAGGTCATTTTTATATACATAGGTAAATAAGCCGCTATATACGAGTGTTATTAGTACCCCTAACTACCTTCATTAAAATATATAAATACCTTTTGGTTTTATGGACGATCATTTTCAATTGTGACATTTGCCGATGGTAATATTTTTGTCAATGTCAGTTCTGTCACTTTTCGCCGCACTTCATGTAAACACGTGCATATGTACAATGTACATCATTTATGAAGCAGTATGAACAAAATTTTATAAATAGGTACAACATTATCGTACAATACAAATAAAAGTGGTTAGTTTAATTAATATTCCCACTGTAGTAGTTACCTATTTAGTTGAAAGTACCCATTATTTTACAAACTGGGTTTTCCTGTTTTGAATACCAAATATAGCTGTAGCAAAAATTTTAAATAAACCCAAAATTTCGTTCACTAATACGAACTCTTAGTAACTGTAATGTTTTTCACGGATCTAGGTAACACGACGTAATTGCATGTAATTCAATTACTTAATATGACAATATAACAAAAATATCCACAAGTAAACAAGGATAAATCTTCTCCAAATAGCGACGTAATTATAATTAAAACACTTCGTTATATATTACTATATTGTTTCAGTTTCAAGGCTTCAGCAAATATTTGTCAATTGTAAACCTACCTGCTGCGTTTAGAGGGCAGTATGTAGGTTATTAATAATCAGAACTCATCGATTTTCTTGTCCTGAATAGCTGTTATAGTTCACAAATTCACAACCCTGTGCGAGTAAGATTTTCAGATGGCAGCACATGGAGCTACCCCAATCTGCCAAATTTCTTTGATAAATTTTCAATTTTAAATTGTATTATTATTAAAGGATAAGGTAGGTTCACGTTCAATTGGGAATATTTTACAGTTTGGGATAGCTTGTCTGTGTACTCCAATGTCTTCAATCAATCATTTTAATTAGTAACCTGTGTTACCAACGTTCTAGACGCGATGTTTCCGCCAACATTTTTGAATAAATAAGTAATGTCACCAAAGTTCTAGACGCGATGTTTCCGCGAACATTTGAAGAAGTAACTAGCGTCACTGAAGTTATAGATGCGCTGTTTCCGCCAACATTTGAATAAGTAACCAGTGTCACCAATATCTAGACGCGATGTTCCCGCCGACATTTGAATTAGGAACTTGTGTCACCAAAGTTCTAGACGCGATGTTTCCGCGAACATTTGAAGAAGTAACTAGCGTCACTGAAGTTATAGATGCGCTGTTTCCGCCAACATTTGAATAAGTAACCAGTGTCACCAATATCTAGACGCGATGTTCCCGCCGACATTTGAATTAGGAACTTGTGTCACCAAAGTTCTAGACGCGATGTTTCCGCGAACATTTGAAGAAGTAACTAGCGTCACTGAAGTTATAGATGCGCTGTTTCCGCCAACATTTGAATAAGTAACCAGTGTCACCAATATCTAGACGCGATGTTCCCGCCAACATTTGAATTAGGAACTTGTGTCACCAAAGTTCTAGACGCGATGTTTCCGCGAACATTTGAAGAAGTAACTAGCGTCACTGAAGTTATAGATGCGCTGATTCCGCCAACATTTGAATAAGTAACCAGTGTCACCAATATCTAGACGCGATGTTCCCGCCGACATTTGAATTAGGAACTTGTGTCACCAAAGTTCTAGACGCGATGTTTCCGCGAACATTTGAAGAAGTAACTAGCGTCACTGAAGTTATAGATGCGCTGTTTCCGCCAACATTTGAATAAGTAACCAGTGTCACCAATATCTAGACGCGATGTTCCCGCCGACATTTGAATTAGGAACTTGTGTCACCAAAGTTCTAGACGCGATGTTTCCGCGAACATTTGAAGAAGTAACTAGCGTCACTGAAGTTATAGATGCGCTGTTTCCGCCAACATTTGAATAAGTAACCAGTGTCACCAATATCTAGACGCGATGTTCCCGCCGACATTTGAATTAGGAACTTGTGTCACCAAAGTTCTAGACGCGATGTTTCCGCGAACATTTGAAGAAGTAACTAGCGTCACTGAAGTTATAGATGCGCTGTTTCCGCCAACATTTGAATAAGTAACCAGTGTCACCAATATCTAGACGCGATGTTCCCGCCGACATTTGAATTAGGAACTTGTGTCACCAAAGTTCTAGACGCGATGTTTCCGCGAACATTTGAAGAAGTAACTAGCGTCACTGAAGTTATAGATGCGCTGTTTCCGCCAACATTTGAATAAGTAACCAGTGTCACCAATATCTAGACGCGATGTTCCCGCCGACATTTGAATTAGGAACTTGTGTCACCAAAGTTCTAGACGCGATGTTTCCGCGAACATTTGAAGAAGTAACTAGCGTCACTGAAGTTATAGATGCGCTGTTTCCGCCAACATTTGAATAACTAACCAGTGTCACCAATATCTAGACGCGATGTTTCCGCCAACATTTTTGAAAAAATAAGTAGTGTCACCGAAGTTCTACACACAATGTTCCCGCAGTCTTTTGAATGAGTAACTAGTGTCACCAAGGTTCAAGATGCGATGTTCTCGCCAACATATTTTCTTGTTCAATTATTTACACGAACCAGGCCATAACTAAGTGGAACTGTCTTTTCTTCGGAACAGTAAGTTTTGTGAGTTAGTCGTTGCTGTCACCGCGTAACGGCTATTTCATTTAGTACAATTTGAAGTATACACGACAGACGGTACCGTTAGCAACTCGCTAACGACGTTAGAAGCACTAATATGTTCGGTAAATAGGAAAAGCGGTTACTCCGAATCTTTGTCACAGAGACAGCAATCGACAACTAATAAGTTTGCTCTGTAGATTTTTTTAATAATATTGCTACTCATTCTACGTACCTACGTCGCTTAATGAATATGGAAACACATACGAATTTATTATACAAATAGGTGTAGTGGTCATTTCTTTGTTACGCACGAAAGGGTAGTACAAAATTAGTCTCGAGGACAGTGACAGGCCAAATGTCATCTGATTAAGCGCCATTCAGAAATAATAATATAAAGTTTAGTAAGTTTTACTTAGGAGCGTGTTTACAATTTATTATTTTTATTGACATTATTACCTACCTAGGTACGTATAATTTTTATGAAAGCGATTGTCCCTGCAACAAATGTATTTTACTACGGTGAGCGAGTAATTCATGCTCTGCGTCTTGCGAACTTGCGACCAACATTATCTAAAATGTAGAAACGAACGCCTTTATCGGGAGCGCCTGTTTACATATTTTTCTAAGTGAACATATTTATTTGATAAAGAGCGTTTAATTACCTCAGTAAATTGATAAGAACAAGCTGAAATGTGGTAGGTGTAATCGTGAATAACGCGCAACACTCGATAGGTAGGTTTTGAGACAAGTGGTAATTTTATTATTAGGTTTTTCCAAGTCCATTGTTTATTAAGCTGTGGAAACTAACTAAGTCACACATATTTAAATAATAATTTTAGACGAACACCTGTTAAAAACATCTGTTTAATGTTAATATACTTATGTATTTTTAAGGGAGTTGGGCTAAGGCATTAGTTAGATATAAACTGATTCAAGCCAATTATTGCGTTAACTCTTTAATAAGGTTTTTTTTCGTTCAGCAAATAAATAATTTTATTATTGTTTGGTAAGTATGATTCGCGTCGTTTCATAAAATTGCTAACTGGTCTATAAAGGCACGATTTCACAGTCAATAATGACTAGCAATAATTAATGTCGGTGAACAGAAATAGGTAACTATGGACAACGCAAAAATGCATTATTTATGTGTGTTTATCTATTGTTTTTATCGTGATCGATCGACGGCTAATTGTACTTTTCGATAACGATTGTGACTCTATCAATTTGTTTTAAGTAGTCTTTGTTATAAAAGATCGGATAAGAAAACGGGAGAACTACATATCTGTTTAAATATTTTATCACAAAAGCAACGTCCTTGTTCGTTTATACGTACCTATGTATTAATTTTAATTACATATTTTGAGAATCGGATAAATTGTTTGTTCATTTTATACTGTGAGACTGAGTTTTATAGTAGTGATCATACAATTGTCTGCACCCCTTGTTGGAAATTGCTCTTGTTGAACTTACATACAAACAGGTAGGAAGGAATTGCTGACCTTTCTCTCGTAAATGTCAATCAACCTTAGCTGCTTACGGATCCCACAGGAGGCCTGGCTTGGTCTGCTCAAAATCTGTTTTTAAAAAACATTGTAAGTACTTAAATAAAAAGTTGACACTCTCAAAATATCGATTATTCAATGTTCGAAGAAAGTACACTTACGTTGTTTAGCTCGCATTATCTTTATCGCTTTAGTACCAAGAATGGCTGCACTTCAACTGAATGCAAGCAAATGGAAATTCGAGTAGCGACCGGTGTTAAATTACAAAACTTTCGCATGCGTTTCATTTGTTAATGTTCGTGAAATAAATGAAAACAGGTTTTATTTAAAGTAACCATTAAAAATAATATTAATCAAATTAAAAACACGAATATTGTATGAAATAACCCTGAAAACATGACGTAGGTAAAATAAAATAATTTATTTGAATATAAATGCTACTAATTTGGGTAGTATGTATTTAGTACCTGATGATTATATCTGAAAGCTGCCTACAAGATCTCTCGATGAAGTTGGAATCGATAATCCTATCAAAGGAAAATAAAAGTCGCCAGCCTCCACTATAATAAAAACACTGTATTATAATACGACTTCCGGAAAAATGTGTACTGCAATAAAATAATAATATTAATACAAATGTAACGTTATTTTTTCCTAGTAGGTAGTTACCGAATGGTTTCGTGGTACCACGCCCACACTACAGAATTGTTATTCTCATTCTAGTTATGACTTCCAATCAGCAGTAACTCGTTCTGTCTGCCTGTCTGAGTGAACCGAAATTTCAATACTGAAAAAGAACGATATTGCTAAAACAATTATTTCAATAAGGTAGGACAATCACGCTCAACGTAGAACTCTTAGTTAGTCATCGTAATGTAAGTAATTGCCATCTCGGTAAACTAAGGCAAAAATTAGATTGGTTGCCGAGAATTTTATCAAACCCACGGCAATCATTCTAATGACGTATACTTTGTGACAATGAGATAAAAGTGACATTGTAATGACTTACTAGTGGTTTGGTGGTACTAATGTCATACGTCATTCTTTGATCTTAATGCGCTGTTTCAGAGTTTGAGAGTTTCATAGATTTCTAAGGTCATTAGTTTTATTTTATTTTATTGTTATTTTTTTTTGAACGATTGGAAATGAAATTACTCAATTATTGCAGTTAGAACTTTGATTTATTAGAATTATAAGATAACGAACGCGAACGCGCACGACATCTAGCGCGTCAATGTTTAAACATCGCCTTTCGTTTGCTTGTCAAAAGTCACGCACACTACTGTAGAAGTGTCAAATTTTGCCGGTATTTCACTGTTGTTTTTCTAAGTAAATAATGTAAGTTATTGATTAAAAAGGTCGATCGCGGACACATTTCATTGTAGAGAAGTGATAAAATGATTAGTTTTAATGAAAGAGTGTCTGTGTTTAGTGTATAAATGTATTCAAAAATGTATGGACGGAGGGGCGGTACATCCACCTTAAGGGGGATGCGTTGAATTGGCGCGCGATATTCAAAATTTCTTACTTTTTTTTTGCGATTTACAGGTCAGTGTCGTCGTCAACGTTGACGTGTTTAGAGTTCGTGACCTAAGAAATATAATACTTATTGGGTAGTTTGGTTTCAACGTCTGAAACGAACCTCACTTTTTTTGCAATATTGATGATAATTACCCACTCTTAGTGTCAGTGTCAGCCAGTGACATCCTAAATATGAAAATAAAACTAACTTAGACATTATAGCTTTTCCGACCATTTTATTTTTTTAACCATGATATCGCAACAGACCCTAACGTAGATTATGATTGACAAACCACCTTGAAACCTCGGCCACTATTATTGTTTTTACAGTGTTACGAAAAAAATTCAAAATAACAGAAAGGCAAACTGTATGATCTTTTTTTTTGTAATTTGTATACTAAAACTACGTTGTTGAGTCCGTTCAGTTCTTTGCTACAGTGATTAAAAGACGACCGTGACAATTTCTTTGCAATTTATTACAAAAAAAAAAAACGTATTACCATAATTATGGGCACAGGGCGGATGCGGGCGTAGACTCTCATCTACACGCGGTGCCGCTTCACTCGGCAGACGGCACAGTTCTTCTATTATTAGTAACTTAGAAACGCGCGCCTGACCTATTCATAACTTAAAGACTAGCGGCAGTTTCAAATCAATATTCACTTAACTTACCTAAATCGTTTAGGGGTAGACGTTGTTTCGTGAGCAAAGAGCTAGCCAGTGTACAAGCAAAAAAACGGCCCAGAAAACTTAATAAAATACTGGTTTCGGTTTCGGCTGAAACCGAGTCGGAGGCCGAAATTCGTTTTCGTTCCTAGAATATATTTCCGCACAGACGGTACCTGCTGTGCAACTCTATGATTTTAAAGTCAATATTTTGCTGTTTTTCTGTTTTAAATATGATGCCACTACAAGACGTGAAAAAATTGATAATGATCACATTGATTAACCGCATTACTCGCACAGAAAATCACGGGTTAGTGTTTGTCCCACCATAATCACCTTAAACTTCATAGTTATTCAATTTCGTATGATTCCTCTTCAATTAATGGCAATAGTGTCACGGTTGAGACCATATTCATTAAGAACTGATACCTCAACGAACCTTTAGAGAAACTTTGTTTTCCAACAGACCGTAGTTTCCATCGAATCTATTTAGCTCTTCTGCAATAGGTCGTCTTCGTGTCGTGTTCGTGGCTCTGTGGTTGAAACCACCGTGGCCAAGGAAAGTGCATATCCGTGTCACTGAGCCACTGCGTCTGTACCTAATATCCGTGACAATGAGCCACTGCACTTCTCGCTTAGTTAGATACATTGTAACTTAGTGCAATACCCCGTTGAAAGTTTCGCGTCTTGTCTTATCGATCCATCCACTCGCCAACGGGTGAGGCAGTCAGTATGTAGGAGTCCTAAGGTTTTCTTAACGAAAGAGTATTTATCAAGTTCAAGAAATTATCCATCAACGTGTACATCGACCCTACAAATAGGTATAGTTACAAAATGATTGTTATGATCACTGTGTGGCTAACGTGTTGGAGTCTTAGTGGCGAAAGGGATTTTTGGGCGAATTTGATTTGTTGGGATGGATAAACTGAAATTATTCTGTAAATAGAATTCATTATTTAAAAAAATCTACCGAATCCATCTAGCTTATTTGGCGGTTCCTATCTGACTACTGTGAGAAGAGAGGCCGAAATAAACTCAGAGGTCACAGTCTCTTTTCCAGTCCAGACACTATCTTGATATCTTGTGAGGACGATATAGATCCGTGTCTGATATGGTTTTTTTTTAGGAAAGAACTGCTTATTAGTTTGAGTGGTCCAGTCAGTGCAAGAATTTGTTAGAAATCGTGTAGCTCAACTTAGGACTACAGGACTCGATGAACAGTACTAAAGAAAGGACATTTAGGAAGGCTGCATGAAGTACTCAATACCAGACAATCATTAAAAATTGGGAAAGAGAAAAAAAAGAAACACTTCACAAAGTAAAGTAATATAACTGTTGTCAAAGTAAATTTGATATATTTTTTTGTACGTACACACAATAGATTTTCAAATATACATTGTGAGGAAAGAAATTATTTACGTTATAAATTAAAAAAAAGGGTAGACCATAAAGTAGCCGGTTTTACAGTATCATCATTCTCCTGCCCTTATCCCAATTTATTTGGGGTCGGCGCAACATGTCTTCTTCTTCCATACTTCTCTATTAGTCGTCATCTCGATAGTCACTCCCTTTCTAGCCATATCATCTTTCACACAATCCATCCATCGTTTCTTTGGTCTCCCTCTACTTGTATAGCCATCCACATTCATACTCACAACCCTCCTGACAACATTTTTCTCATTCCTCCGCATAACATGCCCATACCATGACAACCGAAAGAAATATGTCGCCTTGTCGACAAAATTCCATATCTTTAGCTGTATTTGCAGATGGAATTAGTATGTTCTTTGCCTCTGCCGCGCAGTATTATCGTTTATCCCCATAGAAATAAAGTTATCCCTATCCAAGTAGGAAGTAATTTAAAAAAAAAACCGCGTAACCACGAAGTTTGGCGATAAAAATTATATACTTGAGGAAAAAAACAGCAAAACTTGTACCACTTTATAAAATTAATACTTTAAGTAAATTCAAGTTACATTTAAAATTGATCGCACTGCCAACGAGCTAAAGGAAAATAATGCACAACACAAACAGTAACAAACATCGCGAGGTACTTACACATAATCAGCTTTACGAATACTAGTTAGGTACTTGATAACCTTATCTGTTCAATTAGTATGTCAACAGCTCTATCTGGTTTGTTAATAACACAATACTAATGAACAGAATCATTAAACAGTACAGTCAAACAAAAAGTCAAGATCATCAACACTATTAGACGTACACCGATGGCTGCCCACATTAGCTTTAAAATTATGTAAACGATGTATGATGTTGTTTATGTAATTTATATAAGAATATTAACATATCAGTGACGCTGTCCACATTTCATAATTTTATACATTATTTTTGAATAATAAAACTCACAGCACAGCTATAGTCACGGAAATCAAGATAAGACATGTGCCTACTATGTATTAGTTGTGCTGACGCTTCCTTGCCATCGTTACAAATTATTATAACCAGGTATTGTTTTTAACGGCTATTATCAAAACCATTCGTCGGAGTGCCTAAGTTAATTAGTTTCTGATTTCGCATGTGTTTTAATTGCTTGCGTGCGTGTTTAATAAACGTCGATTTTACGCAAAACTTGTACAGTGGTTTCAGTATTTTGATGGATTCTGTTACGAATATGTGAAGAAAGATATCGTTGCACGTTATTACGACACGTGGGTGACTATGTGAACAGTTATACTGTAGAAGTTTATGGGGATAACGTGAATTTTAATTGATATACACACGCATTGTAGGTACCTACCTAATAAACTTATCAGATCGATAGGATTTCTTGTGTTTATTTCAAAATGATGTAGCTCATTTTCGAACAGGTTCCATGGTTTGACCACTTGCTTTACCTGACTATATCAATTAGCGACTGCATACAGCTTACGGTAATAATTAGTTCAATATCGTGCGCAGTGGCGGCGCCGCCGTTGACACGTACGAAATCATTTGTAGGGACACACTGGTGTTATTTTATTCAACAGACTATCTAATGATATTGATCTTTAACTTGTAATTTAACTTTGAAGTTAATTTTAACGACGACATTGTATGTAAATTACATACTACGTCAAACATATCATTCATAAGTGTTAACTTCAATAACAAAAATAAACATTTGTATTGTTTTTTCTTCGTAGATTGCAGTTGGTCGTAGCACGCGCGACAATCCTATCGATGTAGACTTGACATTGGAAGGGCCAGCGGCGAAGGTGTCTCGGAAGCAAGCCACAATCCGTCTACGGAACAGTGGTGACTTCTTCATGTCATCTGAGGGCAAGCGGCCCATTTTCGTGGACGGCCGCCCAGTGCTGCCGGGGAACAAAGTGAAGCTTAATCACAACACCGTCATTGAGGTGAGTGTTCGTAATGTTTTGCGTATCATTAGTCTTGCCGATTATATCATGCCCATTGTATTGTACAAACCTTGATTTTAGACGTCATGTCATTATGTATTAATGTATGGCAATTCTAGTGCAAGGAAGGTTTTGAAAAATGTTGTTAGTACTTAAGAGTGATTGTGCATGTTTCATACAGCTACTTGGTGCTTCGCTGCTGGATACAATATCACTGGAATTATTTGGTGATTTCTGTTCACGGCTTCTCTGAAATACTTTGGAATTTTACCAAAAGATTACTTAATTTTTATTTATCGTTACTTCAATCAACAATCAACTCGGCCTATCGCAGAACACCCTGTCCTCAACCTTCCACATTCAGTATGTCCCAGCCATCTTGTTAATGCATACACTGCCATTATTTTTTATCAGGTGCTATTTATTCTAAGCGCGGTGCCGTCAACACGCATACGTGTCGCCAGTATCCCTACTGAGTGCCTCCAACACGCATTGCAATGTATGGGGAATAAACACACATTGTTGTTGAAGGCACTGGCTTAGAATGGATCAAAATGTATTGAGCACGTATGTGTGTGCAGGGCACTGTGAGATAGAACAGAAAACACACAGCTGTGTTCATGGCAGTGTATGGGTATAAGGTCATCGGTCCATATAGCTGGGAGGTGTTCCACACTACTCCGTCAAGTCTTCTCGCCGCCTGTCCCGCAATGTTTGAAGACTAAAGTCTTCAACCAGTTCATCCTGCCCGTCATGACATACGGTGCTGAACCGTGTACACTTACAGTCGGGCTGGTCCACAAATTCAGGGTGGCTCAGCGCGCTATAGAGCGTGCTATGCTCGGAGTCTCTTTGAAGAATAAAATCAAGAATGAAATTATCCGAAAAAGAACCAGAGTTACAGACATAGCTTGCAGGCTAAATAAAGTTACTTAATTTTTATTTATGAAATAAACAATTAATGCCGTTTCTTTTTGTTCCGCCCAGATTGCCGGTCTTCGCTTCGTTTTTCTGGTGAATCAAGAACTGATCAGCGCCATTCGGCAGGAAGCCGTAAAAGTTAATATACCCGTATAATTGTAATGCATTTTGAAATAATAAACGTATATTACTGCGAACACATTTATTTTGGTCAATTATAGAACAATTTCAAAACTAGGTACCACTCGAAAACGTAATACATAATAACATCCCATTAATTAACAGTACAATGTGTCACACTTCAGTTTATAAACACTCTGTTTTAGAGTAAGTGTGTCCAATATTACGTCTATCACCATACATTATCACGTGCGTTACTGGCATAAAAAGATATGCATTAACATTTAAACGACAAACAAGTATCTAATTATTAAAATCATCAATAGTAACTAATCCATAACCCTTAATTTAAATAATTTAACCACAATAGAATATACCATTAACTTAAAAGTTATAACAATGGCCAACAAGTGCAGGAAAATAAAACAACAATCCACTCAGTAGTGCATAACAAACATACAAGGTACCGAAAACTACGATGGAAATAAATTCTATGTTATTGGTAAGTCAACGTGAAGTAATCAGTCATCAGTCACTGAGAGGCAGCGCCGACCATCTCCGAGAGTGCGCCGAGTGACCGCGGCCGAGCGGCGCTGCTCCTCGCACACTTATTACATACACGTCCCACTAGCAAATCATAATTTTGGTAAATATACAGCCTCAACATCAACTGAGGCTACGACGTCCAAACAAACACTGGACACAAATCAACGCATTTCTTAACTTTACCTTTGTACATTTATTATACCTAAAACTTAGTTTACTACTTAAAATTACCATTTTTCATACAATATATTATGATTTATTTTAATAAATTAAACAGTTTAACCGGTCATACTATACGGAATTTTAACACATTTAAAATATTTTTTTATTAATAAGTAACTTACACTATGTAATAATTAACTATTCTAAAATATTTTATCTACGAAGGCAACACTTTGCAAATACATGTATGCAGGACTTAAAAGCACATTATATTTGGTATATTTATTGAACACCCTGTACATGATATCAAAATAGTGTATTTAATAATAAAATATATTTATAGGCACGATAAGGCAAAACATGAATCGGTGAGTGCCTTGTTTATGAGATCAACGGATATTTCCAAAATGTTTAAAATGGCCAAAACGTATGGAGTAATAACAGTAGTCATAAATATGACAATAATTATAGGTACTTGATATAATTATATTAATATCAGCACAATTTTAAAGGCACTGTCGGCGCATTCTACCGCGCTTCATTTAGTAAAACAAGTACCAGTATACTAGAACATTAAACTTCGCAACCTACGTACGTATATGAAATTACCAGATAAATATTCTGGGTGCAATAATTTGTAGACAATATATTGGATAATATTTTATATTCATTATGATACTGTTAGCTCTTCAATAAGTTCTAGACGTATCGCATCTGTAGTTATTTTGCCGTGTAGGTATAAATTCAAAGTAGTACCTACGTAGGTACACACTTTCTCAACATCTATTATTTCTGAGTATTGGCTTTGGTTATTTCACGCTTTAATTTTATTACCTACCTACACTATGTTGTTTCAATGCAACATCATTACAAACAAAATTATTGAATGATATTGAACGAACACTTTCTTACATAATACATGTTAAGATTATATGGTATTAACAATTAAAGTGTGCAAATTTTGTACTTCGCCTACACAGTAGCATAGATACATATGACGCAGTCAATCAATATCTAATAGGCATGATTAAACATGTGCTTAGGATATATGAGCAATCTTGACAGTACTGAAGGCACTGATCGTACTAACACTAATATAACATCTTTGTCAAAACCACACAGTGATTATTTCACTAGATAAATATCAAAGTTTGTGCATCAACTTTATATCGGCCGATGGTACAGCGCACCACTCATTGGACATTTATAATTATACTCTGGTCTTTGGCGAGCTGTAACGTGCCGGACGATGTAACGATGATGCACTTGCACAGCTGGTGCTCACCAACTTGGGTTCAGGTTGCAGCACCACAATACGCACTACAGCGACGTTCTCAACGTTGGCGACGGAAGACAGGAAGAGGTTAAGAGATATTACATTCAAATGGAGTGGGTCGACTAATCGATATCATGATTAAAAATAAACTCTTTAAATACAGGTACACAAAAATATGATATATCGGAATAACACTTTTCTATTACCAATTATCATAGACTAGGTATAAGTACATTTAATGTTAGGTGACCTTGATTGCACACACAACTTCACACAAGAACAATATTATTTCACAAACAATATACCGTACTTACTCGGATATATGGACTCCGCCGCCAATACTAATAATTAAAATTACCAAAAAATCGCCTAAATATTGTGTAAACATAATCAGAAATATCATTATTATTTGGAATCAAATATTTAAAACGGAGATAATACTCATAAATTATGGCTACCTAAAATCTTGAAGGTGCAATTCTATTAAATAAATAGTTACAATAACACTAATAAAAAAAATGGAATGACAGGCACAGCAGGTAAAACGATTATAGTAAAATTTGAAACACAGTAACAATTACAGATCAGATCAAAATTGCACTATCAAACAATAAAATGTCTTTGCTTTCTTTTCCATATCACACTTAGTACTGAATTTGGCTTCGTTATAACTACATAATAAATAAACTAACATGGGTAACTACTAAACAAAAACTATAGTGGAATCGTAGGAATGATAAAACGAGACCGTTATTGGGGTGGGATCCATTAACACAATAGCCAATATGGCTGCTAATCATCTTACATAGACCCAAGGAACTGCGATGCTCAAAACAAGCTACCTTAGTAATTATGTTTCAATCTTATGGTATATTTAAGTCCCGAAGAAGGGTTATCTGATATCGGTGGCGTTATCACAAATTTAGCGCTGCTTGCGGACTTATACTTCTGAAACCTTTCAGCTAAAACATATGTCCTTTTCCTATGACTGTATATAGCTTTCGTTTTCTTTCTAGTCGCCATTTTATCAATGAAATGGTTTTTTTCTATAAACACCCACGGTTGCCATTTCCTACCCGTCATATCTGGGTTGAAATCATCTTTATTTGAAGTACTAGCGTAATGGGAACCGTTTTGATTTTTTTTAATGACTACTTTGGGAATAGCTTTTTTTGTTTTTTTAGACTTTTCTTTGTGCTTTTTGAATTGTATTTCATCTATACTTTTAAGCACATCTTCAAATTTAGGCTTTGGTTTCTTAGAAATACGTGGAATGTTAACGTTTTGTTTATTTACCTTTGGTTCATCTTTGGATATTTTTAATTGTTTAAGTTTCATAAGGCTGTGTTGAGGTAATGAAAGTTGAACTTTTAAGTCACGAATTGATTCTTTTAACGGAGGAATATATTTTTGAGCTGCTTTTGTCAATAATGGCCGATTAGAAGAATAATTAGCATGAGTATGTAAATATTCCTTTTCTTCTGTGAATTTGCAACTTGATCTTTTATTAACTCTACTAATATCATTAATTTGTGATATTCTGGAACCTTTATAGTTAGTTATTTTTAGTAATATTCCCGAGTTCTTCTCCTCAGACGTTGTTGAAGATACTTCTGGAGAGCTAGAAGTATAGATTGCGTCTTCATCTTTTTGGTTATATGTAAATACATTATCAACGCTTGATTCACAAGAATGTACGGTTTCATCTCTACTTTTCGCAACAATTTCTATTGAATGCGTATTTTCACGCTGAATTTTATCGACATTAATGTCTACAACGATATCTAAAGCATTCCCTTTGCTTTGGAATGGAGAAAATGTTTCTATGTCCATATTTTCTTTGTTTTCTGGAGTGTCTCTTGAATTTCCTTTCCCAAAAGGAAACAGTGTTTCCATATACTGTGGAACGTAAGGTGACACTGGTTGCTCATTAGATTCTGATAACATTTTTTCTAAAGAATCGTTATCATAATACCTATCATATTCTTCAGAAACGCGAGTTTCTCTGTTATATAAAGTTTTATTTACATCCATCTGTGGTGTTTTATACAAGGTTTCTACAAATAGAGCATCATCACTGCACATTTTGTCACCGTATATGAATTTAACTTTGTCAGTATGCTCGCTGCTACTGAAAACTCCGGACTCGTCGTTATCAGACAAAGCGTCAACTTTCGGTGAAGTAGGTCCACAGATTTCAATATCTTCTGCAATATCGTCACTGATTACTGTTTCTACACAACCTACATCTTCATCCCAAGATTCTTCGAGTGTTTTATCGTCTTCACAGTCCAACACAAAGGGATCTGAGTAATCACACGCGTTTTCTTGCTGTGGACTTGATGCAACTTCGGTTAATGTTTCGATGTTTTCATCGTGCTCTGTACAGCTACTTTGTATTTCAGCTAAGCATTCTTCTGGCAGTTCCGTATAACACACTTTTTCTGGTTCCTCGGTTTCTTCCTCAGTTATAATACAGCTATTATCAATTAAAATACAAAACGAAACATTGTCTTCGTTATAGAAAGAAGAAACAGAGTTTCGTCGGTTATGATGTATGATGTTGCACAATTTTTGTGCAAGCAAGTCATTATCAACAGTATTGATTTTTCTGCGCTTAAATGGCCAGATAAATTCAACATTCTCTTCATTATCCTGTTTCGGTCGCTCATCGCTATTGTAAATATTTAATGCAGAATCCGACAATGATCTCTTAAGCCGCTGACATTTTCTGTATGAAACGTTATTTTCTTGCAATCCATTAAAAGAAAATCCCACATGTTCAAAGTGATTAGATGGTTCTAGTTCTGTATCTGTATGTTTATCTTCGGGCTGTTCGTCACAATGCTCTGACTCTTCTTGAAACGACTCACACAAAACTTCTTCTATATTAGAAGTGTCTGGTACTTCACATTTGGTTTCAATATCACTGTTGAGTTGCGTTTCTGAATTGATGTCAGTATTTTCATTGTTATCGGGTTCAGATTCTAAAGAAGGATCCATCACGTTGGCTTCGTTGCATTCACAAGCGACCAATGGACTACCAGCAGCAACAATGATATCGGCTTCACAAACTGCGGGTTGGTTTTCTTTATTATTAATTGCTTCATCTTTATTATTATCTTCACATTCTAAGCGATCCTCTGAGTTTACAGTTCCATTTACATTATTTTCCAAAATAGGCGAACTAAAAACACTGGTATCATTTGTTATTTCTACTGTACCGTTACAATTGTCTTGTTCTTCGCCCACATCTTCAGATAATTTTGTATGAGAAACTTCTTCTAGCGGTACTGATTCTCTTATCTCCAGATCACAATCAGAAATATCGTGATCATCTATGTTTTCTGTAGTTGTATTAGCAGTTTCGGTTGTATTAGACGTTTCAGTTGAATCTACTAAAACATCGTTATTCGTGTCCATGTCGTATTTTGTTATTGCAGTGTTACAATTTCCTTCAGAAAACGTAAGTAATTTTTGAATCCACGGTGAATACAGTTCTTTACTTCCATACCACGTGTTTCTTCGAAACGGTTCTTCATATTGGTATTCCGAGTCCGCATCGACTGACCGATCATGGTCACAGAGATCTGTATTTTCTGGGATGCTCTGTGTATCTTGGGAATATGTATCTTCCAAATTCTTCAATTCCTTTTCGCTGTCTGAAAGCTCTTCCGATGACTGAGTCGTACTGCCTTGCGTATCAAAGTTTTCATTTATATGATCTATCACAAAGTCTTTTGCAATTGGATGGGATTCTGAATTCTTATTATGAGATTGGATTAAGTCTGAACTTTCACAGTCATTGCAACATGCTTCTTCACTTTTTAAGATTAAATTTTTTTCATGTTGCTGTGGTGGTTCAGTCACCATAGGATCGCTTACTTCACATTGATGATTAATTTCTGAAGTGTCGTCAATCTCCGTTTTAGTTTCACCAAGTACAGGACTATTTAATTGTTCAACAATATTATGGTTCTCGACTAAGTTTTCATCTATCGCAACGTTTGTGTTTGCATTTTCAGCTGTGTGCATTTCATATTTTTCTTCTGAACTTTCTGTAGGATTTCGTGAAACTTCTGAATCAATATCCGGTAAAGTAGTATAGTCAGCGTCTTCTGTCAATTCACCTGTCGTTGAGTCCTCCCTGTTGCCCATTTCCATTACACAATTTTCACTATTAATGTTACTCACAAGTTCATTACCAAGTATTTCTGATTTTGAAGTCAATAATGCATTACTAACATCTACAATCATCTCATCCGCGCTGTTTAAAGCACATTTGTTTATTTCGATTTCTATATCTTGATAGCTCTCATTACTTGCTAAAATTTGTTTTAAGTTAATATCATCATCCTTTTCATTAATTTCTGTAATCGGTTTAGATACAACTTGACTGTCTTTCATACTGTCAAGACTACAATTTCCATCTATATCATCCATGTTACTCAAATTTTCATTTTCTTCAGTAAATACAGGAAGTAAACTAACCGAATCCGATGAATCATCTTTATTTAATGTGTTTAAAGGATTTTCTTCGATGTGTATCGAAGTATTCATTTGTAGCTCAATTTTTGTTTCCATATATTCAGTACTGTTTATGCCTGTTTTGTTTAAACTGAAGTCTATTGCAATCTCCATAGGCAGCTGCTTTTCTTTTTCTGCATCTTGCAAATCTATGTTATCAGGATGACTCTCTACATTACTTGAAAGACTTCCTTGTGAAGTCAAATTTATTGGAGCCTGCTGAATATCCATGATCACTTTACTTAAGCTATTCGAAAAATCCGAATTATCTTCATGATTTTTTATATTTTCAGGATTTTTTATGATTACACTATCAGTTCTGAAAGCATTAACGTTGTGGTGTGTAAGAGTTTCTTTGGGCTCAATAGTTTTAGTTTTACGGTATTTACTCAATTTAGAAAACTCTTTTTCCGATTCAACCATATATGGAGATTTATTAACATCATATTCTGGTTTAGATGGATTTGTATTATTGAATTTATCTTTAATTTGGTTGGGTGATTGATCTAATACTTCTAGCGTCGGCAAGTCTCTTATCGGAGTTGGTAAAATGGTACCTTCTCCTTTATTTGCATTAATAAATTGTTGATTGACTTCAGGGAAGTTTAATTCAATATCATTGTCTAGTCTGGGTAGTGAAGCTAGACATAAGCCAGAGTTACTTTCCAAGTCTTGTATACTGTAGCTACTTTTCATTTGATCAATAGAGTTGCTATTGGAAAATTGTGTATTTATCATTTTGCAGCTTGGAATTCTTAAATTTTCATTCATATTCATGTGGTGTTCAGTTCTTTTCATCATGTTACAGTCAATATTTTCACTCATGCCATTTAACATGGGTGATTTCAACATGACTGGATTCGTAACTTTCTCTATTGCCCTCTCAGCCAAAATGTTTTGAACTGGTGCAGCAACTTCTACATTGAGCATTTTAGGACTACAAGGCTTTATTTCAAAATTACATCCAACTTCTTTATGAATGACTGACTGACTTATTTTAGATTCCACATCTAAAGGCGACACGGGCCTTGGTGGTATTACCCCCATCACCTGTTTCGGATGAGGTCCTTTTTTGGGCATATGGTATATTGACTCTTTAGGGGTTGGTGTCTTGTAGTTATTCATATGTGATGATTCTATAACTTCTTCAAACTGATTGAGTAATTCAATACTATTATATCCTTTAATATTTTCAGGTAATTTAGAAACTTTTTGAATATGTTCATATTTTGCAAGTTCATCACTGGGAACATTCACCAGACCAAGAACATACAGTTGTTCCTGACTATTCTTAGCCTCATGTGAGTGTGACTTGGCAAAATTGTTTTTATCACTAGACCCTGTCTGTATTATTATTTCTTTAGAACTGTTTTCTTCTTGCTCCTCATCCCCTTCATTCCACATTTGCAAGAACTGTCTAACATCTATTTGCTTCTTGTCTTTGGATGTATTATTATTAGAATTTAATTGAGACTTTGACATCAAAGGTGATGTTTTAACTATTGGTCCATATCTATTATAATTATCATAATATTTTCTAAGGTATTCATTTGGTATTCTATTAATGCCAGAATCAATACTCCTAACACTTGCAGTAGATGATTGGCTCACATAGCCACAGTCTTCTTGAGAAGTTCCAAGAGTTTGTGTGGTATCATTACTAGTGTTAGAATCAGTTGGTGAAATTGCAAATGTATTGGGTGAAAACACAGGTGCATGTCTTGACATAGGGTTATGTATGTTTAAATTAGGGTCCATGTTTCTAAAGTGAGCAATATGTTCATAGTTTTTCATATGTTGGGTATCTTTCTTGTAATAAGGATTTTGTGTTATGTTATGCATATTTATTGAAGAATAATTAGGCATAATCACTTGGCTCTTCATGGGCATTCTTCCCATTTCATTGACAAAGTAGCTTTCAGTCGGGGGATATATTTTGGGTCGACTATTTTCATAATCAACATATGTTTTACTGTTGCTATCATAAGGTAGTTTGTTAGGAGGTATAGCTTTCATATGAGCATCAGGTGGGTATGAATGCATTTTATTTTGAGGACCATTTCCAACTACTGGTCCATAGTTTGGATGGATTACTTGATTACGATACTGAATATTGTAATTGGGGGCTAGACCCTGAGGATTTCTTTGATATCCTTCCAAAACAGGTTCAGCAACTCGGCTATCCAGATATTTAATGGGAGGATATGGGGGATAGGGGTGAGCTGGCATAGACTTCTGTAGCTCATATTTATGAGACGGAAAGCCAGGTGGCGGATGGAATGGATTAGAATAATTACCAATGTATTCATACCTTTGCTGAGGATATCTTTCCTTTACACTTGGATATGGCTTGAAGCGAATATTTCCATCTTGATAATATGGATCTGCATACACATAGCCTTGTTCTTCTGGAACAGTTCTATGAGGTCTGGGCACTACTGGTCGCGGACCAGCACAGCTGGGGTAGTCTTGATATTGGTACAGTTCAGGAGCACCATACATCCTTGCAGAACGTAAATTAACACTACCTGGAGGCCATACATGGGGAGCAGTCCGGACATGAGTGGGATTTGCACTTGGTAAACACATTTCAGGGTTCCTAACGTTTTTATGTTCATTATTAGTAGGATTAACAGCATAAGGCACATCACAGAACTTTGCCTCTGGCGGCATGTTTAACTTGATATTTTTAGATAGACCATTACTTCTATCTGATACTTGAGCATAATTGGTGTCATCATTTACTTTGATAGAGTTGTATGTAGGTGGCACCATGATACGCTGCATGTTTTCTTGGAATGTTTGTCTTGGGGATATGTTTCTTGTGGGGTTCTGGAAATTAGTTAGCTTATGGGGGTATTCGGGTGGACGTCGATACGCGTTGTCCATACATGGCCATGGCTCGCCAGAACCTTTCTTTATATGATACGCTTCACTGGCGACGGGCGGAGGCACGACTCGGTCGGGTCCTATGACGGCGCACGGCCGCGCGTTCTGTACATCCACTTTGCCCAACGAGTTAGATCCAATATCTTGATACGACTTATTTCTGTCACAGTGGAGCGCGATACCACCGCCTTGAGAGTACTTGCTGCCGTCATTGTTGCGTTCACTCACAGCAGTCTCGGTCCTCAAGTCTTTAGCATCCATTGCCACGGTTACTTGGACACATATTCGTATTCGGTGTTAACATTTTTCAGTTGTGGGCTAATTTAAATTCCTTGGAATAACTCATTAACCAGAGGTTGCACAAAACCATTTCCATTCTGAAATATAAACAAAATATCAGATAGATAAAGTGACAACTGTCAAAACAATATGCCACATAGGCCCCTCATATATTTGGAACGCAAAGCCTAGCACTTCGAGTATCAACGTAAAATATCAAATATACCTTTAGTAGTTCTTCTAATTTCATGAAACATCAATATTATTTCCAAGGAAACACCGATTTATTACGTTTTGAAGTCGCCCATAAATTATGATGATGTTACCCAAACAAAAAAAAACAATAGACAGGAGGGTTGGTGTTACATAGCAATAGAAAAAAATATTTTTATGATTTTATTCTAAAATACAACGATTTTAACTATCTTAAAATTATGCTTAAAAATAGTTATAATTTATTGGAAGATATATTATAAACTATACTGGTTGAAAAATTGCTCAAAATGTTATTTGCTTGAGTTAGTCGATTTTAGTGTGTTCATTTTAGCGACTATTCGTCAATCGGCGATTTGATTTTGTACTTCTTTGTCTTTTCTGTAGTGCTGAGGATCGTAGGAGCAGTTTCACACTACACACGATCCGAATCCGAATTCAAGATCCGAGTTTAATTCGAATTAGAAATGTTCTAAATTTGGAAGGATACAGTTCGGATCCAGTGCGCAACCCCTCGTACAAATACTACTATAGCTACTTCGGACAGAAATTTCTCTGATTCGGATCGGATGTAGTGCGGCACCGCTCTAACCGTCTCCATGTTATGCAGTTTTCTGCAGTGTGGTTGATTTTGAATTAAATGTGAGAATTTAAACACTAATATGAACATGTTCGCTAACTCCACTGACAACAGGTTAGCGATATGTGATAATTGGTAAGAGGAAACGAGATGCAACTTTCAGAGAATTGAGAAATAATTGTTTCATGTTGACAATTTGTCAGTAAGTTGGTTTTTTAACAATTTGTCAGTTGGTTTTTTGACATTTTTCTCCAGTTCAGTGCGTGTGTGCACGATTGTGACATTTAGTAATTTTACAAAATACAAATATTTTTGTTTCAATAAAAGTAGTCAAGAATTCTCCGGAATGAAATATATATCTGTTAGTTTAATATTGTCTTTAATTTTTGCTGTCTATGTTATTAATACCATATGGACATTAGCTGAAATATTTATACCACCAGAATGTAGTCGTGGCGAGAGATGTTTTTCATCTTATTTGGCTTCAAACCCCGTGCAGCATCTAGTTCTGTATACTTCTGTAAAAGAACATCCAAACTTAGAAGGTTATACTGCGGACAGTGTCTCTAAAGTGTATACTTCTCTCAAGTTTGACTATCGAAATCCGGCAACTTTGTAAGTATTCTCCGAGCCTGGATTTTGCACAAATCTGAAGTAAATAAAAAGAATTTTATGTGAGAATAAATGTGGAATTGTTTTCTAGTGATATTAAATTGAAAGTGCCACGTAAAACTCGCAACAATGGGTCATTGTATATGCATGCAGTCTTGTTGGATGACGGCCGCTTATACAAGGATTTTGATGAGATAGTTCGCACGGAGTCCATACACACTCTCCCTCTGGTGACACATACGGAACCTCAAGCTGCAACATTTAATCTTCTTCAGCAAAATGTGAGCTACTTAATGTTTTGTACATACTGGTTCTTGTCAATGCTTTCTAACTGGTGGTTATGGTCTATTAATTGTATGTTATTTTTCAGGCTGATGGTAAAAAAGTTGTAGAAAAGAAAGCAGTTCGTCCATATTCTCACATAACTACAGTAGCTCCACTATCCATTCTCACAGATGATCTGAGACTACCTAGTAATAAAATACCTGGTGAATTGTATCCTTACATAAGGTAAAATTTTTAATATAGGTACTTATTCTGATATGTGGCATGTTAGTACAATTGAGAAACATAATATAGTTGAGTTTTTGTATGAGACAATAACAATTACAAAAGTATTTGGGAAAGTAGTTTAAAGTTATTCTACATATTTCTACCTGAGCCCATTTTCTTAATTCTTCTTGAAGGTGACTGATGATCCAAGTGTTAACGAACAACCTTCTAGCTCATTTTACCCTATGGAATGACTGTTTCAAGAAATCTTAATACAGTTTCAATAATACAGTTGCATTGATTTTAACATTTTCACTGCCCGACTATCTATATATCAGTTTTCGTGTCCCCAGCGCCAGGCACAGTGAATTGAATAATAAATATCTTCTACTAATAGGATCCTGCAATGACATAAAAACGCAAAACTGAACATAAATTATTCCCAGTCATATAAACATGACTCAGGCGGCATGAGCCTGATAACATTTGTCCTATTCAACTCGGGCAGTTAACCTTTTGAACACCATTGTCACATATATGTGACAAGCAAGCGCATGCCCTGTACGCCAACAACACAAATATGTGACAACGGCAACAACACTATAACATGAAATAAACAATATTACATCATTACTTTTGTGTGTGTTTATATAGATATCTTAAAAATTTAAGCTCTCGTACATATTTAATGACATGATACAAATTAAAAGACATCATGGATATTGGGAAATTCTTGATAACAAGAAGAAATAAATTTGTAGCTTGACGTGGAGGGTACGCGCGTGTGTTTATGCTCTGGCGTTCAAAACGTTAAAAGGTTAATGATTAATAGTACGTGCTATATCCATCGCATCATATTTTGATATTTTTTTAAAAACCAAAACACAACACAATGTGTAACAAATCATAATAACTTTATTATAAAACTATTCAATCAAAATGGATATTGCTGGGACTTGATCTAATTAAATGGCATCTCTTATTTCAGGGTCAGAAGTGGTAAATTCTTGCCTATAGTACAACACAATGTTTTGAAGTCCAGATTAGCACACTACCAGCTTCTAAACACTAGCTCAACAGAAGTGAACATAACGGTCAATGTGTCACCAACATCATACGGTTCTTTGCGGTTGGCACTGCATGTTCGGTTAGCGCTAGAACAGCTGTTTTCTCTGGGCTTCAGTGAGAAGGATGTGGATGATGTTAAAGGAATATTCGCTGACACCAACTTGTATTTATTATCAGCTACGGTGTTAATTGCCAGTTGTCATGTAAGTTTTATTCGTAATTAATTGTTATACAGTATGTTATATTTTAAGAATACATAAAATTATCTGATAAGTGTTGCAAACATAATTGGCGAAGGAACAATGGTAGCTTCCCATATTATATTGTTTTATTTTAAATTATATTAGTATGTGCTTAGATGAAAAATATCTTAATTAACTTGGCATAATTTTTTGTGCTAATTTGTGCAAGATTGTTTGTTAGAAAAGGTGGAGATTAATACATATTTGGTGTTTAACTTTTGAACAGTTTAGGATAGAGAGATCATTTACTCCTTGTAAATATAATAACCAACTAAGGGCTGATTTTTCAATCCTCAGATAATGCATGGAAATTATGTCAAACCGCCATTTTTGTTCTTCATTTAAAAGTTATCCGGTGATTGAAAAATCGGCCCTTAAAATGAGAAAAAATGATGAAACCAATTTCTCTATATAGGATTTATTCTCGTTGTTTTTGAAAAAATAACACCTGAAACTATCAACAACTTCAACTAGCTATCTGAAACTTTTCAAATGTATTTTCGATGCTCTCTCGTCAAGGTGCGGACCCTACTCAGTTATCCATTTTTCATAAACCCTCTGGGCTCCCCTACCGTAGCTCAATATGTATGTGATGAAACTATTTCCCTTCCAGCTGTTGTTTGACTTCCTCGCATTTAAAAATGATGTGTCGTTCTGGCGCCGCAAGCGCTCCCTGGCGGGATTGTCCGCGCGCACCGTGTTCTGGCGAGCGTTCTCACAGATGGTCATATTCTTCTATCTGCTGGATGAACAAACCTCTCTCCTTGTACTTGTACCAGCTGGTATCAGCGCGATAATTGAGGTAAGGCAATTCTCAAAATCATATTTACTTTTTTTGTCATCTTTTGTTTTTTTTTTTGCTCATTAATTTGTATTCGTTCATTCCGCAACTCTTAATCACTCATTCAATTTCAATTTGTTTAAAAGTAATTTATTACGTACTTTGCGAACTTTATGTTAGCGCTAGATGCACGAAATCAGTCCAAACCGCTTGGTCTAGCAGCTTGAACCTTCACTTCTTATATACTTAGTTCATCACCACTGGTCTCAAAACGGCGAAAGAAAACATCATGAGGAAATCGGCATGTCGTAGCATCAAAAATTCCAAGAGATGTGACATCTACCAACTCGCACTGGGCCTGCGTAGTGGATTACGGCCCACTGGCTCTCACCGAGAGGAGACCTTTGTCCCAGCAGTGGGAACATTATAGGCTGTATAATAACTTAAGTGGGCATTAAGGAAGGATTTTTGGAACTTCATCCTCTTAAATAGGGGATCATAGTTTCAATGGAAGTTCGAAATTTTTGCCGCCAGGAAATCTCATCGGCGCACGGCTTGTGGCAAATAATATAAGATCTGCATTTGACTTTCAGTTATGGAAAGTGACGAAGGTGTTGCACCTTCGCATATCATTCTCCGGTTGGAGGGTGCGCGTGTGGCGAGACATGAGCGCGGACGCGGGAGAGAGAAGCACGGCTAAGGCAGACGCCGAGGCCATGAAATACCTGTCCATGTTACTGTACCCGCTATGCTTCGCCGGCGCCATCTACTCGCTGGTTTACGAGCCACACAAGAGGTACGTACTATGAATAAAGTTTATTAGAAACATTAGCCTCCCATTTTAAGCTGGATCCGACCTGACGAAAACAAGTTCGCCTATTAATTTAAAATTTTATTTAAATATGCAGAAAGTTGCGCTCCTAACATATATTTTCTGGGTAATTTTATTGAATGGTGTGTAAAAAACATGACTAGGGACGCGTGAAAGAAACGTACCAGGTGGCACGCGGCTATAGTGTCTCACTATCGATGAAAGATTTTTTAATCGATTAATCGGATACTAACCCAACGGATCTGTGTGCTTCCAGAGATAACCTCTTACCAAGGCTCGGAAACCGCTTGAAATTCTTAACCGATAACGGTCATTGACCCCAAACCGAAATACTCAATACTCAATTCTTTATTGCATTCCACAATGTACATGCTTAGGTGGTAGGTGATAATTTTTGAGACACAATTATGGACCCTGTTGGGCACAGCAAAAGACAATAATTTAACATAAGGACTTATATACTAACTTATTCTAATTACAATTTTATTAAACATACACAAATACACAATACAAACAATTTAATTACACACATTATTTGGGTGAAATATTCATTATTATTATTATTATTGATATAAATATTATTATTCGAGCTGTATAAATTTATCATTCATGTATTCATTTATGCTGTAATAACATTTACTTAATAATAGTTTTTTTAATTTGTTCGTAAAAACAGTCATATTTTTTTCATTTCTTAATAGCTCGGGTAATTTATTATAAACTTTTATCGACATTACTAGAGGCCCAGATGAGTGCATTTTTAAACGAGAAGTTGGTAGGTTTAGACGTGTTTTATGTCGGAGTGTGAATCTTGTTTGAATGTCTTCTCGTTTAGTGTAGAAGTCCTGGTGAGTGTGCGCAAATTTACAGATTTCCAGTATGTAAATTGAGGGTAATGTTAGAATATTTAATTTTTTGAAATGAGGTTTACAGCTATCGGTTTGTTCAATATTAACCAAAATACGAATTAACTTTATTGAAAAGTAAACAGTGCTGGAAATCGACCAGTTTCTCACGAATTTTGGTTTCGATAGTGAAAATTAACCGGTTAATAATAAAGTGTGATGGGTCCCCCCGGCCTCGCCACTCTGGACGCACGGTCTGGACGTTACGATGTCATTTAGTTGCAAAATTTTAGTCGCATGCAAGTTCAGGGGTAATGTCACAATAACTTGTTGGAAGTGTTAAAATAAACGAATACAATTTAGGTAAGAATTACAGAATTAATCGGTTAATTAGGGTGTAAAAACTGTTGTGCTTGTATAACCGGTAACCTTTATCATTTGGGTTACATAAAAAACGGCCGGTAAATGAAGGAACGATATATTTACTGGTATTTAATCGAAATTAACGGCTCTTTTTAAACCGGTTCCGAGCCCTGCCTCTTACAGAAAAACTAATAATTGTGCCTCTTTATATAGTTCGTTTAGATTGTCGTATAGTGTAGTATTACAGGTAGGTACTCCTCCGCTACCCTTTGGGGAAACGACGCGTGATTATAGGGGTAATTTAGATTGTATAGTGTATTTCTTTTACAGTGTCCAATTTGAAAAACAGACACGGGATGAAAATTATTATTTTTCCCATCAATCATACAATTTAAGTTAAGCATAAACGTCTTGATCTTAGTATAACATGAGGCATGAATTATAAAAAAAAAATGCTTCAGAGACACATACATTACCTAGAAATCTTAATATTAGTCGCGATATTTGTTTACCAAATGAGATAACTAAAGAAAGCACACTATAGTTATCCTTTCCTAGTTGAAATTAAACACAAAAATGTTTTTTTTTAGTTTTAATGTCATTCCAAATTCAAATTTCCAGTTGGTACTCCTGGGCGCTGCATAGCATCGTAAACGGCGTGTACGCATTCGGGTTCCTCTTCATGTTGCCGCAACTGTTCGTGAACTATCGGCTGCGCTCGGTCGCCGCGCTGCCGTGGCGGGCCTTTATGTACAAGGCGTTTAATACGTTCATAGATGACGTGTTCGCCTTCATTATCACGATGCCCATCGCACATCGGGTTGCCTGCTTCAGAGATGATCTCGTGTTCTTAGTTTATCTATATCAGAGATGGTGAGTTTAGCTTTATTTATATCTTTCTGGCATTTATTTTGAAGTGTTTGGTACAGAAACTAGCACCTCAAGCTAACTAAGTTCTTCCAACTAAATAGCTGTGCTGCTGGGGAGTTTGTTGCGCCACTTCTTCTTCCCAGCTAAAGCAAAAGGAAGTGGTGAAGAGTGGGCTTTTTTGGGGGACTGTCTTATGTAACTTTGACCTTCAAAAAGTGATGATTTTCAGCCTAGTTTGAATAAATGACTTTTGATTTTGATTTAACGTGTCAAATTTTCTCAATTGAAAAAGAACCTTATCTTTTTGACATGAAATTTGACAGATTGGGGTATCTTGATATGCTGGCTTCTGTAATTTTGTTTGGTTTCTGAGATTACTGGCCAAGAATTCAGTAATTTTCCGCTCATAAAAGCCATAAGTCAGTTTCCTACTACAAGTAACACTCATACATAATGCATTTTATGTTTCAACAAACAGATTTGTTATCGCCGTAACTAATTCGTTTCTAAACATGATAATTAGCTTTGTACATTTAGGCGGTAATTTATATGTAGGCAATGGATTTGTTTTAACTTTACCTATGATTATACGAGAACCGACACACGAGGTTCTTTGCTGCAAAAATTCGCTTAAACACCTAACAGACAATCTTCAAACGATTTTTGTAACTGACTCTTAAGATCTAATTAAATTCAAATTTTCTTACATTTTTGTCATTTGCTGGTCAGTATTAGATTTTATGTTGATCATATTATGATTTGCGGCCGTAGTGAGTACGCATTTATACAACTGTAATAATTAAAATCATTAATAACACTCTCTAAGTTCATATTACTTAATGGAGTGACTATTTTTTTTTTGGCTGGGAAATCATCCAATGTGTTCTCCTGCTCTGGGTGGAGCGGAAGGGAGTGTCAGACTCTTACTGACTAAAACCCATCCATGTTCCTTCCTTAGCCCTTTATGTTCCGGGGTAGCGGTAACCCTTTCGGACAATCCCGCTTAATGGAGTGACTATTTGGGTGTTTTTCTATCTATAATATGTATTTACAAAAAAAATATGTAGGTAGTAAAAGAAAGTAGTTTATCAGCCATCTCGTTACCATAACACAAGCATTAGGTTGCTTAGCTTGGGACCATATGGCGTTGTGTGAAATGTCCAAGGATGTTATTATTATTATTTCATGAAAGGAGATTGTTCTAGACCGCCCTATAACCAACAAACATTTGACGTGTACGTTAATTTTAATTATATTTTAATATGCTTTTTAAAAATAATAAATTCAAGCGGACACTGTTTAATTCTTAATAAGTTTTTAAAAGTGACCTCATTGATTTTATTACCAACTGAACTCGCCATCTTTCAAGGAATTGTCAATGTGAATGTCACAAAAGATTTGACAGTGTCGCTCTCGCTCATATTACATAAATATCGATATCGACAACGATGTCCATAATATCTAGTGATAAATAATGGATGTTCGATATTTGTCACTTCCAAAACATTGAAAATGTGCAACATAAAAGTTTTTCATGCATATTTTTTTCATGGAATTAGTTCCGTGAACATTTTAATGGAACTTATGATGAATATGGCCTAGCACGATTATGATGAAAATATAATGAACAAAACAAACTCACAAAATGTACTTACTAGTCGAATGAGGGATTTTCTCACAAGTGGGAAAATATTAGTTCAAAAGAGGCGTTGGTAAAAAATACGTCACTGTCTCAGGTTTTTGACATCAAATAAGCTTTCTTATTTACGGATCTTGTTTTTGTTATCAGTAGCCAGTAAAACAAAGACGTATTTTTTACCCACGCCATCTATTGAACTATGTATTTTTACTTGTCAGAAAATCTCTCATTTAACGATTGAAATGTCATTTACGACGCAACTCTAGTGAATTGTTCTCATAACCATTTCACGACTTCAATAGCCATATTTTTACTTTTTAAGTACTTAAACTCTATTTTTAAATGTCGCAAACTAAAACGTTACACATTGTTCGTTGGGAACAAAATATTTTATTTTAGCATTAATTTAATCGAAGTAGAATCATAGCAACAACGTGTTTATGTTTGAAACGGAACAAATTAATTTACTTTTGACATATTGATCTGTCATTTTGGTCTACTAAAACCACAGATTAAATAGGTGGTCATTGATAATCGATATATAATGATTGATCTTCGAGAGAGCATCTCTACGTCACTACGTCAGTCGGAGCGTCTCACCGAGACGAACCTGTGGCTGTGTTGTGTTGTTGTGACTACGTACCCATTTGGCGATTTCTTTTGGCGTTTTTGATTTTGTTTCTGTTTAACGGACTACAATTTGGATTGCTTTCAACGTGACCTGGCTTCGAATAACTGATTTTGTGATCTGCTTAAACGACACCTTAGCATTTTGACAACGGATAACGGAGTAAATTTCAACCAATAAATAATAACTGTACCTAAAAGGCATAATACAACTGTATGTACGGTAATATTTTACTGTATTTGAAGTTTAATGCTTTGTAGAAACCAGAAATAGCGATTTTAGAAGGAATTACTTACGTTTTCTTTTATTAAAAATAACCTCAAAATCGGTTCCTTTTCTTTAAATAAATCTTTTCTCTAAAGTGTCTGTCAAGAAACTTTGTTCTTATGGGCTACTAAGGGCAGTTTACAAATAGAAAATGATTTTTTCTATGCTGTTGGCTCCAGGGCGAACAATGTATGGGCGTAGAACAATCTCCTTTATTTATTTTTAAGAATCTCCAACAAGAGATGTACCTAAACAAGGGGCAATATCTGGTATTAAGTAGGTGTACTGCTTCACTTATAGAAGACCACAACACGCACAATAAAGTTTACAACTAAGCTACCAATGTTAAAATTATTATAATAAAAAATGGAACAAGTTAATTTTCTGAAGCACAAAAATCAATTCTTAATTAGAGTTGTATTAATAATAAAAATGATTATGATTCCGTATATATGTACAGAGGCCAGCACATCAAGTTACCACAATCTGTCAAATTTCTTTGATAGTATTTCAACTTTATTGCAAAGACATAAGGTTCATTTTTAATTGAGAAAATTTGCCAGTTAGGGATAGCTTGATGTCAGCACATACGGCCGTAGCAAGTACGTACAGACACCACCGTGTCTGTACGTACTTGCTACGGCCGCGAATCATATTTTGAACAGCATGCAACCTGACTCTGACCTGCAAATTGGATGTTTGTAAGGGTAGTCAATAACGTTACTTTTTATGAACTGTCAAAACGCGGCATTTGTACGTGATTTGTATGAAATATAGCAATGTGACGTTACAGATTTTTAGAATGAATTGGAATACTTATTAGCTTTAAATGCAATTTTACAATTATATCTTCGCATAATATTTTTTTTTGTACGTTTTTCAGACGAGCGGTCTTTCTTCCATGTGATTTCATATTTTTATTTTTGACTTTTCAAATAGTCAATTGCAAGAAACATATGAAAAATTTTATTACGCGGTCTGCCCTGGCGGTTCCCCCTTAAGAGGTTTTAAGTTATTTCCGTCTCACCTTGTCCATAGAAGAATTAAATTATTTTCTCTAAGTAAACTCGGCTCGACTTACGAATTGTAGGTCATGACTTCGGCTCGACTTCGAATTGTAGGCGGTCGTAACTTCGAACTCAAGCATGCGCTTTACTTTATGTCTTTAATTTCATCACCATTGCTCTCAAAACGGTGAAGTAATACATGGTGAGGACATTGGCATGTCCTAGAACCACCCGCGGTGGGCCCGCGTGGTGATTTATGGCCCACTCCCTCTCTTAAAGAGGAGGCATTTGTGTTGTGGGAACATTATAGGCTGGTTATGTATGTATGTAAACAATGATTGTGTGTTTTAGGTTATACCCAGTGGACCAGTCACGCACAGACACCGCTTCCAGTATGGACGAGAACCCTGAGGAGTTGGAACCCGTCAAGCAGAAAGAAGAATAGTGGTGAAGGAATTACTTTTTTGAAAACTCTATAATACCATAAAGAGGCTGTTTAAGGTGCTACTTGAGTCAGCGCTACGACTGGATTAATAAAAAGACATTTTTCATTGTCTTTGGTATGTTGTGCAAAAAGTTTACATAATTAACAATAGCGTATAATGACAAAAGACTAAAATAATTACATGCATTTAGTAGACTGCATCATAGCTACGTTTATTTAAGAAATTGAATATTTTTGCATTTTTTTAGCAGAATTTTTCGATCGGATATTTTTATAGTTACGTACATCAGTAGACCGCGTTCGTTACTAAACTACGAAATAGACTACTATGAATTATGTATGATATATTTTTATTGTGAGTTGCTAGCTCATGTTTATTTCCTATTAATTTATAGAAGACTAGACGATTTTTTCATTAGACTTCGCTCATACTGTGTTCAGGGTTTTATCTATATTTATATTAATAGTTATTATTTGTGAATTTGAGAGAGGTGGTGACCAGTGGCTGCGACTTACGAGTTCTAGGTCATGAGTTCGAACCTTCGCAGGCACTTTGTTTGTTTAATTTCATCACCACTGCTCTCAAAACGGTGAAGGAAAACATCGTGCGGAACCCGGCACGTCCTAGAAGCAAAAAGTCGATGGCGTGACGTCCACCAACCTGCGCTGGGCCCGCGTGCTCGATTATGACCCGCTCCCTCTCACCTAGAGGAGGCCTTTGTCCAGCAGTGGGAACCTTATAGGCTGATTATGCTATTTGTAGTAGTTACAAAAGATTTGACAAAAAGAGATTATTAAAATTCGATGTTTTATTAATTGATTTGTGATAATTAACCTTTTAACCGCCCCAGTTGGATTAATACGACAAATATTTTCGGGCCCGTATCGCCTGAGTCGTATTTATCCGACTGAGAATTTATGTTTGGTTTTGCGTTTTTACGTCATTGCAAGACCCTATTCGTCGAAGATATTTATTTTTCGATTCACTGTGCTGGGCACTGGGGGCACGACAACTGATATGTCGTCGGGCGGTGAAAAGGTTAACATTTACCCCCTTACTAATAAACGTATCATGTCAGGTGAATAGTAACACACCATCTATCTCTTTCAGTCGTCAGAAATTTTACGTTTGAAAGAAGAAGACAAAGCGTTGTGTGACCATACAGACGCTATGCAACGTTTATTAATAAGGGAGATACTGTAAAACAGTGAAATAAATATAGGATTGTGTTCTGTATATTAGCATAATTTAAATAATTTTGCGTGATTGCTTATCAAATTTGTTTGCGAAATATTTATTGATTTTGTATTTTAGGGCTTCCGATCGTCAAAAAAAACTTAGAAATATAGCGACCGGCAAAGCGTACTTCCATGTCGGATATAAATAAGCTGTTTTTGTTTCAACGGCTGCTAAATTTCTGTTTGTTAGATCATAATTATAAAGGCTGATAGAAGATTCAATTATCCGCGAATAAAATTACCTCTATATTTTGCTTTCGCCCTGGGCTACGTTCCCTCTTCTTCAAGTCCAAACATCGGAATCCGTATACACACGGATATAGTCGCTGTTGTAAAGTTAGCAAGGATAAAAAATAAGAGGGACCACCACTTTTTATAGCAGTATTATTAACTCCCGACAAAAAAAGAGATGGGTGTTATAAGTTTTTTTTTAAATATTACTTTACAGTGGGAAAGAGATGGAGCCATACGACCTGTATAGCTCCGTCTCATTCGCACACTGAAGTATAAATAAATATATATAATATACTTAATATTAAAATAGTACTGCTTTAGGAGGTAGTGGTTCAGGTCAAGTTCAGGGAATTGTTACCTTAAAGTAAAAGTTAAAGTTAAATACTCGCTGTGTCACAAATCTAGTTAAATATTTAATAGTAGGTGCAGGTATATAGCTATGTAGTTTCGTTCGATGTTCGAAATTCATATGAAAATTATTGTTTTTGTTCGGTTTGGTAGTTAGTTACCTATTACCATGTTACGATCTCAATTTTAGAGCATCTACCTAAATCAAAGTTGTTGAGTGTCGCATTTACTCTCAGATTTATACAACATGGCTATTGATTCAGCGCAGACTATTAGACACTTGAGCCGAAGATTTTCTGATAACATTGAATAATAAACTTTAATAATAGTGTCTTAAAGTGCAATTGAGGCGGCGCGCTTTAGGACACTCTATGAGTCTTTTGATATCTGGGTTTGATTGTACAACTAAGCACTTTATGTCAATAGTAATAAAGTGTTTTATTCAATATCATCTGCAAATCCTCTGCTACGGGGTCGCGTGGACTCCTTTTGTTACAGAAACATTTTTATTATTTATAGACAATGATTTGTTTAGTGTAAATGTATATGTGGACGTATTAAATATGATGTTAGATTTCATAGATTGTTCTATTGTGTATTGTTATACATTTAATTGTATAAAATTGATTTCATCTTTGTATTACGAATGTAGGACATGTTTTGAAATTGAGAATTGGTTAATTGAATAAAATATATTGAAATAAATGTTATAATAAACATTGCCTCATCACAATAATCTGAACTATTTATGTTAGATATTAAATCTATTTATTTATGGCTGATTTTTCAATCGTCAGATAAGTTTTATTGGAGGAATAAATATGTCAGCTTGACAGCGTTTGCTTAGAAAATATGTCAAACCGCTATTTTTGTACTACAGATAAAACTTATGCAGTGATTGAAAAATCCACTCTTAGATGTAAAACAAACGCTACTGCTGCATGAGGTCCTGGGTTCGATTCCTGGGTAGAGCAAAGTGTGATTGTGTTTTTGTCATCTGGAATTTCTCAGTAGCAGTCCGGAGTCTGGATTTGAGCCCGGTTGATGGCAATAGGCTCGCCCTCTATTACATGGGACTCAAACATAACTGGTGACATGTTGGTACGCTGTAGGTACAGACGCCAGCACATCAAGCTATCCCTAACTGTCAAATTTTCTCAATTAAAAATGAACCTTATGTCTTTGCAATAAAGTTGAAATACTATCAAAGAAATTTGACAGATTGTGGTAACTTGATGTACTGGCCTCTGTACACCTCTGCCTACCCAATCGGAGATTACAAGCGTGATGTTATTTCTGTGTTATGTTAAAACAATTTGTTTTTATGATATACGACGGTGGAGACAACAATAAATTAAACTTTTTCTTGTGATAACGTCTTATAAATCGATGAACGCCGGCTGTAAGCACCGAAAAAGCATGACTCATTTTCACGTTCCACCTGAGCCGGGCGTGCGAGTGAGACCGCAGAACAAGTGAGAGGTACGATCGGCCTAAGCGTTAGGCTTGTGACGCATCTATCTCTCTTCCACTCCTTCGGCCGATGCGTCCGAGTAGAAGAGTTTTCTTATAAGTCAAAGTCAAATCATTTATTTCAAACGTCAAAATGGACAAGAAATAGAATTGATTCTAGTCGCCCTTTCCAAAAGGTAGTTTCGTGTGGAGAAGAATGGGCAAGAAACTCCACCGTTACTTATGACGTTATCACGTAAAATTATCGTCCGTAACTGACTTTACAGACAACCAATTTTTTATGTTTAGTGACGTTTGCAGCATAACAAATAAATATCCAGTAGTACAGCCACTTCCGTCAGTCGAAGATTGTCAACACTCATAGTAGGCCCGTCACTATCATTTAGTTTGTTGTAAAAAAGGATTTCTTTGATAGTTTTAACTAATCCTATGCATTAGTATTGCCAGTATTTGCATAGATTTTTATTAGTATCATAATAATTCACCTTTACATTTTGTGGAAGTTGTTTAGACATTGAGGCTCATGTGCAGCAGTGGACTGCAGTAGACAGGTGATGATGATTCATAGAACATTGACTTTTTTTTTGTTAATGGCATCTTGCAGTTCAACCATAGGGTTGTCTTGCCTGTGGATGCCACAAAAGAATTGTAGCCTCCAGCCAGCCCTGTGGGGAACGGCCCTCGGCTTAGGGCGTCGCTGGGGGAGGACAGCAAGGGACAAGCTAGATCGGGCGTAAAACGTGTACATCTATAGTAACGTGTTATTATAGTAAAATTTAATTACAGAGGCCAGCACATCAAGTTACCCTAATCTGCCCAATTTCTTTGATAGTTTTCCAACTTTATTGCAAAGACATAAGGTTCATTTTTAATTTAGAAAATTTGACAGTTAGGGATAGCTTGATGTGCTGGCGTCTGTACATAATGCAGCTTCCTTCCATTATTGTTGTAGACAGATAGTTATCATTGCGTTATCGTCCGTTGGCCTGTGTACACAAAACTGTTAGACATTATATAACATAGCAATAATATATAGACTACTTTCTAGTTAGTAAATAAATATATCCATACATGTTGTTTGTTGTTTTTGCGTAACACTCATAAGGAGTCAATTGACTGCAACGTATTTAATTTTGACAGTTCATTCACGTTCATTGCGGCGTTTACGCTCATGAGCTGACGAGTGTTGAATCTTATGAAGCAATGGATTAGGAATTTTCTTTAAAGTCAACGGGTTGTGATTGAATGTGTTACGCAATTGTGGTCCCGGTCGTAAATTTAGCACATTGAATGAGTGAGAGAAGTTCTGCTTTGCATAGCGTCATCTCTTGCACTCATACTTATGTGTCCTGCGCTTTGTACTGTCTCTCTCGGGAACTGTCAATAATTGTTGAAATGCGTCTTTGACCTTATTTATTATTGTTTGTTTGTGAATGGAATCGATTCATATGGTTGAGTTTATTGCGCAATAAATGTATGTCTTTAATTATACAAGATAAGTTTTATTTATTATATCCTCATGCCATAGTTTAAGTAAATATAACAAGTTGGTCATAGTAAATATAAAATAATCGTGTGTAAAGCCATAGATTATTCAATGAATAATAATTATGTAACTAAATCACTGACAAATGCGCAGTGGTAGCCCACTGGCAGTGGTGACTGCCGCAGGTTACTAGTGGAAAGCCTTTTTTTTTAAGGCTGGGAAATCATCCAATGACTTCTCCCGCTCTGGGTGGAGCGGAAGGGAGTGTCAGACTCTTACTGACTAAAACCCATCCATGTTCTTTCCGTAGCCCTTTATGTTCCGGGATAGCGGTAACCCTTTCAGACAATCCCGCTTACCCGGTAGAAAGAATAGTGGAAGGCCTTGGGTTTGAACCCAAACAGGCACTTTACATAGTAAGCCTATAATGTTCCTACACAACTGGGACACAGGCCCTTTCTAAGCAAGCAATTTACTTTTTGTAAACTATTTCGTCAACACTGCTCTTAAAACGGTGAAGAAAAACATCGTAAGGAAACTAGCATATCTTAGAACTAGTAATTCGAAGGCACCAACCCGTATTGGACACGCGTGTTTGATTACGACCCGCCCCCTCTCACAGAAGTTTGTCCCAGAAGTGGGAACAATATAGGCTTCTTATGCTATACTGACAAATGATTATCCATACTAATATTATACATTCGGAAGTAAGTCTGTATGTCGGTCTAGTTTATACCTTTTCAGACCTAAACCACTGAACGGATTTCCATAAAATTTGACAAAGAGATAGATTGCATCCCGGGGAAGGACAGGCTTTAGATGAGTAGTGGTGGCCTAGTGGTAACTGCCCTGACTTACGAGTCGTGGGTCACGAGTTCGATCCCAGACAGGCGCTTTACTTTGTGTAAATAATTCCATCACCACTGCTGTTCAAACAGTGAAGGAAAACATCGTGAGGAAACCGTCATGTTCTAGAACCAAGAATTCGATGTGACATCCACCAACCCGCACTGGGCTCACGTGGTGGTTTACGGCCTACTCCCTCTTGAAGAGAAGAGGCCTGTGTCCCATCAGTGGGCAAATTATATGCTGATTATGTAGATGAGGGAACCTGATAGGAATCGGGTTGTATGGATTTGTGACCTCTTCGTAAAATGAAGTGAATGTGGTGTCGCTCCGCATAGTGAACAACATTGCATTGGTAACGCGGCAGCCTTGCAAAATAATACCTACCTTCTACTAAAACTACTACTACTGAATGACGCCAGCGGGCAGCTTATTTGAAAAGCTAAATTCTCTGGTGCTGCTTGTCTATTCAACAGGAGCGAGTAAGCGGAAAATAAATGCGTATGGAAGCAGTGTTGTTAAAATATAACTATACCTGTAAGTGTCAACTGAAGCGGGTCGGTGGCTAAAGGCACGGCACGTAGGTACACTCGACGTAACTGAATCGTATCTGAGTACATTCCATGTTTGTAATATAATCATAATTAATATTCTATTCTCTACTTCGATTTAGCTATATACACTGGATCTTAGACGTGAATATTGAGGCATTGATCGAGGTTTTCGCTCGGCATCTCTGCATTTAAGGTCCGACTGTCTCGTTGCAAGCGCGACTACTTGCGGAGCGTGGGGACCTGGGTTCTATTCCCACGTCGCCGCGTCGGACAGTGTAATTTAATTTTTCATTACGATTTTTTCAGTACCTAGTAGTTAGTCTGAAGTCTGGATAGGAATGACTAAAATTTTTTTTTTAGTGCGTCAGCTAGATTATTAAAAAATATTGGACACGTATTTTTTCTTTTTTCACGTAATCGAAAGATTACGCCGCATTGTGTTAAAATGTGGCATGATGACGTCACTCCTTTGTAGATTTTATACTGAGTTGTGACGTGTCGCGCCCCCCCACTCCCCAATTTGAAAGCGTTTTAACTAAGTAATTTTTTATTAATATGATAAAGCAAAAATACGTGTCTATTATTTTTTTGTTATCTGACTGACGGACTACATATTATTTCTTTTTTGCTCTTTTATCATCCCTATTGTCTTGGTTTTTGTTACATCACAGAATAACTTATAGTAGGTACGGTCAAACGGGGTGAATAGGGATGCAGGGGTGAATTGGGACGAAACTTTAAAAAGGGATTTTAACTTTAAAATAATGTAGTTTGTTGCTAACAAGGGCACTTTATTGCTACTTATAATATAGTAAATACATTACTGGTCGTTTTTGGCCACAAACTATATTATTTTAAAGTTAATATACCTACCTTTTAAAGTTTCGTCCCTATTCCCCCGTTTGACGGTACTAACGTAACATACGACATGTGTTTGTAGGACACGACACTCCTCTGCTCTGCCCCTCGGGGAATACAAACGTGATGATGTCTTAATCAATTCATTAGGCTAACGATTCTATGTATGGTGAGGTATGTACCTATTGCCCTATTTACATACTGCGCAATATTTAGATACAGCTATCATACATTATATAACAACATTTTTTTATGTAAGTATGAATGATTTCTCACTCCAAATCTACTCTAAGCTACAATATACAGTTTTATGTAGGTAGGTATTCGGATAATTAAACATGACAATTTGTAGATATCTGAGTATCGTAATCGTATACAAGATAGGAACCTCACGAACTTTGGAGCCACGTAATTATACCTAAATGAGCATGATTTTCAGTTTTATTTTAGTACTTATAGAGTAGATTAAGTACCTACGTACTCTGTGGCCGTCTATTACGACTTCTATTATATAACAATGAATTTACTTAGTTACAGAGGCCAGTTACCCGAATATGTCAAATTTCTTTGATAGTTTTTCAACTTTATTACAAAAGCATAAGGTTAATTTTCAATTGGTAAAATTTGACAGTTGGTACCTATAGCTTGATGTGCTGGCGTCTGTGCATCAGTTTGTCTATTTATTTCACATATTTGCATCATCACAATGATTGATAGGACACGTGTTGCTTACATAACAATGTGATTTAAGTTTCTGTAAGATAAATGGATTACGAACGATCGCAGACCTCTCCTTGGATCGTAACACCTGCTGATGACTTAGGTACTTCGTTACCTTCTTAGCATTGATTAATTTATTATCAGCTATGATTTGGTACCTACATTGTTGTGATAGGAACACTCCGTGCTAAGTCGTCTCTACACACGGACATACGCTCGACTCGCTAGTCGATCTCGCTCTACCATTAGCAAGGTCTCTAATTCCGGGTGACATTGAACGTTGAATGTGATCACAATTTCGTTTGTTTACAAATGTTCGTGTAGATAGTATTCTCTCATCATGGATATATACGATATCCTCCTACAGTCTGGATTGATAACCGGTGCTATAGTGTTTTACTTAGTATTTATTAAGAAGCAAACACCTTCCAAGGGAAACTATAGGGAAGTTGGTAAGTACCTACACTCAGCGGCACGGAATCTTGGCCAAGCGCTTATCTCGCAAATACTCGCCATAACAAAAACTTTAAGTGTTTCTATTGATTGTTTCTTATGAGGGTAGGTCTAAAAAATGTTTACTCTTAGTTCAAGAGGGTAATTCATTATGTTTAAGTGCACTATGGTGCAACTTCAAATTTTTAGTTAAATCGTGTCTCTTGAGCGACTAAGTCGCAAGTTTCAATTTGTGTGTTGTAAAAACCTTTCGGTACCTTATTGAACTATTGTGGTTTTGGGCTTTTTATTGATAAACTAAAGGTGCTTTAACACTAATAAAAATGCCATTAACACCTACACAGGTTGCACAGGCTGTAGCATTAATCGACCAAGGGTTGACACAGCGTGAAGTTGCTGTGGTGCTTAATGTACCACGTTCCTCAATGCAGTATGCCCTTAAAAGATACCAGGAGACTGGCCACTATTTCCGTAGACCAGGCAGTGGAGGCGTCAGATGCACATCGGCCCGGGACGATTGTCCTGGAAATTTTAAGAAACCGCTACCTGACCTCTGTTGAGATACGCCAGCGGCTCCAAATTGCAAGAAGCGTGAATTTTAGTGACCGTACAGTGAGAAGGTGAATGGAGGAAGTGAATTTAAAAGCTCGTAGACCAGCACGCGGTCCAGAACTCTTCAGACATCACCGAGTAGCTCGACTTCAATTCGCACGTGAGCACGCCAGCTGGACCCACAAGCAATGGGCTCGAGTGCTGTTCACAGATGAGTGTCGAATAGCTTTACGTGCTCCAGACGGTCGAGAACGAGTGTGGAGAAGAAGAGGAGAGAGATTTCTACCGCTTACCACGACACAAACTGTGAGTTTCCATGGAGGCTCTATAATGGTTTGGGGAGGAATAAGTTCTGATGGTCGCACGGAGTTGGTAATCGTCGATAACCGGCTAACTGCAACCCGATACATCGAGGAGGTCCTCCAGGAACATGTTTTGGTCTATTCGGGATACATTGGACACGACCGATTCCTCCTAATGCACGATAATGCACGCCCACAGGTTGCACATTGTGTTGAAGAATATCTACAAGCAGTTGGTATTCAAAAATTGCAGTGGCCAGCTCGTAGTCCAGACCTAAACCCGATTGAGCATATCTGGGACATGCTCAAAAGAAAGATAAAGTCCACCTCCGACCCGCCAGAAACTCTTAACCAACTTCGAAATGCAGCACTTACTGCTTGGGAGAACATACCGCAAGTTGATGTCAGAAACATTATTCAAAGCATGCCAGATCGAATGCAGGCCGTTATTAGGGCTAGAGGAGGAAACACCCGATACTAAAACGTAGAGACAATAGACCAATTTAGGTATATTTTTATTTTATAGAGTTTAAAAATTGATAGTGTAAAATTCCTTATTTCTGCAAAAGTGCTCAATTTAATAAAACAAAGTTATTGGTATAGTGACGTTTTCAATTTCAAGTTCTAAAAGCATAAGAAACACTTACTGAGTACATCTACCCTTATTTCGGTGTCAAAAATATAAATAAATGCGAAATATCGTGAAATTTACATGTGGCCAAGTTTCCGTGCCGGTGAGTGTATTATTGTAAAATGATTTTTACTCGATTCGTTACTGAATTATATTCAACTAGCTTTTGCCCGCGGCTTCGCCTGCGTGGATGACGGAAATTGCATGTTATTATACATATAAACCTTCCTCTTGAATCACTCTATCTATTAAAACGCATCAAAATCCGTTGCATAGTTTTAAAGATTTAAGCATACATAGGGATATAGGGACAGAGAAAGCGACTTTGATTTATACCTACTATGTACCTATAACTCGGAATTATACCTAGTGATGATTGAGGAGTGCTGCTTATTTATATTTTATTTATTATGTATCTTGTGCTAGAACCACTAGAAATGCCTATTACCTCATTGGTTCAAGACACGCGAGTGTCATTAATTTAATGACTTATTGGGAATTAAACTATGAAATTGTTAAATTGATGAATAGGTATTATTTTATAAGGTAGGCCTGACAACAATGGGACGTGATGAAAGACGTCACAGAAGATTATAACCGATTATATTTGATTAGGTATTGCGGCTAGATTCTGTACACAATTTATGGATAATACTTGCATAAAACTATGTATTTTAAGAGTAGTTCTGCTACGAAAATAGCTTGAGAATGGGGTCACCTATTGTGAACAATATCATTTGATAGTGCACAGTTTGTATCCACATTACGTTATGAGATGAGACTATCACACGGCCTCTGTAAGTATATAAGGCACATCGAGTACATACCTATTGAAAAAGTTCGCCTTCGTTTCGTGTGTGACAATCTCTCTCTCATTTCTCATACTTGTAACTGGTTGTGTCCACTCTTTCCAGTTCACTCGGGATTTAAAATAAAGTGAACATAAAAGTAATGATTTTAAACGATTAGGCTGGAATTACCATCTGCGGCTGCTATTCGCGCGCTATGCCGTACGGCGCTGGAAGTCGCAGCTGAAGCCGACGCGGCTAGACGAGTTGCCTCGGCCGGAACAGTACCAGGGATGGGACGCGTTCGCTGTTCGGACCTGCGGTTCCGACGGCTCGGCGCTGTTGCTGGCCATACGCAAACTGTGTGGAAGGCAGCCGCTTGCAGAAATTGTGGTGCACGCCAAGTTACCTGATGGAACTACTTACACGTTACCGCGTAAGTTATAGTAGTTTTATCTTTTAGTTAGAAGTTTTATATGGCCATAAAATCACCCATTAATCCATAAAGGGTTACGCAAAGGTGAACCTATAGTATACACCCACCTTCTGTGGGTGGTGGTGGTATCATTCGATGGTATTTTGTTTTACTGTTGTTATTTTGGCACATAGTATTTTGCACCTTGAGGATGCAAGGTGCAAAATACTACTCGGAATTACCGACGATAATACAATATTACATCAACCTATTTAGAGTGCTGTTGAGTGCATAGCATTGTTTGGACGGTGCGGAGGGGTCGAAATCACGTCACTTACATTGTTATCTATTATATTGATCTCATTCGCGGCTCTTGTGACTTCAGAGCATCCAGATACAGCAGTATCTGCGTGGCAGAACGTCGAAGGGGGTTGGAGTGCTGATGGCCTCAAGATCCAAGTTCTAGAAGACCAAGAGAGATATCGATTTTTATACAACGGTCTTTTAAGAAGAGTGGAGGACGGTGTCATACAGCATGTGAAATTGAATGTTGTGTAAGTTATTTTTAAACCTCATATCATCAACTTCTTGTATGAAAATTCAAAAGCATTAAGCAAACGATTAGTGATATGCCGAGCTGACTGAAGCTGTGAACGTTGGAACTGTGAAATTAATACTCATTCAAAATTTTGGTATAAACCTTATAATAACATAAGTTATGCTTATTACCTACATTTTTAAATGTTTTAATGTTATTTTCAGTTGGGGCTCAGCATCGAAACCGTATCGATACCCCGATGATTGGAGCAATAAGCTAGCAGCGGAAGCATTGGCCCTTGAACCATGGCGAGACGACCAGTGGCCTTATATGCTGTACGTTAACTTCAAAGGATAAATCTAGTTGTTGCTAATTAGTCGTTATAAGAAGAGCTCGTGGCTATAAGGAATAGCAGCCGCACGGATCGATCCATCAGGTTAAGCTACGCTTGCCGGGTTTGGTCCGTGGATGGGTGACCATCTTTACATATCGAAACTCTTCCGTGCCTCGGAAAGCACGTTAAAACGTTGGTCCCGGCTGTCATTCGTGGATCTTTGACAGTCGTTACGGGTAGTCAGAAGCCCGAAAGTCTGACAGCCAGTCTTACTAAGGAGTATGGTAATACCCAGTTAATGACTGGGTTGTGGAGGTCCGATAGGCAGTCGCTCCATGTAAAATACTGGTACTCTGCTGCATCCGGTTATACTGGAAGCCGACCCTAACATAGTTGGGAAAAGGCTAGGCAGATTGAAGACTGACCAAACAAAGGGCGAATGAAGAGATTATAAAGATAAAATTTATTTCATAAAAACAGTACTTAGATTACATTAAATTACACGTCTTAACTGCAATGAAAACAAAAGTACACAAAAGTTTTAGCATCTGGAGCCGAACTAGGCGGAGCCTGTTTTTCGGCTAACAGCGCCAATACCCTCGAGTTACATTAATACAGGTTCTTAAATGCTAGCATTTTACAAAACCAAAGGAATAATAGTGTTCTAAGTTGTATTGATTGTCTGCACCTCTCTTTGTGTTAGTTATGTGATAAGGTGAATGAGTGAGTGTGAGAGGGTGTGTATAATTGTGAATATTATAGAACCATCATAATGTTCACAGGAGCAAATCGGATGAAGGTGGCTGGTTGCAATGGGGAGCGGCACAAGGCCGTTTCGAATCGTTCGATGAGGAGGGAATTGTGGACAAAAGCGTATTCTTGCGGACTCGAGGAGTGAAGGAGCGGAGATGGGCACCTCGAGCGTACGAGGGTCTTCGGCGATTCATCAACATTACTGCACTGGCACGGGATGGAACCGCCGTGCAATTGCGGTGCTTGTCGTACAGAAATGTATTGACCCAGTGAGTATCTTGATTGGTTCTTAAGCCCCGACGGAAAACGTGGTGTCTTGTGAGTTTAACGTGTGTATCTGTGTCTCTGTTTGCCTATCTCAGCTTCGTATCTTCCAAACGGCTGAACAGATTGTGTTTTTTTTTGTTTTGTTTTAAATGTGACTTCATCGAGTGTTCTTGCCTATTAGCTGTAATTTAATAACATTTTTGTTTGTAAATATTTCGGGGGTTTTCCTTGTATATTGTAAACTGTGGTTAAAAACCTTAAAGGTTGATTAAACTTCTATCTGCTGTTGTTCGTCAATCTGTCTTCTTCTTAGCGTGTCGATGGCAATCTAAATGTACTCGGCCCAGAATTCGGCGACGTGTTTGGCGCCATCACTAGCGTCCATCAGTTCCTGTAACGTGCATACGGCAGGACACGAGATTAAGTGTCCCATCGTTTGTGGAACAGCACCACATTTACACTCCAAAGCGGAGTTGTCTATAAATCCCCACCTGTCAATCTGTGATGATGATCATGAGTTCTTCTTCTTGGGGAGAAAAAGCCGGCTAGCAGGGGTTAGGGAAGGGGGTGGTTATTCTCTTGACTTCTGTTGGACTTTGTAAAGTCTTTATTCAACTAATGCCTTGCTGTTTGGTTTTCCAGTTGCATATCTGGCTGTGTAAGATTCCCTGACGCTATGACGAAGAGCATTACCTCTACGGATATAGTGATGTCGGACTTCTGCGAGCGACCTGATGGCTTGCCTGATGTTTACATGCTAAATGTGAGCAGTAAGTTATACACATAAATATTAATTGTGCCTGTATTTCTTTCATCTATACTAATATTATAGAGCTGAAGAGTTTGTTTGTTTGAACGCGCTAATCTCTGGAACCACTCGTCCGAATTGAAAAAATATTTTTGTGTTGGATTGTCCATTTATCGAGGAAGGCTATTGGCTATGTAACATCACGCTACGACCAATAGGAGCCGAGCAGCGGTAAAACCGCGCGGGCGCAGCTAGTGTAATATAAGACAATTGCGTGTGTTAACAATCTATTACGACTAGATCGTTTTGCATGCCCTCCATTTGAAATCCATTATATCAACTTAAGTCTCACTAGACACGACTCCCGGCCACCGTAGGCGCGGGCCTGCGGACGGTGAGTAATGGGTGACTCACCGTCCGATCAGCACCAGACCCGTGCCGTACGGCGCGTATATGTTCCACGCGCGCCTCAAAGAGATGTCAGCATATGAAGGGGCCCCTCAGGGCCAAGCCTGCCGGGTAAGCGGGATTGTCCGAAAGGGTTACCGCTACCCCGGAACATAAAGGGCTACGGAAGGAACATGGATGGGTTTTAGTCAGTAAGAGTCTGACACTCCCTTCCGCTCCATCCAGAGCGGGAGCAGTCATTGGATGATTTCCCAGCCTTTAGACCGATAAGAATCTTTGACCGATAAGAGTCTGAATTGATAATATGACATCTCTGTATTCCTGACATTTGTCTTGTAATCTAATTATATTTCCCTTTGAATTTATTATCCCCTTTTAATAAAGTTGACGTTTTGTACTATATTTCCCATTTCTAATTTTTTACTGAATTTAATTTTGATATGGTAAACGTCTTGTGACTTAATTGAATCTGAAATTAGTATTATTACCTAGCGCTAAAAAGGTAGTTAGTACCTATAAGGCTCTCAAGATATTATTATTATTATAATACCTAGACTTAAGGCCAAAGCTCTGAACGGGTTGTCCGAAAGGGTTACCGCAACCTCGGAACATAAAGGGCTAAGGAAGGAACATGGATGGGTTTTAGTCAGTAAGAATCTGACACTCCCTTCCGCTCCACCCAGAGCGGGAGAAGTCATTGGATGATTTCCCAGCCTCAAAAAAAAGAAAAGGCCAAAGCTCTGGTGAAAATCACTTTCTAAAAACAGGTCTTTCAACACATTCTTGAACCTTGCATATGTTTAAAGTTCAATGTTGATTTTTCAGCTGACGATAGTTTACTGTCGTTGGTGCTGAGAATTAATGCTGATGGTGGTAAGCTGTTCAGTGGGGTTCCTTACCAACAAGAAGTGGTGTATCGCACCATGCATGTTGACATCAACTGCATACCGGGCACCGGCATCCTAGAACTTGGATATGAACCTTCAGGTAATAATGCATGAACTGGAAAATACCCTAGCTTATTTTATATTTTCACTTGATTTTTCGTATCTATAAAGCCAAAATTTTCTTTCCAAAGTTGTAATGGAGCCGGCCTCGCGTATTACACCACCACGTCTGTTGAAGTGGTTGACGGAGAAGCAAGCTGGTGAGGTGGGCTACTGTGTTTCATTTAAAGATCGCGCAGCCGCATGCCCCATGTATGTTGGAGGCAAAGGTGCTTCGTTGGCTTTGTTGGCTTCCGTGCAGAAGGATCAGGTACAATTTGCACCCTACTTTGACCCATAACTGCCCAGATGATTGACGAAATTCGCTATTTGACATGGACCAAAATTAAATATAAAATCATATAGAAAAAAGACAGCTCGTATTAAAAACTTCCATCACCGTACAGAAATTAAATATTATACGAGGATATAATTGTAAAATTGGATTTAATGTTAATAAGTATTCCATTTGATTCCAAAAATCTGACGTCACATTTCAATATTTCATACAAATCACGTACAAATTCCGCGTTGTACCCTGTCAAATACCCTATTTTGTCACAGTCATTTATTACGGTGCACTTTGCAGGGTTTCCGAGTACCGCCAGGATTCTGCCTGACCACTAAGGCTTTGGAGAAACATCTTGAAGTAAATCCTCATCTGCTGGCCGCGATTCGGGAAATAGAGGCTTCTAATGAAAATTATAACGAGGCTATATTTAAAGAATTGTGTAAGAAGTACGTATTTTTAAGATTTAATGGTAATTGGCCGTGGATTGGGGAGAGATGATTCTGTGCCGATTCCAAATGAATTGGGATAAAAATTGGCTCCATGTTCCATACACATTATTATCCATTTGTTTAAGCTGTTGTTCCTATAAATTAAAAAAGGTTAGATAATGATGACATTGGTGATGAGAGGTACTTATCAAGATTTCAAAGAACTGATAGAGTTTATTATATTTTAGAGCATCAGAGCTGTTTGTTACCACAGAGATAAAGGGAGACCTTAGAGATGAAATATTAATTAACATGAAAGAATTAAGAATCAAAGCTACCGAGGAGAAATTGGGCTCTGAACTACGTTTTGCGGTTCGATCATCTGGTAAGTTGACCAAGAGAGAAAGTCAAGACTTATAGTCAAAAGATTAGCTTCTAACATGTTATTTTTATACAGCTGTAGGAGAAGATAGCGAAGAGTTGTCAGCTGCTGGGCAGAACGAAACAATCCTTGGATGTATCAGCGACAGTGATATTATAGAAGGAGTCCAGAAGTGCTGGGCATCAATGTTTGCCTTCACCAGTACTTACTATCGCAGGTAGGTACCTATAGACTATATCTCTATCTTATCTATCAGGTTTTATTTGTGGGTTTAACTCCTACCAATCTTGGCATTTATATATTATATAAACAAACAATAGGACACTTAATATCGTGTCCAGCGGGTCCTGTTGTCTTCACGTTACAGGAACTGGTCGACGCTACTGAAGATACCAATTTCGTACTAATGCTAAGCCGACTCTATTTAGATTGTCAGAATAAATATGTGAAACAGAAGGAAATAGAAACACTGTTTCGAATCTTCAATTAGATTATTTGTTAGATAAGTAACTGTTCGATACAGAATGAATCCATTAAAAATGAGATCTCCGAATATTTTAAAAGCATCCCCCGATTCATGAAGCGAAAAAACAACCGCAGATCAAAAATGGCGACACGCAGGAGGCGCGTCGATTCAATAAAGCTTCCATTATCATAATTATTTATTTTGACTGTGCTTGGCTGCTTCCGCTGGCGGAAGTAGCCATACTTCCGCTGGCTTGGCTTTGGCATGGCTAGCAATTATAGGGCTGGCATGTGGCGTGGCGTGGCGTTACATATGTGATTGCTTGGCACAGACAGAACGGGCAGCCATGTTTGTGCGGCGGTGGCGTGGTGGTGCAAACGCTGGTGACGCCTCGAGCGGCCGGCGTCATGTTCACGCGACACCCTGCGCATGGAGATCCCTCAAGACTGCTCATCACCGCTAACTATGGACTCGGCGAGGTAATATAGTTTGCCAAATGGAACTTTTTGTACCAAAACGTTAGTATCTTGGATTCAGAAAAATTTGCGCTAGGTTGAGATCCTGCGAACACAATATGTTGGTGTAACATAATATTAAAAAAAACCGTTATTTTGAAGGTTTAAGATTTCCCAACAATATTAAAGCTATTATTATTATTATTCACTTATTTAAATATGAATGTTTTGTGTATAGAGTGTTGTATCCGGCGCAGTAGAACCTGATACCATGATAATAAAGCGGGCAAGGAATGGTCAGCTTGCTATTTCGAAGAAAGAATTGGGGTCCAAGAGTCACCGCGTCAAGACAGAGGGTAGTGGCATTGCTATGGAAGATGTACCAGAAGGTGAAAGAAACGTGGCTTGTATTACTGATGCGGAAGCACTGAAGCTGGCCGCTATCGGAGTGTCTCAAGAAGAGTTATGGGGCGCTGGCAGAGATATCGAGTGGGCTGTTAAAGAGGTATTTATTAGAACCTTTATTCTAATTGACATAGATTTAGGCATTCATAGGAACCATGGTTAAGAAGTGGTCTTACTTCATTATTCACAAAAAATTGTTCCAAGGGTAGTCGAGTTAAGCGGGATTGTCCGAAAGGGTTACCGCTACCCCGGAACACAGAGGGCTAAGGAAGGAACATGGATGGGTTTTAGTCAGTAAGAGTCTGACACTCCCTTCCGCTCCACCCAGAGCGGGAGAAGTAAGGGTAGTCGTGTATGACGTAACTAAATGAAAATATCCGACGCAACAAATACACCAGACATAGAAGGGTTTCAAGATAATTTTAATAGAAAAGAATAGTCAATTAAGAATTTAAAATTTGCCAAAATGTAAGTGGTTTTAGCACTTTAGTGAAGTAAAATAAATGATAGGTCCTGTGAAGTTAAGTTACATAAATAAAATCTTTAATCTCCAGAACGAGATATTCCTCCTGCAAGCGCGACCTATCACGTCTTTGGATCGCTGGACCGAGGAGGAGTTACTGTTTGAACTGGATTCACCTGTCATGGCAGACGACGAGATCACCTCCTTCGGTAATTGTGGAGAGGTAAACTACAAATGAATGTAACAAAATAATCCTTTATAAATTGTCTTCATAGCTTCATCTAAACCCAAATTTATTTTGTCTATTGCCCACTTTGAGAATAAATTATTTTTAGCGTCCCCATTTTTCCACCTACTTAAAAACCACTATCTAGATAATATTCAAAGTCAAGTCAAAGTCAAAACATTTATTTCAAATAGGCACAAGAATGGCACTTTTGAACGTCAAAATGAACAAGAAATAGAACTGATTCTAGTCGCCCCTTCCAAAAAGTAGTTTCGTGTGGAGAAGAATGGGCAAGAAACTCCTCCGTTACTCTTTTAAAATGTTTCACAATGTTTTGTATACATGTATTATAACATTATATGTGAAGACGATGTACCCAGAATAAAAACAATACATCACAAAAGGTGAAAAGAAAAACACATGTAGCAGTGGCAAGTAAACTTAATTATGTCATAAGTGCATGGTGCTCACATATTTACAAACATTCTAAAAGTTAATAATAATAAATTAATCAATGTGTGAGAAGTTATTCCAATATAATAAAATAATATGGTACAAATTACCTAATTTACTTAGCAACCAGTTTGATTTTGTCCTGACACTAGATTGTCCTGTGGAGCAGGACCAGCATGTTTCCAAGCATCCTTATCTTTGATATAATCTTCTAATTTGTAATAAGCTTGTTTACAAAGTGTACTTTTAATATGAGTTTTAAATTTTCTTTCATTTAATTGCAGTATGTCACAAGGTATTTTGTTGTAACATTTAACACAGAACCCCATAAAAGATGTATGTACTTTTGACAATCGAAATATTAATAAAATAGAAATATTACAAATCGCCCCCTAAGCTTCTACATAACGACCCCATTTTTGTTCTGGGTCTCTTAATGTTCCCCTTTAGGCTTGCAGCGCCCACAAGGGGCCTTTATCGCCAACTTTGGGAAAGGCTGATCTACATCAATACAATCGAGTTGACACGGATGTTCGTCATAAGTAGCTATGTTGACTACAGGAGCACATGTGACTGAAGGAGTGAAGAATATAAATGTTTATGAACAGGAAGAGAGAGTTGAAGGGGAACGAATGTATTGCGCCTTTCCTAAGTAACATTGGTTAGGAATTGATGTGCAAGGTTCATCGCAAGTATCAAGCTCTTGTATCATTCATCACTAGTGCCTTCTAATTTTAATTCTTATAAGCAATTAACTAGCTTCTGCTCACGACTCCGTTCGAGTGGAAGTAAAGATAAAATACTAAAATAACAGCCACATTTTTATAGGACAAAATATGAACGTCAGGAAGGAATAAAGAAACAATAAGTAGGAAAATAAGGAAACAATTTTGAGTTTGAGTTGAGTTTGGGTTTGCACGGCGGTCTCGATTATTAGCAGTCCGGGGTGATACAAGTATGAATTAGAGTTGCACTGGCACTAGTTTTGATCAAGTAATGAATTTTTTTGTAGGCAAATTATTTTTCTGTTCACAGGTCCTTCCTAAACCATTATCTCCGATGTCTTTTGACGTGGTGACTACTCCGTTGGCGGCCGGCATGGACGTGACAGTAGGCGTCAATGGAAGCGGTTACGATAAAGCCATAGTGCTAACGCATAACAGATGCGCCATATCGCTTTATAATGTGAGTACGTCGCGCGTCGAACTTCGCTTGCGCGATGTAGCATTTTGCCTGATATCAGTATTATGCGTAGTTTTTATGTGGTGTTGTAGATTCCTCCACAGGTCCCTGAGACTAGGCAGCCTGGAGCCTGGAAAACCCTAATTGATTACAATATAATTATATAGTCATTCTTATCGATTTCGATAACGGCGACCCTTCAAAATCACTTCCTTGCGTGAGCCCTTAGATGACTCGCTAGACCGAATTTAGTTTCGAACATCCGGCCGCAACTAGAACAATAGAGTTGGCCTGCAGTGTTGTATGTATACGTGTAGGAGGACTGTCTCTGTTTGCATATTTGGCGCTTCTCAATAAAAGCCTCGTGTCGATTTTCTTCGAAAGATTTCATACTTTTGTGAATAGTAGAGCGCCAAGATGACCTGTGTAAAGCAAGCCTCGCCGATCCTGTAGGATCAATAGTGCACGCGTTAAAATGCCTTTTGAACACATCCTTATAGCGGAGATGTTGACCGCCATGCTTCCGCTTACCTACCGTTACCGTTTACCGCTTGATATGACAGATACGCATAAACTGACTAGATCCATTTTCTAACTTTATTTTGCAGACCTTATACAAACAGCCCCCCAAAGAACTAGGTGTAAATTTACGTATGATGGAAATGGCTATACATGGACATATAGTAGCAGACGAGGAGATATTGCGGACAGCGCAGCACAGGCACCCGCCACACTGGCTCGACCAACCTAAGGGGATCTACCTCATGATAAAGGTAAAACAATGTTACGTTTTTAGGGCTCCGTAGTCAACAAAGAACCCTTACAGTTTCACCATGTCTGTCTCGCCGTCTATTCGTCCGCAGATTAGCTCAGAGACTCATAGTACTAAAAAGCTATAATTTGGCAGGGATATACCTACTTATTAATTACGCCGACGACGCCGACGTAGTGATAAAATAAAATAAATATTTAGGGAGCCTCTTGTACATGTAAACGGGGATGTATTTTTTTCTCGTCTACCCCATGGTGTAAGGTGTTGTTGGATAGGTCTTTCAAAATATTTAGGTTTGTGAAAACCATTTTTGTTAGAATCAAGTGTCCCCCCCCTCCCCCTGCCAGCATGTTAGTTTTGGATTGCTGGAAAAATTCACTATAGTATAACGAAGTTAAAAGGAAAACTATCACAGCTAAGTAAGCATTTCAAGTTTATGAGTAATAGCCGACCAACTCATATTTGCAGTTGGAAAGTATGGGATAACTACTATGATTTTCAACTACAATGTTAAGTTTTTTGGGACCCTTTATTGGTCGGTCCGACACTATGCATTAAAGATAAAGATAATTTTATTTGTTCAAAACATGAGTATACACAACACATGGCATGCAAGATGTTACATCAATAATATAGCAGTCAGTCATGTTTTGCCTGAATGGCGTACAAATATTGGATGTAGGACGCTAGACAGCATCATTTAATTTTATAATTGACCATTTATACACATTTATAATCAATAATTCAATTTAGATGATAATTTGAAATTACACAGGTAGAATAAAATAATGTCATAAGCTCGAATCATAATACACAATAAAAATAAAAAATCAAATGTCAAATCAGGTATTAATAAAATTAAAATAAGATGTCAATTACCTACTAGTCAAATTAAATTGTCGGTTAGGAATTCCTCAGTGCTATAGTAGACTTTCTCTAGCAAAAGGCCTTTTAATTTATGTTTTAATTCTTCGGTACTATATTCCCTCCAGTGTTTTGGCAACTTATTAAATAAAATTGGCGCCATACAGAATATACTTTTCCGCATTAGTGTCGTCTTGGATCTCGGAATACATAGCTTCGTACTGTCGCGTCTATTCCGAACAACTTTATCTGACACTAAGGGGAATAGGTGTGGATTCGATTTGACGAACATAATGGTCTCCAAAATGTACATTGAAGGAAGAGTTAATATTTTATATTCTTTAAAAAATCGTTTGCAGCTTTCTGTAACCTGAAGTCCAAACATAGCCCTCAGGCACCTCTTTTGTGTTTTGAAAATCATACCCATATTTGTTGAATTTCCCCAAAAAATTAGTCCATATCTCAAGTTAGAGGACACTAAACCGTGATAAGCATAACATTTAAGATGGGGGCTAATTTATACAATGCATATGCGGAATTACTAATTTTTTTGCTTAATGCTTCCGTATGCTCTTTCCAATCTAATTTGCCGTCAATAGTTATTACATGAAATTCTGTTCATTGGCGAGAATGTTGTCTCTTTCGAGGTAAGAATACAATTGTTTACATAGATACTTTTCAAATACTTTGGAAATTACACTTATGAGGGATATTGGCCTATAAAATTGCATAAGCTCTCTATTTTCTTTTTTGAATAGTGGCTTAATGATTGATATTTTCAGTGCATCGGGAAAAACACCTGTCTCGATGCACATATTAATTATATAGCTAAGATTCGGTGATATTTCTCCCGCTACAGATTTTAAAACTTTAGTTGATAGGCCATCATTTCCCACACTATTTGTATTCTTCAATTGATTTATAATTTTAAACACATCGATTGGCAGAATTAATGCATGGCAATGTTTTTCCTGGATGAAGTACTAATCTCTAAAGATATCTAAGTTGTAGCCATCGGTGAGAATATTAGTCCAGTAGGCAGAAGAATTTGCCCTTCGATAATTCTAAAGTTTTTTATTATCACTGAGTGGATACCTTTAGTGAATTCAATGCTATGTACAAAAATGCTAACAGTTTTGAGTTATGCAATAGGTATAAAGTAGGTACTTCCTATTATTTCGTGTTATAACAATATTAGAAAATTTAAATTAAAATACTATACTGTTTCTTTATTAGTACTATCTAAAGGATATAATAGTGAAAATGCTAACAGATAGGTACTGTGGAACAATGGAAATCTGAAAATGTCCCGTAACTCATTCAATAAAAAATTTAAGTTTTTCAAATCATTTTTTATATGCTTAAAGGGATTAGTTATACCTATAACTAATCCCTTTAAGCATTTTGCCGTAAGGTACCTACCTTACGACAAAAGTTCTAACACCTAAGTAATATGGTTGCGCAAGTAATTGTATTTTTACTTTGCGATTTGCGTAATATTGAATTTAAGTTTATAAATTTGCGCCTACATATTCGTAATAATAATATCTGCTACCATACAAAAGTTTCAACAAATGCATATTATGGCTTTTGTTTAAATAGCGAATAAATATTTTCGGTAACGAGGCGCGTAGGTACGGCGCGTGCGATCGCTACTGAGTAGCAACACTTCCCCGCTTTCGCGCGCCTTTCGGTCGGGGATAACGTCCGCAGGGAGAAAATTGGTTATTTGACATTCGACAGTTAGTAACGTTACTTTTTATGAATTGGCAAAACGCGGAATCTATGCGGGCGTTAGGTACATCCCCGACCGAAAGGCGCGCGAAAGCGGGGAAGTGTTGCTACTCAGTAGCGATCGCACGCGCCGTACCTACGCGGCTCGTTACCGAAAATATTTATTCGCTATTTAAACAAAAGCCATAATATGCATTTGTTGAAACTTTTGTATGGTAGCAGATATTATTATTACGAATATGTAGGCGCAAATTTATAAACTTAAATTCAATATTACGCTAATCGCAAAGTAAAAATACAATTACTTGCGCAACCATATTACTTAGGTGTTAGAACTTTTGTCGTAAGGTATAACTAATCCCTTTAAGTATATAAAAAATGATTTGAAAAACTTAAATTTTTTATTGAATGAGTTACGGGACATTTTCAGATTTCCATTGTTCCACAGTACCTATCTGTTAGCATTTTCACTATTATATCCTTTAGATAGTACTAATAAAGAAACAGTATAGTATTTTAATTTAAATTTTCTAATATTGTTATAACACGAAATAATAGGAAATACCTACTTTATACCTATTGCATAACTCAAAACTGTTAGCATTTTTGTACATAGCATTGCATTCACTAAAGGTATCCACTCAGTGAAAATAAAAAAACTTTAGAATTATCGAAGGATAAGTGGAAAAAATATTGTATCTCTACTGGACTATATTATGTTGATTCAGAACGAGCATAATATACCAAAATATTTATACCAAAATTTTCGAACATGTAAAGATGTGTACAAACGTACTTACTCCATTACCTACAATTTAACTTCCAGACGCTTGCCTTTTCCAAATGGAGAGTTGACGACTCTCTGAAAGCAAGTGTTGTGAGTTATGATATAGAAAACGATAAACCGGAGGAGCTGTACGAAGCTCTTTTGGATTCACGGAAATTAATGGAACGCGTTTCTCACAACCATGCATTGACCAGCACAGCAAGCACTTGCAGCCAGTTCGTGGCTATGTCAGTATTTTTGGAGGGAAAATCAGGTAACATTTCATGTTATTTTATCTTATGTATGGAACAAATGTGGTATAAACTGGCTACGCTTCACCGTTTTACCTGAATGAAGATACAGGAATCGTGCATCGAATGTCAGTCAGTAATAAGTACTGTAACTTTCAATAGAGAAATAAATATTAGTTTAAATACTTAGGTACTGTAACTTTCAATAGAGAAATAAATATTAGTTTAAATAATTAGGTATAGTTTGAAATAACATTCCACACATTCCCCTTAAAATTAAGGGGAAGATTTATAAAAGCATGGTTAGACCTGCCGTATGGATCTCAGAGTGTTGGGCCGCAAAAAGAATGAATGAAAGGCAATTGCATGCAGCTGAGATGAGAATGTTAAGAGCAATGTGTGGTGTTACGCGAATGGATAGAATACGGAATGAGTATATAAGAGGAAGTCTGAAAGTAACACCGGTGACTGAAAGTTGTGTGGAAATCGGTTGTCATGTTATGCGGTGGAATGAAGATAATGTCAGAAAAGTTTTGAGTATGAATGTGGTTGGCTGTACAAGTGTAGGAAGACCAACGAAACGATGGATGGATTGTGTGAAAGATGATATGGCTAGAAAGGAAGTGACTACCGAGATGACGACTAATAGAGAAGTATGGAAGAAAAAGACATGTTGCGCCAACCCCAAATAAATTGGGATAAGAGCAGGAGATTGATGAGTTTGAAATAAAATTTCTTTTTTAGAATTTACTCCAGAACAATGCAGTGAAATAAGTACATTGTTCAGCTCGGGCGACGTGCTGTCAGCAGAAGTTCCAATGGCTTTAGCTAGCATAGCGCAGAAGATAGAAAAGTCTGGACTAGCCGAAGAATTTAGAGCTCAGGATCCCAAGAACGCCCTGCGATGGCTAAAAGAAAATGCCCATGATGATATTTACGTTGATGTTCGGCAATTTTTGCAAGAACACGGCTATAGAGCCGTAATGGAGGTAACTTTGGTTGATCTCAATGGGCCAACAAGTTATGCATTCGATTTTTTTTTACAATGTATTTGCTTTTCAGTTTGATTTAGTTACTAAACCGTGGGTTCTCGTGCCAGAGAATATGATGACAGTACTCCAAAACTTACACGTTACCACTGAAGGAATTAAACAAACCAAAACTAGCCAGGAGATTGTAGACGCTTTAAAAACTCCTCAAAATCCAAACACTAGGTAATGTATCTAATCAAGTTTATCTTTGAGAATGTTCTTTTACAAGTTACTAAACTCAGCGTTTCACTGACTGTTTCTAATGGTTACAGGAAAGTTCTTCGCTGGATTCTACCGTTATGTCGCCGTACCGTGCGTCACAGAGAGGGCACGAAGGCACATCTGGTGCTTGTTATTCACAAACTACGGATCGGGTTCATCCGACTCGGTAATTTGTTAGTCAAAAAGTGGTACATACCGAATCCTGAACTGGTGTTCTTCTTCCGTAAGCTTGAGCTCAAGAAATATCTTGCTACTAGAGATCCTGCACTATTGAAGAAGTAAGAATTTTTCGTACCTAGGTACTTACCTACCATAAACTTCATTATTCGGAATTGTGATTTTAAACAGAAGTATTGAAGTAAAATAAATGTTGCGTAGACCACAAATAAATTTGAAATATCTACCCCTATTCCAAATTTTTTTGTGATCAGACTGGAGAATGATTATGATGTATTATTGAGAAACATTTGAAAGAGCTTATTTATTAAAAGTCTAATAAACCTGTCATCAAATCTCATTTTATTCGATTTAAAGAATGGTTTCAAAAGATTCGCTGGTAATTTGATCAGAATTCACGAAATTTAAAATACTGAAAGCTAATCTCCGACTTTCCGGGTTCCTTCCACAGTGTATACTACAAAAAACAATGTGATACTTTTCAGAGCAATGCAGCGTCAGCAGTACCATCCTGGCTGGTGTAAACTAAAGTTTGCGGAGCTGAACACCGGCTGGGTGGACAAGTTAGAACCTAAGGCACCCAACCTGATGGCTGGCGACGTGAAGATATCCGCCACGTCCGTGTGTGGAGGGGAGGTAGTTGCGAGGGCCTGCGTCATCAAGGATCTTGAATCAGAAGTTCGTAGCCTTTTTTTTTCACTCTAATTTAAAAATTCATTTCTTTTCTGCATTCAAATTAGACAGGCTGTCGTGTCAAAAATGACTCCGCCCATTTTTTTACATTGATCGCTGATATGTATCGCTGACATGAGACTTCGAGTAGATTTTGAACGTATCTAATTACTGAAATTTGTCTTCTGGGAAATCCTTCCGAAAGCAAATAGAGCCTGTCGGAAGAATGACGGTCATGTTAAATTGACAGAATTTTCTACAAGGTTTAGTATTTGCGAGTGTTTGCAGGACTCCTCCGGTATAATTGATTCATGTTCGATTCGGCACCTTAGCGTATAAACTGCCTGTGAATATTTATGCTGATATTACTGAACTTTCCTTCAACAGATTGGTGATTTGCGCCGTGGTGATGTCTTGATAACGCACGCGACTGACATCGGTTGGTCGCCTTACTTCCCGCTCCTGACTGGCATCGTCACCGAGCTGGGTGGACTTATATCACACGGTATGTAAAAATTAGGCAGTTCTACATTTAAGATCCATAAATATTTAAAAAATATATTTTTTATTTTAGTTATTCAATTCTCGAATAAAAAAGTTCTTTGCTCCAATAAACAAACGAAAATCACTTGTCAGACCCGAAAATTCATAGATAAAAATGTATACCACAAATTAATAGACTCTTGAAACCTGTGGTTGCCTGTTACAAAAATATTGGTGTCCAATTTCCAGGTGCCGTAATAGCTCGAGAATATGGGTTGCCCTGTATTGTGGGCGCAACAAATGCCACAGATGTATTCAAAACTGGAGATTTAGTGCGACTATCAGGAACTAAAGGCACTATTGAAAAAGTGGAGATGAAAGAAGAGCAACAAGATGATACAATAGTTAATAAGAATCACAAAGTTATATCGTCGTGTATTGAAACAATAGAGAGTTAATAAGAATCACAAAGTTATATCGTCGTGTACATACGGAGTCAAGGTGCAATATAGTAAAAGATTATTTTGTTAAGAAATCAATATAATTGAAATAAATACAATACAAAAACAATAAGGTAATGTAAAACATTCTCGCAAAACCATCGACAAACCAAGTTCAAGACAACATATTACAATTATATAGGTATATGATATCACGATTGTTGTATAATTTGCTCCGAGTAACTAATTCTGAATCGGATTGACTAAGATAAAAGAGGAGACGTCTTTAACCGAATTTAAACAGAATCGTTAAGGGTTACGAATGCTAAACGCATCGAGTCCTTAATTCTTTGTAAAATAAACGCGGTAAAAGGTACAATACGCGACAGTTGTAGGTACCTACCATTTCATGAGAATGGCAGACAAAAAAACAAACGCTGAGTGTGGTAACTACACTTAAACCACAAGCTCGTGTCTCGTAACACGCTGTTACCTCCTGCAGTTTGTTGCAACCTCATTGATCTTCATCACCTGCGAGCATGAGGAGTTCGTAGCAGCTGAAGGCGAAGGGCCTGCCGAAGATGACGACGTGGCAGTCGTAGTGTGGCTCGTGGACAGCGCCCAGAAGATGGTCGCCGTGGTAGTGCACGCGGCCCACATGCATGCCAGGAGCCACGCACACTGCGCGCTCGTCCACCGACCCGCCGCGCCACGCTAGCCAGCGCACCTCCGCGTTGCACATAACCTGGCCAGAAAGCACAATCTTTAGCCGACGTCCAAATACGACGATGCTTCTTACCTATTTTCTTTAGCCGACGTCCAAATACGACGATGCTTCTTACCTATTTACGCAAGCCTGTGCCTTCATAATGTGCCTACATTGTTAGCGCCACTCAATCGATGCTAGACTAATTCTCACGGTGTGCAACTTGTACTTACGTGGAACCGCGTGTCTGAACGTGCGCATAACGTTCTGCAACTGCTCAACTTCTGCTGTTGGCAGTTGATAGTTCCGTACTCAAAGGGTGCCAAGTGGACCCTGTTACTAAGTCATGCCGTTGGCTTCCTAAGTGACTTAGCCACTTTTTTTCGGTACAGGTAACAAAAAACCTTGCTTGCATCAATTACAACCAACCGGAAGGATATTTCAGCACGAAAGTTAAGGTTATGCTCCTATCCCACTGCCGGCGATTAACGGATTGGGTATTCGAAAGGGTAGTCAATAACGTTACTTTTTATGAACTGTTAAAACGGAATTTGTAGGTGATTTGTATGAAATATAACAACGTGACGTCACAGATTTTAAGAATCAAATGGAATGCTACAATTATATCTTCGCATAATATTTAATTTTTGTACGGTTATGGGAGTTTTTAAGACGAGCGTTCTTGTTTCCATGTGGTTTCATGTTTTATTTTTGATCGTTTCAAATATTCAATTGCAAGTAGAGCTAACATCTAAAAACGAGTTGGTGAACAATGCGCTGCGAGTGCGCCGGGCGACGAGCGATTATTCGCTGGTATGAGTAAGTACGAATCGTAAGTCTTTCAGAGAGTGTTCTGCCCACTAAGCGAGGATCGCTGATCGAATACTCTCTTTGATAGCTCTAGTACTACACGGGACCTACAATTTTTTGTACGTGATTTTGTATGAGTGAACAAAATGTTGTTGAGTCGTTTCCTTCTCGGAAGTAGGACCTTTTATACAGGATATTAGGCAGCCTTGTTGGTAAAACTAGAATGTCAAAAGATGAATGTATATTTCTATCTCACCTGATATTTATGGTAGCGATGGACTTGTCCCTCCGCATAAACTATACAGTAGTGCTTGGATGGCAACAACGTGGCTGGAAACATCGTACGCCTGCACAGGAGAAAGTTAATTTCTTTTATAGATAATATTCTACATAGTTTACGGTTAAAAAGAAAAGTATTATAATGCTGTCATAGGCAATAACATTGCACAGAATAACATAATTTTTTATACTGGGTGAGAGGTATCAGATTTGAATGGTTAACACATTATTTATACAATCTCTGAACCGAAAAATATATCTACCTAACCTTAAAACTGCTAGGTAGGATGTACAGTATTCTCTGTACATCAAAGTGTTCAGAACTTGCGAACAGCCAGTCTTACCAAGGGGTATTGTATTACCCAGTTACTGACTGGGTTGTGGAGGTCAGGTAGGCTGTCGCTCCATGTAAAATACTGGTCTTCAGCTGCATCCGGTTAGACTGGAAGCCGACCCCAACATAGTTGGGAAAAGGCTAGGCAGAATGAATGAGTGTTCAGAACTTGCTTGAATACCTGTGCATTGTCCTAGCGACCCAGATGACTTCACTATCGTATATGCCGGCGGCGACCGCTCCACTCGGCACGGCTCCGCAAACACTCGCCACCCACACCGGGCCAGGCTTATTCCATGAAGGCAAGTAGTCTATTCGACAAGTAAACTATGTATTAGGTGTGTGTTAAATTAGACATGGCTTTGGGTTTTCAACTCGGCCTATCGCAGTCCACTGCTGGATGCAGGCCTGTCCCAGGCTGTGCCACAACATCCTGCCCTCCGCTTCCCACATCCAGTCTGTCCCAGCTAACTTCTTAAGGTCATCGGTCCATCTAGCTGGGGGGTGTCCCACACTATGCTTGCCGATAGGCGGTCACCACTCCAAGATTCGTCAGCTCCACCGGGCATCGGCCCGTCGGTAACAAGCTGTTTAATTGTCCAGAGCTTAGAGGCGTACGCGCACGACACGCAAATCCCGCACCCATATCTATAGTTAGCTACTCACTGCTACACTATGCTACGTTATGCAACAGTATGCTACACTCTCGTTCGGGTCGGCGTTAATCGGCACAGCCTGGTGGTAAAATTTAATAACAGAACGTAGATTTCCGAACGGTGCTTAAATGTCAACTGCAATGTGGAAATTTAATGCCGATCGGTACGAGCTAAATGAAGACTCAATAATATTAATCTTTCATTCAGCCGATCCGATGTAATTTAATAACATGTCTGTATTTTTCAACAAATACCTACTGTCGAATCGAATCTGCCGCAATGAACAAGACGTGTGCGCACGCCTTAAAGCCTCACTAAGTAAAGTAGTCTAGCTAGGTCTAGGTATGTACTGATTGACAACTTGAAACTTAGTACCGTACTTTACATTTTGGTTGTGTTATATCATTAGCAGCCTCTAGTGGAATATTGCTGGATGTAGGGTCGGTTCCCGGTTAAAAAAAAATCATCATCAAACAATCTTAACCGACCCCAACATAGTTGGGAAAAGGCTAGGCAGATTGATTTACTTACTAGAATATTATAATTAGAAAAAACATACCCATAATCACTGCTCTGTACTTTTGTTCCCAGGATACTTTTAAAAGCTTATTGTAATTCTCCCAATCTTTGGAATATCCCTTAATTTTCGTCTTCATATGGGTCCAACGCCTGTTTTAAACATTAACAAACTTAACACCTCTTTTTGCGGCGGGGGTTAAAAAAGAACTGAATTGTCGCGCAATGTATTTGCATTCATAAAAGTCGCAGTCATCATCATCGTTATAGCCGGAACACGTGTAGGTACTGCTGGACATACAGCTCCCCCAAACGTCGCCAGTTCGACTGGTATTGCGCTTATCACTTGAAGCCATAATGTTTTGTTAACTGCACAATGCCCTGAGGGTTCTGGTATCTCAGTTGTTGTACCAAAAAAGATACTCGCTGCTAACAACGATGCGGGTCGATTGTCTAGGTTAAGCAACGCTTGCCTAGGTCGATCCGTGGATGGGTGAACATTAATTACTTACCGACACCCCGCCGACCTTTAGAAAGCACGATATGCAGCAACTCTGATGTGGAGGTCAAAACTGTTACGACAATTGCCATTTAAAATACTAGTGTATTCGAATACATCCGGTTAGACTTAACCAGCTGTTTTCAAAATAATTGTCAGATAAGTATTTGTGAAGAATAAATACTTAAAGCAGTTTCACAGCATTTGTCTTTCCTTGGTATAGACAAAATGTCATTTATTCTGTAGTAAAGACCTTTATGACTGTTAAAAGTATTATTAATTAATTACTTACATTTCATTTAAGGGGATCTCACAACCAGGCCTATGTTGTAACGAATCGGTTTCTTTAACCTATTTAAAAAAGTTAAATAAATTGTTAGGAATTCTATATTTAAACTAGACTGAGAGTGCTATAAATTTCCTGCCATTAACACGGAGCCTTGGCGTTGTAGGTAATTATAAATAAATAAATAAATATTTATTCAGAATTAAAATTGGTAAAACATTAACATTAAAATCTTAGAAATAATTTACGAAGGTATAATATTGTAAGATGTCACAATTAGTGTCACAGAGATTTTATCGACTATATAAGATGGCGGCGTCACTTCCGGTTGTGGCCACGTGCTAATAGAACCTTGTAGCATTGTTGTTGTTGGGTTATGAGTCTAAATACGACAAGTTTCCATCATCATCATCAATGTCTACCAGCAGTCCACTTGCCCTGGACATTGGCCTCTCCTATTGCACGCCATTCAACGCGACATTCAATGACTCTCATCTACGTGTTACCGTTACCCCGGCACATAAAGGGCTCAGGAAGGAACATGGACGGGTTTTTGTAGTCTGACACTCCCTTCCGCTTCACCCAGAGCGGCAAGGTCATTTGATGATTTCCCACTCTCAAAAAATTAAAGGTGTTACCAGCTACCCTGCAAAGATCCGTTTGTTCCCGTTGAGTTACACCATTTTGTGTCACACTGTTACCCATTGGGAAAAAATTACCGATTAGTAACACTATCTATCTATCTACTTACGACCAAGTTCAGCCATTGGGTCCACCTATTGAACATATCTATTATGCCCAACATTGCCTCCTGGCATTCTAGGTAGGCAATTGTTTTCATGTTGGACCGTCTCGGGGACATGATCTAAAATTTAAAATGTTATCTTACTGTATTAAATGTTATCATATGGTTATTGTTTTTTTAACCGACTTCTAAAAAAGGAGGAGGTTCTCAATTCGACTGTATATATATATTTTTTTTTTTTATGTTTGTTCGCGCATAACTCCGTTGCTTGCCAACTGATTTGAAAAATTCTTTTTTTGTTGGAAAGGGTATACTTCCCAAATGGTCCCATAAAAATTTTATCGAAATCGGATAAGCGGTTTTTGAAAATCAACAAAAATCTAAAAAAAATCCTACTTGATATACAGGGTGACTGGAAAATAGTGGCGGAGCCGTTAAGGGGTGGTAGTCTAGGGTTATTCCGACAGATATCTTTAGGAGACCTACCGTCCTTAAACTTGTAACCCAAAAATTTTTGTACGAATTTTTGGGTTACACTCTTTAAGTAGGAATATCTTGGAAAGGATTAAGCCTTTCCAAGATATTCCTACTTAAAGAGTGTAACCCAAAAATTCGTACAAAAATTTTTCAAATAGTAATAAATTCTAAAAAAAAAGTGATTTTGGCCTACTTTTTTTGTTTTGCTACAAAGATATTCTAAAGTACGATTATTAATTCCAGTCAGTAAAATGACATTTCCAGTGTTGCAGGTTTTTAGTCCCAAATAAATAGTGATGTGGTAAATCGAGGTTTTACGATTAAAAGTTAGTCGAGATTCCATTTTTTTTAAATGGATGATTTTGACTTTTCGGCGATACGTCGTAAAGTTCACCAATTCTTTTATGCGAAGGACCCTCCGACTATTGCCAAGGTACAGTACCCGGCGATAAATATTGCACATCGACCTTTGGAAAGAGACAATCGGCTAATTTCGGCTTCGTAGAGCGCTATCTCTGTCGCACGAAATACAAACAGTCCGGTATCTATTAGGAGTTGTTAAAACAATTATGATTTGCTTCTTTACATAATTCTTTTCATTCTTTGTATAAAATACACCAACTTTTCTATCAATTCATATATCAATTTCTGAAAATTTGTATATAGGCTCAACCAAAGGGGTACGTCGCCAGGAACAATAAAAATTTTAAATTAAAAGACGTAAAAAAAATATTTGAAGAAGGCCTGAAAGAAGTGACGCCTAAAACTCAAACTCAAAGTATTTATTTCAAATAAACCAATTACAGGCACTTTTGAATTGTCAAGGTGTCGGTCAGTCAGAGAGATGAAGCTAGTTGCCCATTCCAAAGCAGTAGGTACCTATGGAGAAGAACGGGCAAGAAACTCCATGGACACTCTTTTAAAAATTGGAGACAGTGCATCAACCATGCCATAAAAGCCTTAAAACTCGACCACATAGATGAATAATGTATTCATTCATTATAAATGTTACTGATTCCGATTCCGATTCTGAATATACCGATTCAGAATCGGAATCGGAATCAATAGCAACCGTAATGAATAAAAACGTATAAAATTACTTTAGTTAGCGTCTCGCGCTTGTCTCGTGTGCACGCTCGCACTAATTACCTCTCGCTCTTATCCGACCCAAAATAGTGGCTCAAGGAGTCGATAAAACGTTGTCGATAAAATGTTGCGACGATAACTCCTGGTACTAATGGAAAGATACCTGCAACGATCGGACTCAAGTGGAAGTCTTAACTCCAAGATACCGGCAACCGAAAATGTGGATGGTTGGCGTACACCAAAGCGGCCAGCTGTCGCCAAACATGCAAAGTTCGATAGTACCCGAGACATTCCAACGCAAAACAAATTTCAAGATCTCCCAGTAGATGGAGTTGCCAAAGCTTCTGGTAATGATTTATTCCTCAAAGCCACCGCCAAAGTCAAGAAGACTGGTCACATTCCTCCGATTATCTTGGACATGAAGACCGACTGGACCCATGGGGATTTAAAGGACAAAATCTCTCAGTTCACCAACCGCTACCACCTTCAATACAGAAATGGAAGCAAGGTTGCCATTATCTGTCATTCAGCTGACGGCCACCAGGCAGTGAAAGATGGTCTTCGTCATCAGAATGCCTCCTTTGTTACCTTCACTCGGAAGGATGAAAAGGTGCCCAAATGAGTGATTCGTGGTCTTCCAGCATATGTTGGAGAAGAACTACCTGAAGAGCTTGAAAAACTTGGCTTCACCGGAGCTTCAGTCAAATCTCTTAAATCTCGCAGTGGGTTGGACAATCCTTGTCCTCTTTTCCTAGTGCAGCTACCAGCGGGTGCTGATGTTACAAAATTTCGCCAAATAAAATACTTATGCAGCTGTGTAGTAACCATCACCAAATTCAAGGCAAACCGATCACTTGGCACTCAATGCTTTCGCTGCCAAGAGTTTGGCCACGCATCCATCAACTGCAACAAGCCCCCTCGCTGCGTGAAGTGTGTAGCTCCTCACGCAACTTCTGAGTGTGCGAAGTCTGACCGCGCTGAGCCAGCTCACTGCTGTAATTGTAATGAAGCTCACCCAGCGAACTACAGTAAATGCAGTGTGCAAATGGCATATCTGAAAAACATCGAGAAAAAGAAGGCCTTAGAACGCAAGCCTGTACCTTCAATGCTGCCTCCCAAATCAATGTCTGCGGCAATTCCTTCGGACTTGATGTTTCAAGCAACTCCAACTTGGCCTACTATAGCAACCGGCAACTTTGCACCATTGAAAAATCAGATTCCAATCGATCAACTTCCGACTGACCTTAATGATGAGACTACAAAGGAAATGTTTGAAATCTTGCTAGCATTAAGAAACATAAAATCTCAATTTGCTGCTTGCACGTCTTGGTTAGACAAAATCATGCTTGTCCTCTCTCATGTTGGTAAATACACACATCAAAAGTGTCTAGGGATCAACATATATTTTTGCAATAACTTTTCTCTTGATTGATATTAATTTAAATTTTCTTTAAGGATTCATCAAATAAAGTGTTTTCGTTTGTCACAGTAACGATAAACCAAGTCACCTTTGCATTAATAAAGAAATTTGCCATTTTCCTAATAAAGGGATTTTTGACATTTGAACCACTAACATTAAAGTTCGAAAAAAAGACTGAAATAACAGTTTTCTTTAAAATTTTATTGGGTAACTTAAACAATTAATAATCCGTGTTTCTACCGCGAACACTAACAACACAAGAACATCGGTTTGGCATACTCAAAATGAGTTCATCCAAATCACGCTGTGGAATGGCCGCCCATGTTCGTTGCAACAACAAAAAAAGGTCTTCTTGCAACTGGATACCCTCCATATTCGGCAGAGCTCTTCTCTGTAGCATATCCCATGCATGCTCAATCGGGTTCAAGTCTGGCGACTGAGCAGGCCAGGGCAGGACATTGATGTTAGCTGCGGCGAGAGTCTGTCTTACAACTCTTGCGGTGTGCGGTCGTGCATTATCATGCATTAACTGAAATAAGGGACCGATTTGCACTTGTAGAGGAACGAATGAAGTGAACCTTCATTCCCGAAGACCGCTACGGGTACCACCTATAGCAATGCACAATCGTAGGATTCGATATCAATGGGCTCTTGAACACAGAAATTGGGCAGAAGAACAATGGCGTTTCGTGTGCTTTTCTGATGAGTCTCGTTTTGGTATGAGACCGGATACAAGACGTATACGACACTGGAGAACCCCTGGACGCCAACAGCGATTAAAATCCTGCCAGGAAGTCCATCCTTATAGTGGTGGAACCATCATGGTATGGGCGGGTATTTGGATCGGCGGAAGAACTGAGTTGATTTGGATCAGAGGCAACCTCAACGCTCAAATTTATGCTGAGACGATTGTATCTGACGTCATCGTTCCTCTACAAGTGCAAATCGGTCCCTTATTTCAGTTAATGCATGATAATGCACGACCGCACACCGCAAGAGTTGTAAGACAGACTCTCGCCGCAGCTAACATCAATGTCCTGCCCTGGCCTGCTCAGTCGCCAGACTTGAACCCGATTGAGCATGCATGGGATATGCTACAGAGAAGAGCTCTGCCGAATATGGAGGGTATCCAGTTGCAAGAAGACCTTTTTTTGTTGTTGCAACGAACATGGGCGGCCATTCCACAGCGTGATTTGGATGAACTCATTTTGAGTATGCCAAACCGATGTTCTTGTGTTGTTAGTGTTCGCGGTAGAAACACGGATTATTAATTGTTTAAGTTACCCAATAAAATTTTAAAGAAAACTGTTATTTCAGTCTTTTTTTCGAACTTTAATGTTAGTGGTTCAAATGTCAAAAATCCCTTTATTAGGAAAATGGCAAATTTCTTTATTAATGCAAAGGTGACTTGGTTTATCGTTACTGTGACAAACGAAAACACTTTATTTGATGAATCCTTAAAGAAAATTTAAATTAATATCAATCAAGAGAAAAGTTATTGCAAAAATATATGTTGATCCCTAGACACTTTTGATGTGTGTATGTCTGATTCTGCGGAGCTTCGCCTGTTAACCTGGAACTCTGATGGGATACGTTTAAAGATACATGAACTGCTCGATCTGGCGGTAAGCGTTTTATCTGTCGATGTTATTGGTATTTGTGAATCTAGGCTAACCATAAACTCAACTTTACATACTCCTGGATTTACTTGCTATCGCCAAGATAAACATCATTCTGGTCGTGGGCAAGGCGTTGCTATCCTAGTAAGAAGTGACTTAGATCACTTTGTCTTAACTATTCCTAACACAATAAATATTGAAGCTGTCGGCATAGTTGTCAAAGTATCGGGAATTGATTACATTATTTTATCAATTTACCAGTCGCCCAATCTGCCAATGCTCCGCAGTGACCTGGAAATATTGTTTGGCTTAGGCTCCCATGTTGTTATCATGGGAGATTTTAATGCCAATCACTCACACTGGCTTAGCAGCTACACAAACACGCGAGGCAGAACTCTTTTTAACCATATGCTTGAATCCGACTACGTCATACACAGCCCTTCTTTACCCACGCAAGTTAACTACTGTCCCGATCGTAATCCAACGAGCCCAGACCTGGTACTGACCCTAAATGTTAACTACATCAGTAATGTCGAAACGATAATTGCATTGTCATCTAACCATTACCCCTTATTTTTTACCATAGGAGGTACACTGTGTCGCAAGCCAAAAACCCGATACTTTAAATTTAATTGCGCAAATTGGAATAAATATCGTGCCCATCTTATTAAAAACATTATGCTTAGTTCGAAGACATTAAAATCAGAAGAGGAGATAGATACTGCCATTGTTAACTTACAGCATAATATTATTGATGCTAGGGACTCTGCCATACCGTCCTCGACGGCTGTTTTCAGTGATACCCCTACCAAGCTTCCCCGGTATGTTAAAAGCTTAATTCGCTATAAAAACTATTTGCGTCGTATGGAACAGAAACTGCCCAATAGTTACCTTAGAAGGCTCAATCGTAGTTACATAAACATTTTACAAACTCACATAAATACAAATATCCGTAATTACCTCGATAACGTTTGGAATGCTAAACTTGCAAAAGTGGATAACCCCAGTCAAGATATCTGGCGTCTGACTAAATCTCTGAAGCCTAGGTCTACAAACATACCTCCCCTAAAACTTTCGAACGGATCTTTGTCAACTAGCACGGCTGAGCAATGCAACGCTTTAGCAAACGCCTTTTGCAATAATATGAGCCTCACCACAAACTGGGTTTGTGACCCTAAACTCCTGGACGAAGTTGCGGACTCTATGTCAGTTATAAATCAATATAAAATTCCTTCTGATCTTTTAAAACCTGTGAGACCATTTGAAATTCGTAAAATTATGAGTAGACTTAAAACTCGTAAATCAGCTAGTCATGATGGGATTCATAACCTACTCTTAAAGAACTTGCCACAGAAAGCGATAGTTAGCATCACAAAAATCTTTAATGGCTGTTTTGCGCTTGGTTATTTTCCAAATATTTGGAAAAAAGCTAAAATAATACCTCTTAAAAAACCCGGAAAAGATAGTACCGTACCTCAAAATTACCGTCCGATAAGCCTGCTACCTGCTATTGGAAAACTTTTTGAGTCAGTAATTTATTCACGACTTTTGGGTACCACTGGGCAGTTTCTGATCCAAGAACAGTTTGGTTTTCGTGCCACACACTCAACTACCCAACAATTAGCCAGGGTGGCTGAACATATTTCTCATCACCTCAATCTCAATGAGTCTACTGGTATGTTCCTGCTAGATATAGAAAAAGCATTTGATACCGTGTGGCACGAGGGCCTGCTACACAAGTTGCTCACTCTGAAGGTGCCTATGCATCTTATTAAACTCATACAATCATACCTTGAGAATCGTAAATTCTTGGTTTTCATCGGGGAAACTACCTCATCGCCCCAAAAAGTCCCAGCTGGCGTGCCGCAGGGCTCGATCTTAGGACCTTTTTTATTTATTATATTCCTAAATGATATCCCCATCCAACCCCGAACTCAGTTAGCTTGTTTTGCCGATGACACTGCGTCTTATGCTTCTTCGGGTGATAAAGATTTGGTCGTTAGTCGCCTTCAATATTCTATTGACTTGCTTATTGAGTATTTTAAAAAATGGAAACTCAAAATAAATGAGGATAAGACGGAAGCAATATTTTTCTCTCGTGCTAGGCAACCGCCTTTCAGAAAACTTAGGATAGCAAGTCATACAATACCATGGAAATCTTGTGTGCGTTATCTTGGAGTTAAAATGGATAGTAGACTAAATTGGTCTAAACATATTGCTGACTTACGTGTGAAGGGCGCTCAAGCTCTTGGCGCCTTAAACCCTATACTTAATCGTAAAAGCAAATTAAGCAGCAAAACTAAATTGAGGATTTATACTACTCTTGTCCGTCCGTGTATAACGTACGCTTGTCCCGTCTGGAGTAGCACATGTCTTTCTAACCATCAAATACTTCAAGTTATTCAAAATAAAGCACTAAAAACAGCCTATAAAACAAAATTTAAAACTAATCTCAAAATATTACATAAACATATTAAGCTTCCCTTGCTATTTAATCACATAATTAAAATATCTGTAAGATTTTATAATAAAAATAAAATTAATACCACTAACCCCTTGATTTCGAATCTGTGTTCGTCAACACTAAACAAATTACCGTATGTCGATAGATATGGCACTTACCGCCTGCCGCATCACTATCTTTTGTTTCCACCAACTGAGGTGCGAGCGACCAGTCGCTTGACCCCTGAGAGGCCTGCTGCCGCCTCGGCCCCAGCCGTAGCTACGCAGGAGCACGAGCGGCAGGGAAGCTCCGTCCGCTGATAATTAACTGGCCGCACGGTTACTAGTGTCAACAGTACACCGTGCGATCAGTTATTTATCAAATCTATTATACCCACATGCAATCAGCAAACTTATAATAAAATAATTTGCGTTTTAGTTATTATGTATCCATAAGTGTTGTGTGTCGAATTTATGTTGTTACCAGTAAATCATAAAAACATCAGTTATAAACTTTGAAAGGCGATTCGCCAGCCCAATAAAGTGTAAGTAATAATATGTGTCAATGTAACTTAGGGTAAGTGCATTCTTGTTGTTTATTATGTTAAATAAAGATATTTGAAAATGAAAATGACTAGTATTTTCCCGACTTTCTAGTGTTAATTCCTCTGAATCCCTAAACATTTTTTTCCCAGCTTTTGTAATAATGTTGTAGTGAGAAATTTTAATATGCTGGTAAGGTCCATATTTCTAAAATCGTATGATTTAATACGGTTTGTATTACATATTTACAATAAAAAAAACGCTTTGATACCTAATAAAATAAAGCATGACTAAATGTCTAAGTCTATCGATTGCCGAACATCACTATTGTAGCGGGTCACCCTTTTTTGTATAAGTGACAGTCGCACTTGTCATTTTACTGACTCGAATGAATAATCTTAGTATAAATAAGTAATATTAAAGTAGGGACAAGATAATAGGTCACTTTTGACAGATGTCAGTTTTATATTCATAGTGAGGTGACCTGCTTAAAAACATCGATTAAATGAATGAATCGAATGAATCGATACAGACTTGAAACATATGTGAATTTTAAAAATGATCATGCGAATCCCTGTCCCATTATTATTTTTTCTATCTTCATCACTGCTGTCAGCACTCAGAGATATTATTAATTCATTTTCAATAATATTGTCTATTCTCACATCTCGTTCAAAATCTTGTAAAATTATTTTCTTTGTCTTCTCCACGACTTTTCGCCAGTCTTCTGTAGTGACTTCTGCACATGCAGTTTGTAGCAGAGTCATCATTTTAGCAGTACTGAAGGGTGGTTCAGTATTGTTCCGCGCTGCATGACCCTTTATTTGTGCCCAAATAAGCTCGATGGCGTTATACTGGCAATGGTAGGGAGGCAATCGAATAACTTCGTGTCCATGCTCTAGGGCTAGTTCATCGATTACATAGCGGAGCTTGGACGTCTTAGTTGCTTTTACCAGATTTAACAACTCAACTTTTAATAAAGTTGGACTTGCCTCCACACCATTTCTTACCAGCCACGAGACAATTTCTTGCTTTTTATTTGCTTGAGTTGGTGGTTTATCAACTTGTACAGAATGATACGGAGCATTGTCCATTATAATTTTCGATGGGTTTTCTAAGCTGACTAGCAGCTTCTCAAACCACTCTTTAAAAACATCAAAGTTCATTTCCTCATGGTAATCTGTTGTAGTTTTAGAGGCGAATGCGAGGAGGCAGTCTGGAATAAAACCTTGAGAAGCTGATCCCGCGTGTCATATAATAAGTCGGGCTCCTTTTCCCGATGGAACTTTTGAGGTGGAGGCCGCTGTATCATCGGTTCATGTCCGCGCAACCGTATGGTTCGCATTCAACCATGTTTCGTCAATAAACACGACATTGTCCCAATCCGTAATTTTATTTACCTCACGTAAGAATGTTATTCTCTTCAAAATAATATCGTAGCGTTCTAGCAGGATTTTCCGCTTGTCGGATTTTTTAAATCTAAAGCCAATCGATTTCAAAACCTTTGATAGAGACGATTTGCCTCCAAAAAATAAACCTGCGCCTTTTAACGAACTCAATAGCTTTTCCCGTGTAGGATATTCTTTTCTCAAGTAATATCTATAAATGTGGTTGCGAATTGCAGTAGCATCAAAATTATCAACGTCAACAATTTTCTTGTCCCTCTTTCGTTTTTTCGGTGTACGTAAAGTATTATCTTCTGAGCCTGATGGTCCGTATTTCTCTTTCAGAATTTGAGTTACTGTCTTCTTCCCTATTCCCAATGCTTCGGCAACGCGTTCTCTCGGTGGTTTCAATGGTAAAAGAGGCCCATCGTTAACTGATTCACGTCCAAAATAATTGTACAATTTCAGCACTAGTTCGCGAGATTGACTGTTTAGAGTTTTCCCCCGTTTCGACATAGTAAGACTGTAATGTTTTTCTTGTTTAATAATCGTTAAGCAATCGGAGTCCAATTTATAGCCAGGTAAACGTAGTCAGTAAGATCAGTTCAATGAAAAAGCCGGATCAGAAGAAAATAACAGAGAGCACACCAAAAACGCACAGTCACTTCGCACAACAACAAAAGACTGCGTCATCATCATGTTATGGCGACATGACATGCGTCATCGACAGGCACTGGTGTTGCCAGCAACATCCACCTAAATTGCACCCAACATCAATGACCTTTCTATTTAGTTATTTTTTTGTATTTTTATAGTTAGTTAAAAGAATAATAAATATGTATAATTAGGTTTTACTATAATCACAACGTGGTTATAAATTTATGGTGATTTTTCTTCACAAGTAATCATTGCATTCGATTCAACTTACAATCCTATCAGCTTTCGATTTTTAGAGTAACACCCCTAGTGTTTAAAAAGAAAAAGGGTTGACTGACGCAACATTGTAACGACGTTCAGTTCTTTAGATCAGAAATTGTTTATTATGTTTAGAATGGTTTATTAGTGAAAGCAAATCGTAAAATTACTCGTATCGGTCATTATTACAATAAATATGTAAACGTAATTAAAAAAAGTTAAGCAATTGGGCAGTTCTTATTTTATGCCCGCCGTTACAAGGTTACGTTGTTGAATTTTGATGAAAGGTCAAAAGTGACCTATTATCTTGTCCCTACTTTAATTGTTAAATTTCCGCGACTGTCATTATTTTATGCAAAAACTGCTAAACAAAAACGGAAAATGTAAAAAAAATACTTTGATGGCTGATAAAACATCAATTTTCTTTAAAAACTCACCCTTTATTATTACGTACAAAATAATTAAAAAACTTCTACATTTCGTTCCCTTTCGAATGAGATATTAAAGTCCAAAATCGGTTTAGGAACTATGAAGATATGGTCAATGGAAAAAAACCCGTAGAGCCCGTGTAGAGCCCTTTGTTCCGAGAACAAAGGACTCGGTCGACGCGCACGAGTCGAGCTTGCCCCTCCTTCTTGCTCAGTCCGCTCTTACGGTTTACTGTGTTCGGATGTGCTTACTTTCTCTCAGTTTTGATTTTTCTAACGACTTGGCTTTTTCCTGGACTTTTGTATTTGATTCTCTTCCCGACAACTTGGACTGTGCCCTGTTTTCTGTGACTCCTTTCGATTTGGCTGTGTGGTTTATCGGACCAATAATGGCAGGAAGAACATCGCTTAGTAACGAAGAATACGCAGATATTCTTTTTTATTACGGAGCTGCCAGAGGAAAGCTCGTCGTGAATATGGCGAAGTATTCCCTAATCGTCGACTGCCTGATGCCCGCGTATTCTCCCGAACCTTCCGGCGGGTGCGAGAGCGCGGAACCGTCGTAAGATACCAAGGTAAGAGAAAGTTATTATTATTAAAGCATGTTCAAACCAGAGATTTCGCCATACAAAATGTAGTTCCTTCCTGTACAGGCCGCTCTACATTACTGCGCCGCCGCTAGTTTCCATACATGCGCTATAAAAATGTTTTGTTCTAGCGCTTTCGATAATTGTCCAGCTATAAAAATCAACCTTTCCTATCACTCTTATTATCGTGCCCTTTAAATTGTAAGATTGCAAAACAAATGTCGCTGTCCAAATTAGTCCGTGCCAAGACTCGCAGAGATGGGTGCCATAAATCATACAAGATAACGGATATCACTTCCTCTCTCGTACTTACGCGTCTTATGGGTGACGTCACCAAGTTGCAGTGCAGCGCGCTATTATTGTTTACTATTTTTGTCGAAGTCGATGGATTTTGGTAAAGCTTCTTATCGTAAGAATTTTTATTGTGCGGTCATTGTTGACGCTCATTGCACTATGTCGACGGACGCATTCCTACATTTTATTTAAAATTACAGAAGTGATTTATGTTATGGTCCAAACAAACCTAAACAATAGCCATGGTAGTAACACTTAATTAAAAAAGCTTTTTTGTTTTTAGGTGACGCAGGTAGACCTCGACTGGATGTCGGGGACGACGAAGAGGAAATTTTAAATTATTTCCAAAGAGACCCAACGCTGTCTACCCGAATGATTGCTCACCGTATGGGACGCTCTCAATGGAAGGTGTGGTACACTCTTCACGAAAATGACCTCCATCCTTACCATACCTCCCATAGAAGAAGGGGACCCTTTAAGAAGAATGCAGTTTTGCAGATTTTTAATAAATGCGGACGTTGAAGATAGAAATTATCTCAGAAGAATTTTATGGACTGACGAGTCCAAGTTTGATAAGGACGGTATTACAAATTACCATAATGCTCATTACTGGAGTGAACGAGCCATGGGTAATCCACACCTGAAAAGACAAAAAGGTTCACAGAGAAGGTTTAATTTAAATGTGTGGATGGGTATAATTAATAACAGCTTGATTGGACCACATTTCCTACCGCAAAACCTCGATGGGGTTGAATATGAAAATTTTCTGAGGAATGTATTTTTTTAATTAATGGGAGATGTGCCGCTACAAACGAGGCAAAACATGATATTCATGCATGATGGCTGTCCGGCGCATTTTAGGCTAGCTGTGAGAAGTTGGCTAGACCAACACTTCCCCGACCGATGGATAGGTAGAGGTGGTCCAATACCATGGCCGGCACGTAGCCTCACACCCATGGACTTCTTCGTGTGGGGTCGAATGAAAACTTTGGTTTATGCCACTGACGTCCCTGTACCAAACGTTGAAGACTTGCGCAACAGAATAATCAACGCAGCGCAGGAAATACAAAGGGAGCTTACAGACTCAAGGGTCGTAAAAACGGGTGTCGTAAGAAGAGCACGAGCTTGTATTAGAAATAATGGTGGGCACTTCGAAAATGAACTGTAGACAGTTTTTTATTCAATAAATTTTTATTCTTCAGTAGTTTGGTTTTTTCTTTCATTTTTATTATTAGTTTTATCTTGATGGTTCCTTAACCGATTTTGGATTTTAATATCTCATTTGAAAGGGAACGAAACGTAGAAGTTTTATAATTATTTTGTACGTAATAATAAAGGGTGACTTTTTAAAGAAAATTAATGTTTTATCAGCCATGAAAGTATTTTCTTTACATTTTCCGTTTTTGTTTAGCAGTTTTTGCATAAAATAATGACAGTCGCTGAAATTTAACAATTAATATTACTTATTTAGAATATCTTTGTTGCAAAACAAAAAAAAGTAGGCCAAAATCACTTTTTTTTTTGAATTTATTACTATTTGAAAATTTTTTGTACGAATTTTTGGGTTACACTCTTTAAGTAGGAATATCTTGGAAAGGATTAAGTAAGGACGGTAGGTCTCCTAAAGATATTTGTCAGAATAACCCTAGACTACCACCCCTTAACGGCTCCGCCACTATTTTCCAGTCACCCTGTATGTGGACGATGTTCTAATACTGTAATTTACATACCAGGTAGTTGTATTAAAATTATGGGGGGAGGAGATTGTGTAGGTACCTCAACTAAAGAGTGAAAAATAAAAACTTTTTCACAAAAAATAAAACTGACTTCCAAAAAAAACACTACAAAGTGAAAAATAATTTTGAATTCGGAAGTCGGTGGCAAAAAATGAAAATACAAAACCGAAGACACCGACTTCCGAAATCAAAATTATTTTTCACTTTGTAGTGTTTTTTTTGGAAGTCGGTTTTATTTTTTGTAAAAAAGTTTTTATTTTTCACTTTTTAGTAGGTAGTGTTCCGATTTAAAAAAATCTCTAAGCTACACTATTTTATTACATATCTAATATCACACCATTTATTGTATAGTAATTTTATTCTAGGTGCATCGTTTTCACATATAATTAATTATAAAAAAAATAATGTAAAACTTTTTGAAAGAGGACATTGGAGTTTCTTGCCCGTTCTTCTACATACGAAACTACCTTTTGGAAGACCTATTTTGAAATTAATAATTTGACTTTGATTTTAACGAAAAACTAACTTCCGCGCGTGGATGTTGCGGGTAAAAGTTGGTCAGAATATACGTAATAGGCATTAGCATTGCACTAAGGGTGCTCAACCGTCTGCAGCTGGAGGTATTTGGAATATCTGAACGGATTTGAACGGGTAATATATCAAGGGATATCGGTCGGCCTTACTTTTTTGTCCCTGTACTGCATATGCAGACGAGTCGTCAGTTGACGACTGAACACACTGTACTGACGCCATTGCAAGGCTTCTGTAGTTACCCTCTTGTAGTATGATAACCAAGAGGCTGCCATTTCCCCTGTAATTTAAGTACCTACTCCTATATTTGTTTACAATGTCATCAAGATATTGTTAGTGTTTCATCATTTTAAAGACAGAGTGGGGCAATGGGCAAAAATAAAGGGAAGGAATATCTTTAAATAAAATAATCTATCTTAAGGATTGCAAGTGGTTTCCTTCAGGGGCCATTGATTTTTCCAACCTGTATACCGATGAACGTTTGGGGTTTTCAAATAGCATAACTATGAAACTGAAACTTCCTGTAGAACTGAATACAATCATAAATGTGATAAGTAATGAAGGTCATGAATACCTCTAGCCGTGGCGAAATTTGGGATATATTGGTATGCTAAGGCGTGATCTACAATCTCCTGAATCCAATCCCGCCACGCCAGCACATTCCACAACAGACTCACCATCGTGGCGTCCCAGTCCACCGTGTGCTCCGCCGATATGATCGGGGTTCCTGGAAAATTGTAGTCGGCTCTATTTTAAAAAGTCACATTACCAACTACTATAGCAAAAGGATCAAATTACTTACGAGAGCTGTATCCACTTCTAGCTTTTGACACTTTAGATGTTTCAGAAAGCGGTGGTAAATGTTGTTGGCATCGATCGCAAGGAGTAAGGTCTGATTGTGATGTCGATGTTCCGAAACTGTAAGAACTTGTCGAAGCATTGTAAAAAGGTGGTTGCACCTCCTCGAATATGCGGTTTTGATTTTCGAAAGATTGCAGTCGTTCTTGTTGTGTTCTTATAGACTGTGCGGTGTCAACGTGCATTTCAAGCAAAAGAGATTCGGGGAGCGAGTATTCTTTCGTCGTCCGTAAAGGAGAAATTGACGACAAAGATGACTGAGATTGTGAACCCGAAGTGCTCGGTGATGGTGACGGTTGCCTGAAGTTGGAGCCAAATCTTGATTGCGTGGTTTCATACATGAGGTAGGAGGCAGTGAGGGGCTGCTGATGTGCGGGGCAAGGGGGATTCGTTACTCCTTTGGGTGTCATAGCTTGATGAGGGCAAGGTTTGATGCTTATCTCGACGCCAGGTGCGAACGCGCGGGACTGATCGGGCGTGATGTGCAGAACGTCGGCTGGCGCGAGGTCTTGCAGCGCCTGCACGGACACGTGACGCGAGCACGTGCAGCACGGCCGCGCCACGCGCCGTAGTATCTCTTCGCACCACAGTTCGCACTGCACGAACACGTTTTTGTAACACTTGCACACCTTCACCACCCCTGTCAACAACAATCAATATATGTAGTACGCAAAATAAGTTTACCATAAGCACACCGTTATTGTGCTATAAGTTTTATATCTTACGTGGTTCTAGAAGATGCACAGCCAAATACGTCGTGGCGTCTTCGATTACCTCTGAAAACATTAAATTTTATGTCCATTTCAATATGTTTAAATTGTTTTATTTCATCCTTATTTATTTTAAGGTTAATTTAAATTACTTAAAGTTGATTTATTATTAAAAAATCAAAACAATAGTGCGACTCTTTTTTATGAATTAAGTTACCCCTATACGTGTCATTGTGAACTAACCATTTACTTAGGGCTTCATTCGCGTGAGTATGGTGATGTGCGCCTATAAATTCCAAACACGGGTAATTGGTCGATTCGTACAAATAATGTCATTTTTTTCTCTAAGCTTCTAGCACGAAATAAATTTATTAGTGGGCGAATCGACATCTCCAGAAATACATTAAAGGCGACTGCAATAATCTTGAAAGAGAAATAACAGCCGCACAAATTTCAATCAATCAGGTTCGGCTACGCTTGCTGGGGTTGGCTTTGGATGGGTGACCATCTTTACATAACGAGATTCCTCCATACGTCGGCAAGTACGTTAAGCCGTTGGTCCTGGCTGTCATTTGTGCTTCTTTGACAGTCGTTACGGGTCGCCAGAAGCCCGAAAATCCGCCAGCCAGTCTTACCAAGGAGTATCGTATTGCCGGGTAACTGCATTGTGGAGGTCAGATAGGCAGTCGCTCCATGTAAAATACTGGTATTCAGCTGCATCTAACCGGATGCAGCTGAATACAGTACTGAAAGCCGACCCCAACATAATTGGGAAAAGGCTCGGCAGATTGATTATATCTTGATGAGAATTAAAAAAAAACGTACGTATTTGTGGAGTTTTCAATTCGTCCACAAAACAAATAAATTATAATACATTCGTGAGTCGCCTATAGAAAAAAAAATATATGTCCATTCGCCCGTTTCGGGAGAGTCAAATCGACCAATAAGTCTTGGATTACCTACTCCAACTTATATATTTAAAAAAAACATAGGTAATTTATTCAGTTAAGTTTTTCTAGTGATGTTTAATAATGTTGTATTTCAAGTTTTCAACCGGAAGAAACGATAAAACATATTGTATTACAAACGATTTTTTTTATATAGATTGTATCTTACCACTCATAAGTGCTTGAAATTGAGCTGGAGTTACATCGTTCATCAAGTTAGACAGTTTTATTTGTATTTTCCTTGAGACGACAGGGTCTGCATTGGGCACGGCGAGTTCATCTGTCGTTTTCCCCTTCAACCTAAAGTTTTAGTGATATAGCAGCGTTAATTTACACAAACGTCACTCGTCAGAGACTTGATTTTTTTTTAACTCGAACTTACCATTTATTTCAATTAAACAAATTCCGAGTAAATTCATTCGAGAACAAGTTTACTTCAGGAATCTGAATTGAGTCTGTATACTTTTATACGTAGATTGGCGATTCTTATTCTTAGCGTTCGATGGCAACCTAAATGGACCCGTCCCAGAATTCGGCTACGTGCTATAAAACCGGCTCTGTGCGTAGTCTCGATTAACATCGAAGGGTTCTCACAAGAAAAATCGGAAATTCTTTCAGATGTCTACCGCAAACCCAATGCAACATTCTCCGCGTTCAAGAGACTCATCGAGACGAAACACACAGCCGGCCACTCATCCCTAGACTTAGTGATTGGTGATTTAGTCACCTACACAAGAATGGGGGTTATTCTACTTGGGAAACTTGTTCAGTGTAACAATTAGAATCCACCCATTGCAAACCCACACATTGCTGGTGATTAAATCGCCAACTGTGTATAAAATACTAGCTGCTCCCGCCCGGTGTCAACTGCTGCTTGGCTCCTTTTAATCGTAGCATAAAGTTACATAGCCTATAGCCTTCCTCAATAAATGGACTATCCAATACAAAAATATTTTTTCAATTCGGACCAGTAGTTCCAGAGATTAGCGCGTTCAAACAAACAAACTCTTCAGCTTTATAATATTAGTATAGACAAAATACTAACATCTCGGCACCCTCTTTGAAAGATTTGAGAATACGTCCATGTCTCAACAGTGCTCCATCTCCTGCGTCCTCCATCTGTTCTATAAGATTGTCCAATACTCCAGCTTTTGCAGCTAAAATAAGGCATTATTGATAAAATATGCGAATATTTACGATAAGAAATTAAAGTAGGCACGGGGCTGGAGCGTGCTCAAGTTCATAGCAATGTAATCCTTAGTATGTTAATGGACTTTAGAGCGCTTACTGTAACAATGTAGTGGTGGTTTATCGAAAACCTGTGTGGAAACCGTCGATTAGCAAGATATCGGCATGTGACGTTGATGGACATTTCGCGAGGAAAGTTTGAGTGTGAAAGTGAATGGATATAAATAAGAGTAGAGAAAGACCAGGTTCTTTAAATTGGGATAAACACAGAAGGCCATCTTTAATACAGCATATAATTGTCTCACCACGCTTGCTCAAGCTCAAGACCGGTTGGCGACTTCAGACTTATGTATCAGTAAGCCAACCACCACCTCTTATAGCAGTATTAATTTAATATAACTACATATTGGAAGGAGAGCTATATCTCCTGTATAAGTTTATCTCTTTCTCATACTGAAGTAAAAATAATACTGCTCTTTGAAGTGGTGGTTGTCCCCCTTTTTTTTTTCAAGGCTTGGAAATCATCCAATGACCGGGGCTCTGGGTGGAGCGGTAGGGAGTGTCAGAGTCTTACTGACTAAAACCCATCCATGTTCCTTCCTTAGCCCTTTATGTTCCGGGGTAGCGGTAACCCTATCGGAAAATCCCGCTTAGTGGTTGTCCCCCTGGTTACCTCACGATGTTCTTCTTCACCAATATCAGTAATATTCAAGATAAACTCTAATAAAAAAAGTACATGTGAACTGAAAAAGTGACATTGCGACATGACTGATTTTGAACGCACAACCTCGTGCAAAACTTTTATCACTGGGCCATTTATTTTAAAAACATTTCTTAGAGCAATGGGGTAAAAAAAAAAAATCGATTAGATTTACGCACAATCAATGTACTTACCTAGAAGCATAACATGCGACACCAATAGTCCTGATGAGTCAGTAATGACGGCTAAAATCAAAGCAAATTACAAAATAAATCATCAATAATAAAAATTAAGCACCTGGGAGCTGACCATCTTCTCTTAAAGCAGTATTATGTTAATATTACTTCACAGTGGGAAAGAAATGGACGTCATTTATAGCTCCGCCTTATACTCGAGACTGAAGTAATATTGAAATAATACTGTGCTATAAGGTTGGTCCCTCAGGTTAAGCTACGCTTGCCGGGGTTGGCCGTGGATGGGTGACCATCTTCACATAACAAGTCTCCTCCGTGTCTCGGAAAGCACGTTCAAGCCGTTGGTTCCGGCTGTCATTTGTGCATTTTTGGCAGTCGTTACGGGTCGCCAGAAGCCCGAAAATCTGACAGCCAGTCTTATCAAGGGGTATCGGATTGCCCAGTTACTGGGTTGTGGAGGTTAGATAGGCAGTCGCTTCATGTAAAATAGCTGCATCCGGTTAGACTGGAAGCCGACCCCAACATAGTTGGGAAAAGGCTAGGCAGATGATGACTGTGCTATAAGAAATGGTGTTTCAGGTCCAGCTCTACCAGGGCTGACTGGTTAATATCTAGACATCTGCAATAGCAAATTCTTATAAGTATAGTCCTGTGAGAGTAGAAGTGGTGTGAGTTTCTTTAGGGGACCAGAAAGATGCCAGTTGATATTATTATAGGTAGGTTCATCCACTTTGACGACACGGTTGGCGCAGTGGTTGAGCGATTGACTGCTGCGTAGCATGTCGCGGGTTCGATTCCCGCACGGAACAAATATTTGTACGACCTATAAGTATTTGTTCCGGGTCTGGGTGTTTGTCTATCTATATGTATGTATTTACAAAAAAAATGTATACAAATAGTTTATCAGCCCTCTCGTTACCATAACACAAGCATTAGGTTGCTTAGCTTGGGACTATATACAGGGTGGAATTTTGTAATGCCCCCTGGAGGGAAAGTACTCTTAATACTGTAGATAGAAAATTTTACTCAAAGGAAACATTCCTTTATTTTTGAATATAAAGAAAACTGCATTCAAAGATTTCCAAAAAATCGCTTGCCACGCCCGGGAATCGAACTGACTAAAATCTGCAAAAAGTACGCACTGTACTTTTATTGCCGCGATCGTTAGTATCAATTATAAGGATGAAATCTCTCGAACAAACTTGATAAATTAAATGATAGGAAAACCATGAAATCTTTAATTATTTATAAAAAATTGTAAACTAATTAATTAGTTGCTCGAAATGGGCCCCATTTTCTTGGATACACAATTGTATTCTTCTAAATAAATACCTTTAATACCTGGATTGGTACAAACGGCACAATCAGATGACCTGCGAGATCACCAGATCTCACCCCTTAAGATTTTTGTTTATGGGGATATGTTAAAAACCAAATTTACATTCAATCTTATGCGAATGTAAACGAGTTGAGAGTTGAAGTTCAGAATACGATTTATAATATTCACCACAACACGTTATTAAAGGTTACAAAAATGAATTTGTTAGAAGAATACATTTGTATATCCAAGAAAATGGAGCCCATTTCGAGCAAGTAACTAACTAGTTTTCAATTTTTTGTAAATTATTAAAGATTTCATGGTTTTCCTATCATTTAATTTATCAAGTTTGTTCGAGAGATTTCATGCTTATAATTGATAGTAACGATCGCGGCAATAAAAGTACAGTGTGTACTTTTTGCAGATTTTAGTCAGTTCGATTCCCGGGTGTGGCAAGCGATTTTTTGGAAATCTTTGAATGCAGTTTTCTTTCTATTCAAAAATAAAGGAATGTTTCCTTTGAGTAAAATTTTCTATCTATAGTATTAAGGAGTACTTTCCCTCCAGGGGGCATTACAAAATTCCACCCTGTATGGGGTTGTGTGAAATGTCCAAGGATATTATTATTACTTACTATCCATAACTGCTTTACTGCCCTTGCTCGTAGGCGGGGGTGCACTAGCCATCAGCTTCTTGAGTTTACTCTTAACTCCATCTTGCATGTGTTTGTTAGGAAGTCCAATAGAGTCACCGAATGAGGTGAGTGAACGGAGACTGTACAAGGTAATATTGAAACTAGTGAGTACTGCAGGCACTGATGTTAGCTAGCTATAAAAAGGACTATGTCTCATTTTATTTCTTATAAGTAGGTTGTTAATGCTTATCGGTGGATGAAATGTGACACTAGGTTAGGTAGATCAGTGATAAAATTAAAATCGTAATAAAAAATCTAATCAGATTTTTCTACTGTTTTCAAATCACAAGTGTTATTTTTCATCTTTAAATAAATCTAGGAATGATGTAATTTTTATTTTTATTTTTTACGATAAACGAGAACTCTTACTACTTCGCTGAATCTTTATATGTTTTAGGGACATCGCCCTCAATAAGTTTAGCATCACCAGCGGCTTCCATTTCAGCTAACAACGAGACATAAGCTTCGATATAATCATCTGAAAAAATTCGTCGATATGTAATCTCAAGATTTCGCGATTTCAGCGATTTCGTCCGAGTGGATTATATTCCGATGACACTAGGTGATAAAGTAGCTAACTATTATTAAAAGAACATTTGGAATCGGATCAGCAGTTGCGAATAATACCACCTGCATAAAAACTTAAAAACAAAACCTCTTTATAATTATGGTGTATTTTTATAATTACCTGGTTTGGTTACCAACGCTGATAAATACTTGGAAGTGTCTTTAACTTGTTCTGCAACATATTAATACTAGTTAAAACGGGAGAGTTAAAACTGGCTGTTAACACTCTGAAACTAAAACTTGTAAACTTGTCCTCGTTTATGTGCCAGGGAAGCGTCCTCTCGCACCCGGCCCTAGTGCAAGTCATGGTCCGGAGCGAGAGGGAGTGGGAGGCAGTCACCTCCTTGCGCGAAGCAGTTATGCTCGCGAAGGAGGTGGCGAGATGGGAGAGAAAGGTCCTCCCATCCCAGCCGCCGCGGAAGACGGTCCGGGCGTCGGGAGCCGCGCGACGACTCCCGGCCACCGTAGCGCGCAGGCGCGTTCCAGCAGACGGTAAATAATGAGTAGCTCACCGCCCGATCAGGACCAGGCCCGTGCCGCACGGCGCGTACGAGTTCCACGCGCGTCTCAAAAAGTTGTCAGTATTTTAAGGGGCCCGTTAGAGCCGAAGCCTGCCGGGTAAGCGGGATTGTCTGAAAGGGTTACCGCTACCCCGGAAAATAAAGGGCTCAGGAAGTAACATGGAAGGGTTTTAGTCAGTAAAAGTCTAAAACTCCATTCTGCTCCACCCAGAGCGGGAGTAGACATTTGATGATTTCCCCCATCATAAAAAAAAAGGACAGCAGTAACCCTTTCGGACAATCCCACGGAATGCTTTTACGATGAGCTAACGTGTTTGCTATGAATCTCTCTGGTGGTTCTCGTTCACAAAGACAAATTAAATTAGCGAAACGCCATATAATACTTATTTGTGACGGGTATCGATATCTATATCTTGTTCAGTTAAAACGTTTGAAAAGACGACAACATTTTTTTGCAGTTTCGCTAGCTAATTTCATTTGACCTTGTATTACTGCTCTACCTTTCATTGTCATGGACAGTTTTCGAGGCATAGGTCGACTGCGGACCATATCATCCAATTTCTTTTCTACTTCATTAGCAACTTGATAGCATTGTTCCTTTGGGGCCGCTGGGTCTTTTCTCTTCACCCTACAATAACATTTTATTGTTACGTACCACGGATATGATACTATTTCTGCAGCAAAAAAAATAGCAGACTTTCAAAAAAATATTACCAAGTGGAAAATAACTTTAAATTCTGAAGTTGGTGTCTTCAGTTTTGTATTTTCGTTTTTGCCACTGACTTCCGAAATTAAAGTAGGTACATATAATTATTCACGTTTAAGGTGTTGTCGGTACCAGTGCCCACACAAAGTCGTACTTGGTAAGTAAATAATAGTGACAGGAAGATATAACACCATCGATACGATTAGTGGAAAAATACGTATTGTTAAAGGCAACTCAAAATCCACTTCATCAGAACTTTGACTGTTTTTTTTTCCTTTTTTAAAGCCGGTGTAGACCGTATGGTGTAGATCATATGCGAGTGCTTACCACAGCCCACGGTAGGACTAACTGTTGGGAGACGAGTATTGTTTTTGAAAACCGGCTGTTTACTACGATACTATAGGCGATAAAGTTCGCAACTGACTTTGTGAATAGAACAAGTCATTACGTCCACGTGTTAGTTTAGTGAAATTAAAGTGGAAATTAAAAGGACAAGATGGACTACAGTTATAATGCAAACGGGGTAAAATGCAATGTGCCCCGCGCATACAGTCGAGCGGCCAGTGGTCTCCGCCGCGCCTTAGCATGAACTAGCATCACTGTAACATACTCCTGATCTTATATATAGACTTTAATATTGGACTCTGCGATTTCATTTAAATTCTTCTCCAACCAACTACCAAACGTTTCAACATAAAGCATTTAAATCTAGTTTAACCTACTGGAAATCTATTATCTATTTTATCGTATCCTATAAAATGTACTATTAAATGATGGGAGAAATAATTATGTAACCCTCCGTTCGGGAATGGGTTTCTCTAAAGTGAGTGAGAACACTAAAAGGCACTTTAAAAACCTTTGAGCTGCAAAGAAATAGGTTTCTGCTGCGCCATCCACTTCTACGAGTATTTCGTTGCCGCGCTTTTGCATTTCCGATACGAGGCCATCTTTTGCAAGGGCGGTGTAATCTGGTGTGTAAATAAAAAAATATTGAAGATTTATTAATCCTTTAAAAATATTAGATAACTCATCGGTATTTATTTATTTAAAGTGTTTGCACACAAAAAAGGTAGAAAGGCGGACTTAATGACCTTAGGCATTCTCTACCAGACAAACAATGGTGTTGAAGAGATTAGATGGCAGATGGTATTCAGGGATGTCACTTAAATATATCAATAATTAAAACTGTGTCTATTGGAGGAATATAGTGCCAGTTGGTTACGAACCTTTGAGCAGCTGTTAATTGCATAAATACGGGAATCCATTAATTACACAAGAAGTTCTAGAAAAAGGAAATTATGGGAGAAAGCTCTGCAAAGATAATAATTGGAACGCCAGCAATATTCCATTAAATCACCTCTTTCACCAATGGTACTTTTCATTCCTTCAACTAATTATTTAATGGGTCTGCTAGAAGTCGCCCATATTTTATATCGTTAACTTTTTTTTATTAAAACAAACAACAAAAGAAACACAATATTGACATAGTGTCTTTTGGAGCGTTGACAGCCTCGGCTGTCTATCAACAATAAGTACAGGTCTCCAAAAGTGATAATGCGCATAGAAATCTTCGCCACTGTTCGGCAACGGTCGTATTTCCCGAGCGTCGGAAGACGATATGTATATAGAGTGGTTAAATGCATTTTCTTCATGCATAATTTAGTAAGATTATGTGTTTTGTCCTAAAACAGATAAATATTGATTTATCAGTAACGAAATTTGATTCAATAATTCCATGTAAGTAAATAGCGAGCTATAATTCATATAAGCCTAAATCTGATTTTTAATATGTTTTTCTAGTACTTAATATGTATTTTACGTAGGTATTTTTATTTTTTTAATATTGAAAAAACGTGAAAAATGTTAGTATATTTATATATTTTACAAAATTAACTATTTAAATTTGAATAAGATAATTAAAGTTGAAATTAAATTCACCTTTGAAAACAAAACCAAGAAGGGTGTGTAATAGCAGCTCTATATAATTCCAGACAAAGAGAACACGTGCAGTCACCACCAATATAACAAGACGACTGACGGACCTTTGACTGACCGCCGACCGCCGCCGACCGCCCGAATTCTTTTCGATTGTGTACACATGATATTGACTCCTATTTCTTTCGAACAACGTGCAAAATGCAAGGGACTCGAACGATTCAATGATTCGGGTGTTTCCGGGAATACGACAGTTAGCGAAGATCTGCATGTGCATTATTAATTTGGGAGTACTGTACTACAATTAAAGAGCATTTTTTGTTGACATGTGTCAATATATGATATAATAATAATTGATTCTTTTAAAGTTTCGTTCCTAACTGCGGTAGTTAGTTAAAAAACAATTAAAACTGCCAACACGTTGATTTAAAATAAAACAGTTGTGTTATCCTAGAGTAAATTGTTTATATTGGAACTCACTTGCCGCGACAAAACATTCTGCAGTTTTTCGGGCGGCCTCAATGACGACATCTGCGGACAAACAATAATCATATTAATAACTTTTAATACAAAACAATTTAAATTATTGGTAGTAATATTTCAGTCAGTCCTTAAAACCTATCCAGAGACAGCGATTCACTGGCGTAATACCTTAATACGCCAGTGAATCTCACACAAATGTGAGATTCAGTATCGCAGTAGGTATAGAGTCAAATTATTTTGAAAAGAATAATAACTATACTAAGATTTTTCATTCGAGTCAGTAAAATGACAAGTGCAACTGTCACTTATACAAAAAAGGGTGACCCGCTACAATAGTGATGTTCGGCAATCGATAGACTTAGACATTTAGTCATGCTTTATTTTATTAGGTATCAAAGCGTTTTTTTTATTGTAAATACAAACCGTATTAAATCATACGATTTTAGAAATATGGACCTTACCAGCATATTAAAATTTCTCACTACAACATTATTACAAAAGCTGGGAAAAAAATGTTTAGGGATTCAGAGGAATTAACACTAGAAAGTCGGGAAAATACTAGTAATTTTATACGTTTTTATTCATTACGGTTGCTATTGATTCCGATTCCGATTCTGAATCGGTATATTCAGAATCGGAATCGGAATCAGTAACATTTATAATGAATGAATCCACATTATTCATCTATGTGGTCGAGTTTTAAGGCTTTTATGGCATGGTTGATGCACTGTCTCCAATTTTTAAAAGAGTGTCCATGGAGTTTCTTGCCCGTTCTTCTCCATAGGTACCTACTGCTTTGGAATGAGCAACTAGCTTCATCTCTCTGACTGACCGACACCTTGACAATTCAAAAGTGCCTGTAATTGGTTTATTTGAAATAAATACTTTGAGTTTGAGTTTGAGTTTTAGGCGTCACTTCTTTCAGGCCTTCTTCAAATATTTTTTTTACGTCTTTTAATTTAAAATTTTTATTGTTCCTGGCGACGTACCCCTTTGGTTGAGCCTATATACAAATTTTCAGAAATTGATATATGAATTGATAGAAAAGTTGGTGTATTTTATACAAAGAATGAAAAGAATTATCTAAAGAAGCAAATCATAATTGTTTTAACAACTCCTAATAGATACCGGACTGTTTGTATTTCGTGCGACAGAGATAGCGCTTTACGAAGCCGAAATTAGCCGATTGTCTCTTTCCAAAGGTCGATGTGCAATATTTATCGCCGGGTACTGTACCTTGGCAATAGTCGGAGGGTCCTTCGCATAAAAGAATTGGTGAACTTTACGACGTATCGCCGAAAAGTCAAAATCATCAATTTAAAAAAAATGGAATCTCGACTAACTTTTAATCGTAAAACCTCGATTTACCACATCACTATTTATTTGGGACTAAAAACCTGCAACACTGGAAATGTCATTTTACTGACTGGAATTAATAATCGTACTTTATATTAAATTTAAATACCACAAAATATTTAGGTACGATGTACGTCCTGTACCTTGCATGCTGTCTTTCAAAACCGGTGGGGTTTTGTCTTTGACGATCCCACTCAGTTTTTTTTCAAACTTCATATGAAGGCGTGTGGTGTCAGCGGAATCTTTCACTGACTTATCCACTTTTTCGGGTTCCGGATCAGCAAGCCTGGGCATGAAACGTTAATTTACACAGGCACATTCGAGTCTTTTATCGGGTCACATAATATTTTACTGAGCAAAATATTGCATAGAAAACTATACTCAATAACTTGATAACAAAGATCAAAATAGCATAGGTTCAATTTGACCAACGTCGAATTGACAACAACCTAAAACCTTTTTAATGGCCTGGCCATTTATGAATCACGTTTGAAAAATGATGTTTATTAAAAAAAAACATCGTTTTTAATCATCACTGAATTCCAAAGCTTAACGACATCCAGATTTGTACATGGCCAGACACGATTGTAAATAAGCCGGACACCTGGCAACCCTGACACATGATAGTTTTATGTCAGAATTTGTACCAGTCTGAAACCTTTCCGTGTGTGACAGTGGTTTGCGGCTGCTTGTAGAAGATTTCAGGGTCACGTGCTTTCAGCTCTTGGTGCAGGATGTCTAGGGCCGCCTGGTGCTCCGGGTCATAATCTGCACAAATGGATGAAAGAAGTGGCAAAGACAATAATAAACAAAGAAAATTGGCTAGTCTGCACAAACAAAAAGCACATTCCAAAATAATACACACAGTATCATCTTTCTCCTGCCCTTATCCCAATCTATTTGGGGTCGGCGCAACATGTCTTCTTCTTCCATACTTCTCTATTACTCGTAGTCGTCATCTCGATAGTCACTCGACTCCACTTTCTAGCCATATCATCTTTCACACAATCCATCCATCGTTTCTTTGGTCTCCCTCTACTAGTATAGCCATCCACATTCATACTCACAACTTTCCTGACAACATTTTCCTCATTCCTCCGCATAATATGCCCATACCATGACAACCGATTTCCACACAACTTTTCAGTCACCAGTGTCACTTTCAGACTTCCTCTTATATACTCATTACGTATTCTATCCATTCGCGTAACACCACACATCCCTCTTAGCATTCTCATCTCAGCTGCATGCAATTGTCTTTCATTCATTCCTTTTGTGGCCCAACACTCTGTTCCATACAAGACGGCAGGTCTAATCATGCTTTTATAAATCTTACCCTTAAGTTTAAGGGGAATGCGGGAGTCACAAATTGTTCCCGTGACCTGCCGCCATTTCATCCACCCAGTGTTAATTCTATGCTTAACAGTCCGATCTATTTCGCCATCGCTTTGCACAAGTGAACCGAGATACCGAAAGTCGGAGCAAACTGGGAGAAGCGCGCCATCAAGCGCTATGGCCCCAGAACTGGAGAGTCCGCCGAAATCGCAGAACATGTACTCAGTTTTGGTTCTGCTGATTTTCAGGCCAACAATCTCCAGTTTCCGTTGCCATTTCTCCAGTCTGCTCTGGATCTCAGGTCCATCTTCACCGACAAGAACAATGTCGTCGGCAAATAGCATGCACCATGGTGCCTCTTCCTGTATGTCCGCCGTTAAAGCATCCATAATCAAAAGGAAGAGGTAAGGGCTTAAAGCCGACCCCTGGTGCAAGCCTACCGCCACATTGAACTTGTCGGTGTTGCCAGCAGCCGACCAAACGTAGGTACGGGATTGCCTGTATATAGCACGAATTAACTCTACATACTTCCCGGGCAAACCTTTCTCTTTCAAGGCCCATCACACGACATCCCGAGGTATCATACGCTTTCTCTAGATCAATGAACACCATGTGCAAGTTTTTGTGTGCACGTCTGTACTTCTCGCACAATTGGCGGAGTGCAAAAGTGGCGTCCACTGTTCCTCGACCTGGCATAAACCTAAACTGGTTTGGGGTAATCTCGCTCTCCTCTCGCAATCTTTTCTCTATTATTTTCTCCCATACCTTCATACTATGGGACATGAGCTTTATCCCTCGATATTTGTTGCAGTCCTGTACATCAACTTTATTCTTGAAGATGGGCACTAGCGAACTATTGCACCATTCCTGTGGGATCACTCCTTCTTGCAACAACTTAATGAAGAATAAAGTTAGCCACATACATCCATCTTCTTTTAAACACTTCCATACTTCTACTGGTATATCATCTGGGCCCATGGCCTTTCCATTCTTCATATTTTGAACTGCCTTTCTTACTTCATCCATGCTAATTTCCCTAACATAACATGAAAACTACTTTCGGATCAGATAAGTATACTAGGGCATTTTTTTAAATAGTGGATACCTCTATGAAGTTGTTATTTTAATACAGGCATTGTTTTGTACTTACCAGCGCCCAGCGCTCCTCCTTTATATTTTCCTGCAATGATTAATAATAATTGGTTACTATATATAAAAGAGAGTGACTACCAAGATGAAGACTAATAGAGAAACACCGAAGCATGGGGTATTAATATGTCGTCGCAACCTATTTCAGGACGCCAACATTATAAAATAATTACTACTCATTGATTTTGTAACATTGGTCAAACTGTAACTTAATTCTGATTGGTTGATCGGTTAGTACATAGAACGCCGTGAGGGAGCGCTTTAAATTTTTCCCGCCAAACCGCACGTGGAGAGAGTCGTCCTAAAAAACGTGGGAAATTCACTTTGGCGGTAGCTGACGCCACAGTACAAATCATACGATCGAAACTGTCAAGTTCACCGTACAAGCCATTGTTCCTTGCCTAACGACAACTACCTACTGTGGCTACTGTAAATACCCGAATAACGTGACTGTAATTTGTGCTACCGCCCACGCTCCCGCGGTCAAATATAATTGGGGTGTGAGCAGGAAAATGATGATGATGACGAATTATGTCTATTATTACTTATTCATTTTGTTCAGATAAGTAACATAAAAACATTTACATCAGTCCTTTGTTCCGAAAGCTCGAAGGGTTAAGTCGTGGTACCTCTAAGTAGGGTAAGGCCACATTTCACCAGTTAGGTTTCAGTTCCACGTAAAAGGCGCGAGCCTTTTGGCATCAACCGTACACAAATCCAGTCTCACGGCTCCTATTGAGAAATACCGGCATTCCTGATGGGAAACCTAATAACATTTTGCCGGTCAGGGAATTAAACTCGGGACCTCACGCTCAGCAGTAGCGCTTGAAGAAGTTCGGAGTTGTGCTCCAATGATGACAATAGGGTCGCTGGTATAAGACAAGAATTAAACGTAACTGGCTAAATGTACTAAAGGTACATCAAATAAATAATCATTCATCAATCATCAGATACAAAAAAATAAATAAAAAAAAGCGTTACTCACCCGACTCTCGTTTCAATCTCTCCTGTTCTGCTAACCGCTTCTTCTCTTCTTCTTCATGTCTTCTGTATTCTTCCGCCTCGGCTAGTCTCCGACGACGTTGTTCATCGGTTTCACCAAGTGCAGTGCTCGGGCTGCCGGCCCCTGCAGCAGCAGACGCTGAAGCAGCGTCCACTTCCTTCGCACCAGCGGCCCTTGTCCCTGCTCTTGCCGCCAATGCCCCCGCACTCAATGCTCCTGCACCCACTGCCCCTGCTCCTACTTTCCCACCAGGACCAGCTGCCCCTACCCCTGCCCCTGCACCCAATGCTCCTGCACCCACTGCCACTGCCCCTACTTTACCACCAGGACCAGCTGCCAATGCAGCTAATCTGCGTGCCTCACTGTAAACCGCATTAGTTCATGTAAAAATAACATTCATCTTAATTACGGCTTTCACGATATTTAAAATTTGACCACTTAGGTAATGTATCGAAATTCGGAATATGACCAAAAATAAATAAATTTCATACGCTGCGGCTTTGGCTTCGGCGTTAAATCCTGCAGCGTCTAGATCTGCAAGTTGCTTAGCATCCAAACCACCTTGAACAAAGACAATATTGTTGAATATTTTTTTTTTAATCTCCAAGTATTATGTTTGTATTTTTAATTAACACGTTGAACGCCAACGCGGTCACCGTGTGTCCGACAAACAATCGTTTTTCTATTGTGTCTGCTGCGTGGCAGTCAATGACTTAAATGTGTAGCTGCCATAAAACATTGTCAAATAATAATAATAAAAACACACTCGCCTTCTCAAACAGTGAATAAAAACATTGAACAAAAAATTTTAAACAAGATAACTGATTTAATTATTCAATGGGCACAAGGCAAGTATTAAATAGGTTATAATATTTACTGTGTCCAAAGTGGAAAACTTAAAACCAATCTTTTTAGCGAAGTCAGGGGGGGGGGGGGGACTTGTAAACAACTGTTCTGCGCGTTCTGAATGGCACGTTTATGAGCACTTTAAAAACTGTACACCATTACAATCTGCACTTACAATCCTCTGTGGCCTTAGCAGCGACGAATTGAGCAGCGATATTAGTCATACCTGTAAAATTGAATTGATTAAATTATTTCATATTCATATTCATTTATTGCATTTCATGTTGTTTACAGGTTGTTTTATTATAATAGTTCCAAACAATGAACCCTGCTAGGGCACAGCAATGTATAGGCGACAGGTTTTAATTAATTTAACATGCTATCATTATTCACATAATTTGTTGATGTAAATAATTTAAAAATTTTAATTATTATTATACATTATGTCATTCTTATAAACTAAATAAGTAAATTATCATTTTCATATTACAATCTCATACTACAATAGATATTCTAAAATGTCTTTATTATGTCAGTTAATTTAATGTCAATAGATTAGTTTTACATAATTATAATATGTCACATTTTCAGATAAAATAAAAAAAATAAATAGAAAGTACCTAATCACTAAAAATACAGGAGTGAGGCAGTAGCGGACTGATGTCTTATAGAGTACCTAGTTATGTATGTGTAATGTGTTCAAGTCGATATTAATTTCTCAGTTAAGAATTCTTTTAGGCTATAATATGATTTTAAGTTTAAGTAGTTTTGTAGATAATTTTTGAATTTGTTGTCGTACTCTGTATCCTTAACTGAATTCGGGAGTTTATTATAGATTTTAACGCACATGGCCTGAGGCCCAGAACGAAACATAGCTAGTCTTGAAGTTGGTACCGCTAATTCGTTTAGATATCGAATTCTAAGACTGCGTTGCTGTGGGCGTTGCTGTTTTGCTAGCGGAAAAAGCGATGGGTATTTTCTCACAAATTTACTAGCTTCTAGGTATTTTACATATACAGGACTTGTTAAATTCATTATGGGTCCAGTGTGAGAGAGAGATGGAGTTATACAGGATGGAAGCACTAAGCTGTCACTTTTTTTACAACAGAACAATAATGATGTTAACACGTCACAGTATGGCCCAGTATATAGTGTGGAACAACTTTTAAGTGCCTCGGCCATCTTTGTTTTAAGAGGAAGTCTGAAAGTGACACCGGTGACTGAAAAGTTGTGAGGAAATCGGTTGTCATATGGGGGGCATGTTCTGCGGAGGAATGAGGAAAATGTTGTCAGGAACGTTGTAAGCATGAATGTAGATGGCTATACAAGTAGAGGGAGACCAAAGAAACGATGGATGGATTGTGTGAAAGATGATATAGATAGAAAGGGAGTGACTACCGAGATGACGACTAGAGAAGTATGGAAGAAAAAGACATGTTGCGCCGACCCGAAATAAATTGGGATAAGGGCAGGAGACTGATGGCCATCTTTGTTTTATCGCACCGATTTCAAACTTCAAAACATGGCTCGAAATATGAGGCGAGTCGCTGCGCAATTATGAACTCATGTGAACGCGGTGCTGAATGGTGGGCTACTGCGCAGCGAGTAGCGCATTTTAGAGCAGTCCTTAAGTTTGACGCGTACTGTACCAATTACTACAGGGTCTTGCACATTGCTTTCACTCCCCAAAGTATTTATTGTATTGTTTCAATAGTTCTACTTTTATTGTACGAATGAAAAGAAGCAAACAAAAATCAAATGGCACCCTGGCGTTAAGAGTTGTGCAGAGTCGACTGTCTACAAATAGGGGAGGTACGGGCAAAGCGGATAAGCTAAGGGAAACTGAATTTAAAATACAGAATTAATCTAGATAAGAACTTTATTTATTGCTTATTAATGGCACATGTAACTGTCTTTGGACGAACACAATCAATATGAGAATATACAATCATCTTCTATTTAAAAGTTATGTAAAACAAAAAGAAGTCAATTATTCGCTTTACCCGACCCCGTTGGGCAAAGCGGATATGGCAGAAGAGCAAAGAGTATAAGGAATACTATAACCAACTAATCTTCGCACTCATCGCAAAAATAACTGTCTCGTCCTCCACACGATGTGCATTTTTCGTGCGCCCATTGGGAACACAGTGCGCATTGTATCCACTCTTCAATTGGTATATATTAGCAGTAGATACTTCAGATTTTTGAAATTTACGTTTGCGACTTCTTTCATGGGTTTTCGTAAAGTTTCTTCCAACCATAATGGTTGGTTCGTTTTGCCTTTGTACTTAAACAACATTCTGAAACGTGAATTGAAAAGAACTATCAATACAAGTGCTCGGGCCAAGCAGATAACCTATCTGCTTTGCCCTATCCGCTTTGCCCAATAGGTACCTTTTTTAAATTAACGAAGTTAACAAATAATTTCACTACATGCCGGTGCAATTTTAAAATCGCAAATAATACTTTAAAACATGGCCAATTGCTTGATCTAAAGTAATTTTCGGATAGGTTACATTAAATACAAAAGAAAACATCACAAACCTGATCAAAAATCGTAAGAAATCCAACGAAAACTTTTTTTTTACTTCACAACAAATGTTAGAGATGTATTGTGTGGGTTCAACTGTCATGGCGTAGCCGCACATGTCAAGTATCAACTGCATCAGTGCAAATATGTGGGTTCAACTGTCATGGCGTAGCCGCACATTCAAGTATCAACTGCATCAGTGCAAATAGCGCTAACTATTATACTTTTCGAGAAAAACCAGCTATCCGCTTTACCTCACTTGTTCGCTTTGCCCGTATTTACCCTAGGTACTGACGATATTTTGTTTAAACTCGATTATTCTATATTAGCGCCAGGATACTGTCAGTGTACGCTCATTCAAATTTAATAATAATAATAAAATTTATTGCTAAAATATAATAAAAAGCGGCCCAAAACTAGGCAAGCCTGTATCTTGGGCACCAAATTTCTTAAAGAGAACAACAAAAATAGCGGTAGCACTAATGGTTAAAATAATGACCGTACTTTGTAAATGCTCCACAGCCAATGGCTTATCCTTAGGCGCTTTTTTCGGTAGCACATCGAAGGTGTGCTCAACATTCTCCAAAATGACGGGTGACGGGTGTTCGCTCTTTAAATTTGGTGCAGTATGGAGCCTGGCAACGATGAATATTATATGTATTTACTGTTCAAACTTCAAACCAAAGGGCTTTTAAAAGCATATTTAATATAACATACATGTCTCCAACTTGTGTGTGATCTTTCTTGTACTTTCCTACATTTATAAATTCCTTGTCACCTTCTTTTTTTAAACTAGCTTCTATTACTTCCAACGCTTGGCCTGTAAGAGAAAATATATCGTGGCTTAGGTTATGTGCCAATTTATTAGATAAACGTGAATGATTGATTGGTAGTGGTCGCAATCGTTTCTGCTGACCGCATGAGGCCCCGGGGTTCGATACCAGGGTCGAGCATAGTGTTATTGAGTTTTTCCATTTGGAATTTCTTAATAGTAGCCCGGCGTGTGGATTTGTGCCCGGTTGATGGCGAAATGCTCGCCCTCTATACCATGGGACTAAAACAGAACTGGCGAAATGTGGGCGTAATATAGGTACAGACGCCAGCGCATCAAGCTATCCCTAACTGTCAAATTTTCTCAATTAAAAATGAACCTTATGTCTCTGCAATAAAGTCGAAATACTATCAAAGAAATTTGACAGATTGTGGTAACTTGATGTGCTGGCCTCTGTACAACGTTGGCCTTCAGCGATACAAGGCGTGATTTCATAATTATAATTTAAAAAAGTGTATAATCTGTCTGCACTTTTATATTTTATCCAGATTTACCACGTGAATTGGCAGTGTAATGTCAAAGAATTCTCGTTATGATTTAAAGGACCATGAGTCAAATTGGGCTCAGTGTCCAACAGAGTTATAGCATATGCCGTTGTGAAGGATTTTGTTTGTACTAAAATTGTTACTATGGGCACCACCTTCAATTCCATTGCAGAAAAAAGATATGCACCTAAATAGGTTTTGTAGAAAAAGACAATTGTTAGGAGTCGTAAAACTTATTGAAACAATATACTCATTCTTAAAATGCTTAAAATAGTGGTAAACAATAGATGCGCCTATATATACCTAGGGAATATGGTATCTAGGGTTAGGCAGGCACATACAATTTAGTCCACCGGCAGGATATTTAGATGACATTATTATTGATATTGATTGAAATGTTAATAAAAATAATTTTAACTGTTAGCAGCTGTTTTATTTTTTATGTATACATTAAACCTGGAATTAAAACTAGTTAAAGATGTTCAATAACAAAACCTACAATGCCATAACAGCACTACTTTTTGCAGAATTTTAGTTTATTTATGGTCGGAGAAAAATATTTATAGCAAAATAACCCCATGGATTCTTTGCAAAAATGAGTTTAAATCTTTATATTTAGTGCTTTACAAGTATATTCAAAGTGGTCTCATCTCTGTTGGTGGGTGAGCCCAGGCTTCATACATTTTTGCCCATAGTCCTTTACTGACAATTAAGCAAACAACAAACTAAAGGTAAAAAACAACTAATTTCTCTTAGATATCCAATTATACAATTCAAAATAAATTACCTCTCCCTTCTATTGTGTCTGTTAAATAAGCAGCGCCTTCCTTAGTCGATTCTGAAAAAATAATACAAGCTTGTACAGTCACGAGCACCAATATGTATACACCTAGTAAACCTATGGATTTGAATATGCAATGTGTGTGAAAATATTCAATTTCATTTAATAACTAAGCAGAAAACCACCTATGAAATTAGTATACATAGTTTTGACATTACTGATAATCCGTTGGGACGTAACGGGCAATCAGAAATATGGGGGCCCACCATACTCGCTCCATGTCAAATTAAGCTGCATTCGCAGATGACGAATATCATAAATATGTAGTTTCACCATGGATCCAGTAGGATCGTACTGAACGTCCCCCAGCGTTTAATTTTTTCGGTGGACTTTAACCTGTTCCATACTATGCAGCCAAAGATAAGGACACGTAACGTAACGTAACACTAGTGTTAAGGATTGTCTGATTGTCTGAAGTTTGGGCTGATGCTCAATTTATACAACCAATTATTAACTAAATAGGTAATGAATGAAATGAAATGAAACCTTTAAGAGCCATCTCCAGTTTCTTATCTGGTATAATAGATTGTATTTGTTTAACCATTTCTTTATTCTTCGCTTCATCGTGGGCTTTTACGACACCCACTGGAGAACTCATAACACTGCAATTAAAACCCAGGTAATGTAATGACCAATATAATGTCCTAACAAAGTGTAGCGGGAACAGCGGGATTGTCCGAAAGAGTTATTGCTACTCCGGAACATAAAGGGCTAAGGAAGGAACATTGCAAGGTCAGTTTTTATTTACAAAGGGTGGTTGCGTTTTACTCTGATTTGTAAGCTATTTAGTTTGTTTGAAAAAAAAAAAAATTTTGGTGCTTTTTATTTTATACCTTATCCAATTAATACTAAACACGTACAGTCACGAGCACCAATATGTATGCACTTAGAAACATTCAAAAGCGATTTTCTCGTGGGATAACGATACTTTTGTGATAATAGAACCTTTTTCATATAAGTATGGGTTCCCAAATACTATGTCCGTAACAACATATAATTACAACAAATGCAGAAGGAGAAAATCACTTTTTAAAGTTGCTCAGTGTATACATATTTATTTATTTATCCTTTATTTCAGGCAACGAAGGCCCATAAAATAGAGTACATGTATAAAAATGATAACTATAAACTAACACATAATTTTAAAAATACCATAATAACTTAAAAACTACTGCACTCGTTGTGACGGCGTCGAGTTACGTCGTCACAACGACACGCCCGCCGACGCTCGTTGTGCGTCGTTATATTGGTGCTCGTGACTGTACATATAGTATACGTAGGGTAATTTAATGCCCCTCTGTCATATCAACTCTGTATATACCTACGTATCTTCGCATTTTTAGTTACTTATTGATACAAATACTTACGTATCTCCTCCCTCTTGATAAGTCAATTTGTAAGCCTGTTTTTCCCCTATTACTGTGTCTCCTTTTCGGCCCATTAAATCCGCTATAACTTGTTTCTGTTCGGCGTTTGCTGAGGTCAACAGTTAGTTACGAATAATATAAATCGAAATAATAAATAAAAGAACGCAAAGAATTATAATTTTATCTAAGCTCGTGGCTAAGTACTAACAGTCGATCCATCAGGTTAAGCTACGCTTGCCGGGGTTGGTCGTGGATGGGTGACCATCTTTACACAACGAGACTCCTCCGTGCCTCGGAAAGCACGTTAAGCCATTGGTCCCGGCTGTAGTTTGTGCATCTTTGATAGGCGTTACGGGTCGGCAAAAGCCCTAAAATCTGACAGCCAGTCTTACCAAGGGGTATCGTATTGCTCAGTTACTGGTTGTGGAGGTCTGATAGGCAGTCGCTCCATGTAAAATACTGGTATTCAGTTGCATCCGGTTAGACTGGAAGCCGAACCCAGCATAGTTGGGAAAAGGCTAGGCAGATAATGAATGTTAACTTACTCTCTGGTATAGGCGCCGCCAAAAAATTTGCAGAATCGTCGATTATATCTGTGCGCATGAAAATGAATGTGTATATTAATATGAACATTTTAATGCTTAACCACAATGAAAAAAAAAACTTTTATCGTAATAGAAGGCAGCATGAATAAAGAACACAAAGAGATTAAAATTTTATTATAAAAATCATTGTTGCTGAAGATAGTTTTTGAAGTCTGCCTTTTAAAGTCAAAACTAGCAATATGTGTAGTCCGGTCAAATTCGACATTCGGTGCTACATAAATTCGCAACAAGCTGAATATTGGTACAATTGTTCAAAAGACAATTACTTATAAACAAAATCAGAAAGTTCCCCATCATTCCCGTGTATGGAAAAAAAAATTTCAAGGTCAAATGTTAAATAAAATAGTTTTCCACGATATTCAGCAAAACGGTAAGTTTTATCATAAAAATACTTCAGACTAAAATTGTAGATCATAAAATTATCTACAAAAAATATGTTGATACTGTTTTCCTACGAGCCACCGTTTCGGAGATAATATAGCGTTTCAAAAAAGTTGTAACAGTTGTAATCGCCATAACATGCATGAGTACACAATTTAATTCGAGTCACAAAGATTATACAGTGTGTTAGGTTAAACGAGGGACATACTTTAAGGGGGGAACCTCAACAAGTTTGACCATGGGACCAATTCTGAAATAAATATATCAGCAAACATAAATGTACTGAACAGCTGATTCTGTTTTCATGATTTCAGGTACAGTATCCCCGGAAAGTATGTCCCTCGTTTAACCTAACGCATTGTATAATATTCGTGTGTAAAATAAAACAATTTGTACCTACTAATATAATCTCTAAGTATAGTAACTAAGTACCCGGTAGAACTGCTGCAAACCTCTCATCTGGTTTCGCGTGTGTCATATCAGTGAGTTTACCCTTCACGGATGTGTACGCAGCTACGTCAACAACGTCACTTTGAAGAGTTGAAGTATGCTGAAGTCTAAAAGTAAGAATTCAAGATTAGGACAGAGTGAAACCCAGGGCGAAGGTATAGGTCCCGTCCCAGCCGCCGCGGGAGACGCCCAGGGCATCGGGAGCCACGTGACGACGCCCAGCCACTATAGCCGCGGACCTGCGGACGGCGAGTAATGGGTAGCTCAACGTCCGATCAGAACCAGCTCCGTGCCGGACGGTGCGTACGTTCCACGCGCGCCTTAAAGAGATGTTAGCATTTGAAAAGGCGAAGCCTGGCGGGTAAGCGGGATTGTCCGAAAGGGTTACCGCTACCCCAGAATTTAAAGGGCTAAGTAAGGAACATGGATGGGTTTTTAGTCATTAAAGTCTGACACTCTCTTCCGCTCCACCCAGAGTTGGAGGAGACATGATGATATCCCACCCTCAAAAAAAAAAGACGAAGGTATATCTTTCGTTCGTAATAACGTGATCTTTCTTATAAGTATACAATATAGTAGTTACAAACCGTCTTGCACCATCTTTGTAAGTCTGCTCATATCCTTGCAATTTGCCAAGATTTTCTTCTCCCTTTTCATGCATAAGATGCACCACATATTCCATAGCATCTCCTGTTGAACACTTTACAATTACTTAGTGCAAAAACATATATAAAATCGTTTTTTTTTTATTTCATTTGTTTTAGTTTAAGATATTTATTAGTCTAAAATAAGCACACCAACAGCACTGTCCATTACAATATTATAATAAAATAACTAAATTTTGCATTTCAGTCACCAGGCGACGATTTGCTAATAGAACATTTTACTAATATATTTTAGCAAAAAGTCCTATTAGCAAATTCTTAGTAATAGTATAAATTCGAAAGTAACTCTGTCTGTCTGTCTGTCACCTTTTCACGCTGAAACCACTGAACGGATTTCTATAAAATTTTGATTGCATCCCGGGGAGTCTACTTTTTTGTCTCAATAATATCTCTCGATATTGCGATATAACCGAACTCCACGCGGACGATGTCGCGGGCAAAAGCTATAAACTAAAGAACGGAAATGGTACAGTCATTACCACACATAAATATGAGATTTTAAAGTAATCCTTATATGTATCATCTGCTAGAGACAAATTAAGTGGCAGAATACAAAAATAAAAACTTAAGAAAAACAATTGGTAACATAATGTTAAAAATATGCCTGCACTAGGATATACCTGTGTCGCAGGCGATAAAAAATGCTTAATAGAATATTATTCCTCAAAGGAGAATTGGATTCTTAGCAATATTTAATATAACAAGTAAAATAAATAGTGACAAAAATTGAAAAATTAACTATCATAAAACTAAATTAAAATGATCTACACAAAATAAAAAATAAAAGAGTTTTTTTGCGTTATTTAGTTCAGAAAATAGTATATACACGCGCAATATCCTAAATAATATTTTAAATGCGAAAGTGAGTTTGTTTATTCGTTTTTTGGGCTTTCACGACAAAACGGCTGATCGGATTTGGATGAAATTTGGCACATGGGTAGACAATGACTTGGATTAGAACATAGGATATCCTTTTTAACCCGATATTACTACGGTATCGAGACTTATGCGGGTATAAATCGACTACAGACATTGTTGCTTATTTTGCTGTGTGGTATATTCATTCCATTCTGTATCTCCGCAAACTATAAAGAAAGGCCAGGTTATTCGGGCCTCTATAGTTGAACTTTTAATAAATTGTATTCAGAAAGTTGACAGTTTCGAAGCAAAACAATGTTCATAAACGAAACTAAAGTGTTGGGTTAGTGAACAAATTTGCGAAAAGAATGAATGTTAAGAACAACAGAATTTTAATAAATCCCAAAACATGTTTGTGTTCTTGGAATATTGTAAATTTTACATGTCGTAAGTACTTATACTTAACCTTATAATGCGACAAAATAATGATTTTAATAATACATGGTTTACATGGTCAAGCGTAAAATTTGTTTTCAGTTTTTTAACTTTTTAAATACCTACGTAAAATCGGTCATTACTTATTGTTTAAGTTATGTTATTTAGATTTAAAATGTAAATATGTAATTATCATATGTTGCTTAACAAATATACAATAGAAAACTGTTATACACGAATGTAATGTATTTCAAAGTTTAAGTTATTAATTTATATGAAAACTATGCTTATATGCACACCACAAAGTTCATTCGATTTCGTTTATCCTTTGATTCACCTCACTACCCGTTTATTTTTCAGATATTGGTATCCCTCCAACGTCCAACTGTCAAGTTACTGAATACCTACTATTAAAAGTCCAACTTTAATATGCATTTGATACGCTACCTTCGCCCATCCCCGCGAATTCGACGCGACGGATATGTTTATGCTTGATTGACATTGACATAACAATAAATTTGACAGCCGAAATATGTTTTCTTATGTGCCAATGCTTTATTTTTTTTTATTTCAATGCAACCTAACAAATATATAATACTAGCTGACCCGACAGACGTTGTCCTGTCTTAACTATTATACCTACCTTATCTACCCTACCTATCCTACCAACCCTACCTAACTACCCTACCTACCTACCCTACCTACCAACCTACCCTTCCTACCTACCTACCTATCTACCCGACCTACCCTACCTACCCGACCTACCCTACTTACCCTACCTACCCTACCCTTGTTTTTTGAACTTTCTTTGCTACAAACCTCACGGAGCCCGAGACCTTTCCAACGAATGCAAAACCGTGGAAATCGGTTCGTGCGTTCTGGAGTTATAGCGTCAGGAAGGAAAACCCGACTTATTTTTATATTATAGACTAGCTTCTGCCCGCGACTTCGTACGCGGACCCTGTTGCTTATGCCAGCGACAACGGGGTCGCCATTTATGTTAATCATTTTTTCCATTTAAATCTTTTACCACACTTTTTTTTTAAGGCTGGGAAATCATCCAATGACTGCGCCCGCTCTGAGCTTTAGTTTTATTTCATTCCAACAACCACCAAAACATACAGTCCATTTGTCATCGTTTTCATTTTGGTAACCGTATTATTATATTCCCCACTTGTCTCTAGAGACCTAGAAGTTAATGCGTAGATACGGTTGGAACTCAAGCACAATTCTCTGTCTGTGAACGGCTCCGACTCGCGAGACAATACATGACGTTCACGATCAGCGGTCAGTCGCACATCACGTGCCCCACTTGTCCCTAGAGACCTAGAAGTCGATGCGTAGATACGCTTGGAACTCAAGCGTAATTCTCTTTCCGTAAACGTCTCTCGACTCGCGAGACAATACATGACGTTCACGATCAGCGGTCAGTCGCGCATCATATTCTTCACTGGTCTCTAGAGACCTAATGAATACGCTGAGAACGCAGGCGTGCTTCGCGACCCGAAGAGGTTTCCACGGAGCGAGTTGCACCCTAATGTTCTCGAACAGCATCAAGTCTCTCCTGACGCTCTTCGGTAGATTCTTAGGATCTTATGATCCTCAATCTTTTAGCTCTCTTGGAACATTGGGAAAGATTTGACCTCTTTCTAGGCATGGTCATAGTTTTATTGTGAAGATACCTGATCAATAAAAATTTAAATTAAAATGACTGCTCCCCTGCGTTACCGGGTAGGCTACCGTGTCACGAAGATAAATGGAAAAGGAAATTAAACACTCAAACAACATAAGCCCGAAGGCATATTCATACGATAAAATAAAAAAAATAATAGGAGTTTTGGCCAGTAGAGTCAAATTTTCAATGATATACCATCGTCATCGAAAATCAGTCCTAAACTGTTACCGCCTTCACCGCGTGCAGGTACTCCCAGTTTATGTTATTTTATAATTACACAGTAAAATTAGTGATAGCTTTGATTTCCACATCAGATGTTTCTGATCTTCGATTTTTATAAGCGAACAGGAAATGCCCATCAGATTGAACAACTTTTGCTTAGACGTCATTCCTATATGTGTTATGTTGTAGCTAGGCTCTTGGAGTTCCACAACAGGTGTTTCAGATCTTCGATTTTATAAGTCAACAGAGAGTGCTCATCAGGCTGAACAACTTTCGCTAAGACTTCATTCCTATATGTGTTATGGTGTAGCTAGGCTCTTGGAGTTCCACAACAGGTGTTCCAGATCTTCGATTTTAATAAGTAAACAGGAAATGTCCATCAGACCGAACAACTTTTGCTAAGACGTCATTCCTATATGTGTTATGGTGTAGCTAGGCTCTTGGAGTTTCACAACAGGTGTTCCAGATCTTCGATTTTTATAAGTCAACAGGAAATGCCTATCAAACCGAACAACTTTTGCTAAGACGTCATTTCTATATATGTTATAGTGTAGCTGGGCTCTTGGAATTCCACATCAGGTGTTCCAGATCTTCAAATTTATTCTCTCAGCAGAAAATGCTCATTTCGTGGAACAATTTTTGCTATGGTATAATTTTTGTATCTCTTATAGTTTAGCTGGTCTGTTGCGGTTCTGTATCAGGTGTTCAAGTTTCCAAGATAAATTATAGCCTATATGTTGCCCAGACTTAATACCTATACAACAAAAAAAAAACATTCCAATCCGTCCAGTAGTTCCGAAGATTAGCGTGTACAAACAAACAGACATACAGACAAACACACAAAATTTTTTTTTTGGATTCGTGCTCTATCGCTGTTTCTAAACCCCCCTCAATTATTATTTTTTTAATATATTCAATGTACAGACACAGTTTTTTACTGTTTTATTATATGTATAGATATAGATAATGAACCCTGAAGATAAATACCGATACAATTTTTTTCCGTGTTGCTGTACAGGTCTCCAAAAGTGATAATGCGCATAGAAATCTTCGCCACTGTTCGGCAACGGTCGTATTTCCCGAGCGTCGGAAGACGATATGTATACAGGGTGGAATTTTGTAATGCCCCCTGGAGGGAAAGTACTCTTAATACTGTAGATAGAACATTTTACTCAAAGGAAACATTCCTTTATTTTTTAATAGAAAGAAAACTGCATTCAAAGATTTCCAAAAAATCGCTTGCCACACCCGGGAATCGAACTGACTAAAATCTGCAAAAAGTACACACTGTACTTTTACTGCCGCGATCGTTAGTATCAATTATAAGGATGAAATCTCTCGAACAAACTTGATAAATTAAATGATAGGAAAACCATGAAATCTTTAATTATTTACAAAAAATTGTAAACTAATTAATTAGTTGCTCGAAATGGGCCCATTTTCTTGGATACACAAATGTATTCTTCTAACAAATTCATTTCTTGTAACCTTTAATAACGTGTTGACGTGAATATTATAAATCGTATTCTGAACTTCAACTCTCAACTCGTTTACATTCGCATAAGATTTAATGTAAATTTGGTTTTTAACATATCCCCATAAAAAAAAAATCTAAAGGGGTGAGAACTGATGAGCGAGATCATCAGTTCTCACCCCTGGCCATCTGATTGTGCCGTTTGTACCAATCCAGGTATTAAAGGTATTTATTTAGAAGAACACATTTGTGTATCCAAGAAAATGGAGCCCATTTCGAGCAACTAATTAATTAGTTTACAATTTTTTGTAAATAATTAAAGATTTCATAGTTTTCCTATCATTTAATTTATCAAGTTTGTTCGAGAGATTTCATCCTTATAATTGATACTAACGATCGCGGCAATAAAAGTACAGTTTGTACTTTTTGCAGATTTTAGTCAGTTCGATTCCCGGGTGTGGCAAGCGATTTTTTGGAAATCTTTGAATGCAGTTTTCTTTCTATTCAAAAATAAAGGAATGTTTCCTTTGAGTAAAATTTTCTATCTACAGTATTAAGAGTACTTTCCCTCCAGGGGGCATTACAAAATTCCACCCTGTATAGAGTGGTTAAGTGCATTTTCTTCATGCATAATTTAGTGTGATTATGTGTTTTGTCCTAAAAGAGATAAATATTGATTTATCAGTAACAAAATTTGATTCAATATTTCCATGTAAGTAAATAGCGAGCTATAATTCATATAAGCCTAAATCTGTTTTAAAATAAATTTTTAATATGCTTTTTCTAGTACTTAATATGTATTTTACGTTGGTATTTTTAATTTTTTAGTATTGAAAAAACGTGAAAAATGTTAGTATATTTATATATTTTACAAAATTAACTATTTCAATTTGAATAAGATAATTAATTATGTTTTTCCTTTACTGTGATGAGGGCTTCTATACAGAAATAGGTATATATTGAGGTAAAGTTATAAGGCTTGCAACTGAGTCTGCCAGACGAAATTAAATTCACCTTTAAAACAAAACCAAGAAAGGTGTGTAATAGTAGCTCTATATAATTCCAGACAAAGAGAACACGTGCAGTCACCACCAATATGACAAGACGACTGACGGACCTTTGACTGACCGCCGACCGCCCGAATTGTTTTCGATTGTGTACACATGAAATTGACTCCTATTTCTTTCGAACAAGGTGCAAAATGCAAGGGACTCGAACGATTCAATGATTCGGGTGTTTCCGGGAATACGACAATTAGCGAAGATCTGCATGTGCATTATTAATTTGGGAGTACTGTACTTTACTTTTGTAAGTAGGACGTTCTGCTAATAAGACAAACTACTACATTATTAACATTACAGTTATTTACAATTGGACAAATTGCCAAAGTATCGTTTTGATTATGGGTTGTTTTGCTAGTAGGGCGTTTTGATACGAAGGGTGTATGAAAAGAAACTCATAAAGAAAATGTCGATTGGTATCCGTCACGTTGAACCTTTCTTTATATACGGTAGCCATGCATAATAGCATGACATTATGTATTTATATCTTTCTTTATTTATACCAATATGTGGTAAATTATTTGAAAGAAACTCTGCTCCCTTTTTTGTATTTGCAGCCGCATTACATAAACATTATATTTATTATAGCCTATGTCACTCCCACAATTAAGACCAATCTCACGACACCTCATAATATATTAAAATCCATCAAGCAAAATTCTACAGAGGGTACCAAAGTACCTACCATACATACTCTAGAAAAACATTACCCTTCTTTCTAGAGCAGTAGGATAAAAATTATAGTATTACATCGTTTAAATCCATAGCTAGGAATTTATTTACCTTTTTCAACTCCAAGTTTAGCTAAACGCTCAGCTGCTATATCCATTGTAGCTAGAAAAATAAGTCAATGAGTTAGTACTAATATTTTTAGGGTTCCGTTCCTCAAAAGGAAAAAACGGAACCCTTATAGGATCACTTTGTTGTCCGTCCGTCCGTCTGTCAAGACCGTTTTTCTCAGGCACGCGTGGGTTCTCAGGCACTGAAATTTCTATCTAATACTCAAGTCTACTGTCCCTTGGAGCTGTGAAAAAATCAAACTTCTAAGCCAAAGCAATCAAAAGATACAGCTATTTATGCCGCAAATTTTCGAAATTCGCACGGGAATCAAAACCTACAGGGTACTTCCCGTGAACTTATTTGGTACAAAGTAACGTCTTACAGTGCAGATAAAGGAACAATTGCGAAAACCGTTTTTTTTTTAAATTTTTTTTATAGAATTTGGGTGGCTCACAGCAATTTGCTAGTTTCCAAAGTTAACAAATAACACACCGCTAGAATGCATACAATGTGGAAACGTGTTAACAAGCATAAAAGTATTTAACAACATTATAAAACTTTATTTTTAATATATGCGAAACCTGAATATAGTTTGTTCAAGATGAGGAACTGAATCGATTCCAATAAATTTTACACCATGATATATTTTTTCCCAAACATTTTAAAAAGGTTACAAGACACCGAACATTATCAAGACGATGCTTGAGGCGCGGGTGGCGCGCGCTCTCTTAGTGACCATGTTTTTGTATGGACAACCAGGTAACATAACAAGCTTATAACTTTGTGGTTTTTCATAATACAGTTTTGAAATTTTGTACATAGATTCTTTACATAAAAATACTAGACACGTGTTTCGGTTTTGGCATATACTAAAACTAATGTTGTATATGAAATTATACACGTTTTTAAGACTTTTCCGCTGTTGATAACATACTAAATGTTGAATAAGTAAAAAAAGTTGATTACGTAGCATGTCTTCAATAACAGTGGGGGCCAGTTTCTTTGGTATTCCTCTCTTCAATTCGGAATTAATTTGATTACTCAAGGTGTCTTCGGCTGGCGTGAGATTCACCATTGGTGAAGTATCTGCGGCCTGTAATCTGTAGAAATTGAATAAATTGATAAATCTGTAGATATTCGCGTGTTTTAGCTTACATAACAAATAATTTAATGTCATGTGTTGTGTTTCGTAATGTAATTTGATTAGTTTCCATACCGTTTGCTGCATAGAGACAAGTTCTTCTAATTTAACAGACAATTGTTTTGCTGGGGAGTCTGTTGCGCCACTATTTCTTCCTCTCAGCTAAAGAACTAGAAAATTGTGCAGATCGGGCGTTTTGGGGGACTGTCTTATGTAATTTTGACATTCAAGAAAGCGATTATTTTCAGGCCTTCTTCAATAAATGACTGAGTCGTAGAAAGGGCGTTGGCAGACCAATAGCCAGGTAGGTGGACCACCTACAGAAGATCGCGGGGCAGAGATGGATGAGACTTGCAAAGACCAATGAAGCATGGCACAAAAACGGGTGAGATCTATACTTAGCAGTGAGTGGAACAAGGCTATCAATAATGATGGTGATAATTAACAGTTTAAAAGTATTCAATTAGTAATTACATACATTATTGCAATGTGGAGGTACTACTTGAATAACTCAAAGCCTGGTTTGTATAGAATCTTGAAGATTAGAGATTACACTGGTTTCCAATGTGTGTAAATATTTATCAACACATTTATAATGATTAGAATAAGAACCTAGATTTAGTGCAATATGCGGTCTTCGAAAAACATACGTAAATACAAAATTTTATATATTTAACAATCATTTATGGATACCTCGGCACGCCGTGGTTTGGAGTCGTAGTTACACCATATCACTTACTCATCTGCCGCATCAGAATAGGTTTTCTTGTAGGACTTATATTTATAAAGAGGTCTTGATCCCAAAGACTTTGTGACCGCAGCCAAGAAGTTCATCTTGTATCTGTCGCCAGCTACTCCACCTAGTAAACACATCATCACATCATCAGCTACTATCAAACAGGTTCCTTGAAATGTACAAAGTCCAGTACATCATCTTTGATAGTTTTTCAACCTTATGACCAAAACATAAGGTTCATTTTCAATTGGGAAAATTTGGCAGTTTGGGATAGCTTGAAGTGCTAGCTTCCGTACATAATTTATTAATTCGGTCTAATTAATTAGTTCTAATTAATCTTACTTCGTAGTGCGACCAGTTGGGACAAATGTTTAGAAACGTCTTTAATCAATGCTGTAACAAACAAATATGTTTTTTATTTTTTGAAGTATTTTAATGTTTAATTTCATATAAAGTATACGCTGTCTTCCTACCTTGCACTGGCAGTCTCAGTTCTGGGGGCGTCAGATTCTTCATGTCATTGGTCAAATGCGCTTTTCCTTCATCAGCAATGTCTTTTATTGGAAGATATGGGACTAGGCAGGGTGCATTCTCAATTCTATAATTTAAGCAATATTCGATAATTCACTTGGCTGGCTTTTAGAATACCTACGTAATGTTAAAAAAACAAATGTTTAGTCTTACTCATCCGCTCCAGTCCCGTAGTCCATCTTGTAACCACCTCTTGCAGCAAACACACTTTTTGGTTTTTTCTTCATCATACCCAACAAGCAATCCATCGCAGGCCCTACAAACAAAAATAAAACTAACGGTGCTGTACCTAACATTCATTATAATAATAATAATAATAATAATAATTTTATTGAGGAACAACATTGGAACCATTCTTGTTAGTAAACACCTTATATACTATAACTTATGCACTAGGGTTAGTAACAAAATTTTAATAAGTCATGTACTTACGAGGCATTTCATGCGGACAATGATTTCGCATGAGATGCCTCAGCACAGGAGCTCTCGGATCCTCAGCAACAACTTTCAGGATGCTATTGCTACTCCCTCGAATCCTCCTCACAAGCGATGCCACCTTTTTCCTGATGATCGCATGGAAACCATCCGTATGCGATTGGGCAAACATCCCTGAGGCACTACAGAAACGAGGGAGCTTCAACATCATCCTGAAAACATTGTTGTACTGTACGCGCAAGGCATTTAGCGTCCCCCGTGAGCAGTTGAACCACAGACTTCCCGTGTACAGGCCCTGGCAGTACGCTTTAAACAAGGTTATTTTGACCTGATCGGTACAGCGGAAAAATCTGCGCGCCAACATGTTCCCGCGGACCGCCAACGCCCTGCGCTCCCTTTCAACGTCATCATCATCCTTAAGGTCGTCGACAAGTATATGGCCCAGATATTTAAACTTGGTCACCTGTTTTATATTAGCGCCATTCAAGGTAATTGTAGGAATGGTGTCTGGGCACTTACCGGCGGCCTTGAAGACCATGAACTCTGTTTTCCTTATATTATATATAAGACCATGTGATGCGGCGTATTTTTCACACGTCTTCAGCATCTCTCTGATTGACCCCGCAGTCGGGCCCAGCAACACCATATCGTCCGCGTAGCTGATGTTGTTCACACAAACACCCCCCACCCTGCAACCGACACGCATGCCGCTGAGCTCGACTATGAGGTCATTAACATACAAGTTGAAGAGCGTTGGAGAGGACAACCCCCCCTGTCTCACTCCGCACTCCAACCTGTATGACTCTGAGAGGCAGTTTGCCCACCTAACACAATTAGTCTGGTTTGAATACCAGTAACGAAATATTTTCAACAGTTCCGCCGGCACACCCCTGTCCTCCATCTTCCTCCAAAGCACTTCATACGAAACGAGATCGAAAGCTTTGGAGAGATCCAAAAAACAGGCGTATACCGGAGTCTTCCGTTCCGTGTAGTATTGGACAGTGTGCTTAAGAGTTAGAATCGCGCTTTCAGTCGACAGTCCAGGTCTAAACCCAAACTGTGCGTCATGTATGTGTATGTACTTATTCAGACAAGACTCAAGCACACTATCCAACAGTTTCGCTACAGTTGTCGCTAGAGAGATCGGGCGATAATTTCCCTTGTCTGATATGTCTCCTGTCCTGTTCTTCACTATGGGCACCACTGTAGTTTTCATTAAATCGTCAGGTAAATATGAATGACTCATACACATATTGAAGAACATGGACAGGACCCTCGGCATGTGAACGCCCGCATATTTGAAGTGCTCAATACTGAGCCCATCGTGGCCCGGAGACTTACCCCTACGCATACTGTTAATCACTTCTCTCAGTTGTTTTGCTGTGAATTTTAGTAAAGGTTCATCGCCCGCCACGGTGGGCCCACCATCTGGCATAGTGGCCGGAAGGCCCAAAGGAGAGCTTACTTTAAAGTGCTCCATGAACAAATTAGCTATGTCCTCTGGGTTATTTCGGCCATCAACATTCGCAGGGAGGCCAGGCTTAAGATCAAGTTTACTAGTGGACTTCCAAAATTTAGTGAAGTCTTTTTCGGCTCTTTGTTTAGCTATGGCGTCCATTCTGAGTTGGTCCTGGTGTTTCTGACACCATTTTAGCCGGCTTTTAAAAATTTTACGGGACTCGCACATCAGGTCATAAACGGGGCCACTACTTGGTCTATCCAGAACCAACCAGTTTTGGTAATGTAGTCTGGCCTCCCAATGCGCTTCCCTCACATGCTCGTTCCAGCCGCACACACGTTTGTTACGCCGTTTAGGTCTATTATCGGTTCTAGACTGTACAGCCGCATCACTTAATACATTTACAATTGCCCCATACAATTTATCCAGCACCAACTTATGATCAGTTAAGGTACACGATCCAAAACTACACGCTTCAAATTCTGTGGGGAAGTCAATATTTCGCAAGCCCTTACTGCATATATCTCGATATTTACAAATTTGCGCCGTATCTCTTTCCCCCCAGATTACATCACACCGCGATGTATTTTGGATCTCAGTGATAGGACTAATTGAACCCAAGTTACACTCGATAAATATAGGCAGATGGTCAGAAGCAAAAATGTCCTCAATTATTCCGACGTTAACTGTACATTGCCAGGCGGCTTGTGAGACAATACAATGGTCCAACCAACTGCCCTTACGATGAAATGTGTCAAAATAGGTGAACGTGTTTGACTCAATCCCCAAAAATTCTGTGTCCGCGCACACCCAAGCCCTGTCCGAGCAAAAGCTATTAAGCTCGGCAAAGAATAATTGGCCAGGTTGCGCATTCAAGTCTCCTAAGATAATAACGGTTTGCACATTCAATTGAGCTTCTTCAATTGAGCTGATCTCACTGAGAATATCCGTAAAAATAGGTAAGTTTTCTCTCGCTTTTACTGGCATGTATACACAGAAGACTAGTATGGAACGACCACCTAAAGTAGCCTTGATAGCAAGCAGTCTGTCACTGTTGCAATTTATAACAGAAACACTATCAAAAATGCCCTTTCGCCATAGTATGGCCACGCCCCCATACGGTCTCCCTACCAGTAATTCACCGCTGTCTACTGAACTCTTACCTATATACTCAAAATCAGGAGATACAGTACCTAGCAGTGGAAGATCGTGACTGAGCAACCACGTCTCCTGGAGACAGACCACATTCGCCATCTTACATAATTTACTCACATCTTCTATGGAAGTTTTAAAATTTTTACAATTAAAACTAATGAATTTACATTTATTATATGTCATACAATCCATGCTGTAATTAAATCAGACTTTAACATTACAATCAACTTGTTTCGGCCCGTACATGAAATGTACGAAACGCCGAAACGTAATGCCATCAGGCCAGAAATCATCGTTCAAAAACAAATGCAAAATACTCTTTGTAACAAATAACTTATAAGCGTTATACTTTCGATTTGCTTTCATTTTTATCCTTTTCAATGACACAACTTCGCCAGTCTTATCTCTTATGTATCCAATAATGTCCTGTTCACAGGTATCTTTAGAGACGTTAGAAATAAACAAAGGTATTTTTATGTCGGCCGCTTTGAACTTACCGTCCGGTGCTATAGTAGCCCGGCCTTTTTGACCGATAAGTTTATATTTCCTGGCCGATTTTGACTGAACAATTTGCCATTCAGAATCATCTTTAGCTACCTGTGAGCAGTCCTTAGCAACCTGACTGACATTCTTATTCGATGACACAGACGGCAACACAGTAGTAACAGCTGTTCTCGAAACAACACTGGGCAATATAAACGATTTATTGTCCAAAGCGCTCGCGCACTCGACTACGTATTCACTATCCGGTGCGTTCGAAACCACGGTACCTTGTAGCAGGGCCTCACCGCCCGACGCTGTCTCGCTCCTGCCGCCGCGCCTAGGATTGGTCCCATTGCTGATCTCGCTCACGCCGCTCGCGCAGTTCGAAACCCCCGTCCGGGCCTCCACGCGTCTGCTATCGCCTATTTCATTTGGTTGCCCGCGTTGGAAAGAGACAGGTTGCGTGCTTACGGGCGATGATGATTCATTATTTGTAGGCGTTGAGTGATGTTTCGTTCCGGACAACGAGGATGACGAAGCATTATTAGCTTTAATAGGGACATATTGCAAGCCAACAGGGCCGCTGCACGGTTCATAATAGCTCTCCTGCAGGCACGCTCCTCTCCTTCTATTGACGAAATGATGATCTTGAGATGTATAGTTGTCACCAATAATAGATGCGTGTCTCAAGTCCTTTTTAAACACGTCTAGCATCTCTTTTGTTACGACATTTTCTCGCAACAAACTGACTTCATTCCGAAGCTTCGATATGTCCTTTAGCAGACGCGTGCAATCAATGTGATCGAAGCTCACACTAGGCACTTTATGCAAGTCTTTTGCCACGAACACGGGAAAGACCTCTGCATCCATTCCTTTCATGAGACTTATTATGTCGTCTAAGTCTCGCGACATTCTCTTCTTCCCATCTTTACGCCTTACCGGCATTTTTCTTGCGTTGGGAACGGATTCAAAAAGCAAACATTTTGCCTGTGAAATGCTTTCTACGTTGAAAGACGATGTTACCAGCTGGTGTATGCTGTCTTCATCCATATAATCAAGCACGTTCACAAGAAACGCTAAAAGTTCGTTGATCACAACATTACAGTTCGAACACTTCGCAATAGACGAGGTCATTGCCCTTAAACACACGAGTCACCGGCAGCTACGAATACGCGACCGCGTTCCGTTGTGTACGGTACGAGACTCTTATCATCATCATTTCAGCCGAAAGCCGTCCACGACTGGAAACAGGCCTCCCCAAAAATCCACCTAAAATTATAAACATCGAAATAACGCCCGCGTCACTAGTTCCACGGAAGTAATTGCTGAACTAGTGAAAATGATCCGTCATTTCGGCCGTGGAGCGTTAATTATTTAATTTAATTACGGATTTTGTTAGGAAGTAGACCCCCTCAGTGCGGCAGTTCCAGCGTCTCAATTTGGGTGAATGTAGCTGCGGAGTAAACATTCTGACGAATGTTGACAATTTCGATACAATATTCAACGTCGTAGAAGTTGGGATACCTACCTACACACATTACTTACAAAATATGTTACTAGAAATTCAAAAAAACCAACCTCTGTCACGAATGAACCCGGACAAGTAATTGCCACAAAGCTCGATCACATCTGGAAGGAAGCCAATTGTTTAGAATTCATCAGATATGGTACTGGGGGCCATCCACATCCTCATAAAGGAGTATTGTTTTAATACTATCTGCTTTCGCGCGGTTTCACCCGCTGCACGGCTCCTATTGGTCGTAGCGTGATGCCTATAGCCTTCGCCCTTCCTCGATAAATAGACTATCCAACACAAAAAAAAAATTTCAATTCGGACCAGTAGTTCCAGAGATTAGCGCGTTGAAACAAACAAACCCTTAAGCTTTATAATATTAGTCTAGATTGTTATTGATCGAAGCTAGATTGCTTCACATTAGGAAGGATATGGAGCTATACCTCCTATATACCTACCTAATTTCATCTCTTTCAAACACTGAAGGTATATTAAAATAATACTGCTCTTTGTTGCGGTAGTCCCCTAAATATTATGCTGTTTAATCTTGTCCAGGTAAAGAGGACTGTTACAAATTTTGTAAACTATTGCATGAACAAGTAAAAAAATAAGATAATATTGTAACGGACTATTCATTTCCGATTTCAATGCTTTAGGCGTGGCCGTGTCTGCCGCTTTATGAAGAGCTCTTTTAAACTCATCCGCAGTCTTAGGATCCGGCTTGGTGGTCCCTAATCCAGGCGCTGACTGTAACCTAAAAAGCAGAGATAACATTTGACTACTAGTTACAAAGCGGCCTTTGGAAGAGCGCATTCCTGTTGTCTGTCTGTCACCATCATGACTAGGTAGTGACGCAATAAGTTACACTACATATTATAACGTATTTCAACTGACCCAAAACTGGAATGAAATAAGTTCTAATACTTGTTCGTCTAACTTCTAATTGCTGAATGTAAAATTCTTCGCCGTTACACTTCAAAGTTACATTGTACTTTCATTCACGACCAACCAGGAACGCATTGTCTCAGCGGCCGAACTGTAGGTAGTCTGAAAGACTGCTATAACCACAGAGCCCCCTTTGCACGACGCAAGTTCCTTGCCTGTGGCATTCAATAAAATAGAAACAACAAACGACATGGATCGTCTCTAAAGACTGTTTAGTTGGTAGGTACAACTTTTATTTTTGTTTTAACTTATGGTATGTCATAGGCAATTTTAATTGAACCGTGCAATCAGTCAGAAAAATCTTGGGAAATGTCATCATCATGCCTAATAGTTGACAGATAACTTAGCCCTGTTGTAGAAAAGTTCTACTGTCAAAGTCTGCGTCAAGTTCTGTTTTACCAAACATGTTCCAGGGAAACTGAACCGGTGCAAATACATAACTGCAGTTTTGATCATTTTTATGCGGTTCAATATTGCCTTTATTTAATGAATAGGGTATGGCTTAGTTTTCTGTTAAACTCATGGAAAACGATATAATGAAAATTTTTGTATACACACACGTATGCGGCTGCATTTCTTGTGCTGAGAGCAGGGTAGTCAGAGAAGTGTTTGTCTCCTTGGCTTTCTAGTTCCTTTATCAAGATATCAAATGCTGGACCACGCTCGCCTAAAAATTTATCATTACTAGGGTTAATGCATTTTCAATAAAAACTACGAACATCGCTATTGCTATGGAATAAAGAAATTTCAAATGTTACCTACCTTATATGTTTAGTATTTTGACATAATAAACTAAATAAAATTCAAAGAAAAAGAACAACGACGTAAAAAAGAATAGAATTATATGTTACCGTCATCCACGGCTTTCTGAGACAAATATTTTGAGCAAGTATCCACCGTTTCTACGAAAATTAATAATTTCAATAAGTAGGTATTAATGGCACCTTAGATGCATTTATTATCAATGATTGCTCACATACCATCCATATCCTGTTTCATGTCTTTCGGCGTAACTCTCGAGATTAATTTTTTCATTGCATTATGAATTGTTTGTGATAAGTTGGGTTCATCATGCTCGGCCTCCAGTCCTTTAGCTTTTTCAAGTCTAAAAGTTGAATATATCATATCACACAAATAGAACAATACAAAATATCTATATGAATCATGTATCCTACTTGTAATAATTAAATTTAGCATAATTAACAGTGCACAAGTAGAAATCTTTTCATTTGATCTATTAAATTTTGGTCTAGCATACTTGCTCACCGCGTATCTGCCGACGACACCCGTTTGACCCAAGCCTCGTTGTGAGCATTGAATTCGCGCTGCATTGGACAATATACAAGGTGTCCCATTTATAATGGTCCAAATCGATTTTTTAGAAGGCTTTCGGCAAGGACTTTCGCATTAATATTGTTTTGCATGCTAAATTTAGCGAATTGTGTTAGACACTTAAGAAACCCGACCATCTGTATTGTACTTCAATTCATGCAATTAAATTTCATTTCATTTCAATATTAAGCGATCATTATTTTTTCGAACAGAATATATCTGAGATTTTAAGTCCTCAAAAACTACTCACCTGCGTCCTTGGCGATATGAAAAACACCTCTATTGTAGCAATAAATGTGGCCACAGGCCCCAAACAATATAAAAAAGGTAGGTCGACGGTCGAAACAACAACAAAATATGCCCAAACATTAAATAAGTCACACTCGCTTTTTTGTTGCATGAGGCGAAATAATGCGAGTGTGGCAAAGACTTCTCAGTAATTATAAAAAAAAATGGTTAGTTGGATTTCTTACAGCTTGCATTCCAGCATAATTAATAAAAAGTATTTAACACTAACTCTTTGGCCGCCTGAGCGTTTGTCCTTTTAATTTTGCCTTTTTCATACATTTTAACTTCTGGTGTTTTATTCAATTCTTTGATCAACAATTTAAATGCAGGGCCTTTTTCCTCTGAAAAGTATGTGAATATTTTAATATCTTTCAAAAATAATTAGTAACAGTATAAAAATGTTATAAAGTTTAATCCATACTATTATGTTCTGCATTTTGCGCCAAGTAGTTTGAACATATTTCGATCATATCTGAAAAGATATTTCAATATGAGTTTGAGTTGTTGAGGAACTAAGAGATTATGCCCGAATTCAATTATTCGTATTTTTAAGATACATAACTCAACATGGAGAACAGCCGGTCGCTTTTGTAAAAATCTTACCGTGATAACTTAGATGAATTGCGCTGTCGTTACACCTGATGCTAGGGATTGAAACTATTGATAACTCACTTTAAACTCACTTCTACATTTTCCCGGTGAGTTTTTTACAGAATAGGACTTGGAAGTAAGTTCGGGATTGTTAGAACAGGCGGCGGGGAGATGGGTGTTTAAACTGTTTAGCAACCTTTCATGGCCCCGGCGATATTTGGCGGAGTATTGTTTTTGGTCAACTCTTCAAGTTTCCCATGAATCTTTTCTCTTTCCTTCGCACTATACTCTGTGGCTTTCAAATTAGTCGCACGTTTCAACCTGTGCATAATTTTACTAAGTTAATATTACGCGATTCCACTAATAGTTAATTGTATTTCATTCAGAGTCTGTTTAGGTAATTTATCGTAAAGATCCTGGTGCTTAGCATTATGCTAGCGGTAAACGACTTACATTGTAATGTAATTAGACGTGCATGGGTGATAAAGAATCTAGTCTCTAGAAGACAATTATTCACTTTTCTGATTATGTACATCATGGACTGGTTAGCATTATTAAGATTGACGCCTTTAATCAGCTTATAAAACTTCCAAAGAGCACGCAATGGCTGCGCCAGCAGCGAAGGCAGGCGACAAAGGTTCTAATCATATTCTTTCCAGCGCAATTACGGCTGAGCGCAAGTTTGACTGCCATAGGCATTGTCAGAAACCTATTGTGACGCTCGGTTTATATGAATAGTTTTGACAATATGTAGCAATGGTCCCCAAGGTGTGTTCGTGCTAAGTGATGTCCCCACTGCTGAGTGAGTGAGTGGGTTATAATCCCTAATCCAGCACACGGAGTCAATGAGGGTCGGCTGATGTTACATGTCTTCGACACGCCTTTCACGATCATTCCCGTTGTAAATAAATTACATAAAGTTACAATATACAAGTCGTTAGTCGAGACCTTCTACGGCCAACCAACACAGTTCCTAGCTCATAAACCAGGAGAAATTATATGAATAAGTATAAGTTCTTACTCATCAGCGGCCTCGTGGTATGTTTGATCAAATTTTCCAACGGATAATAATTTCTCACCGCCCTTTGCTTCCATCGATTCCGTCAATAAATCGAAAGCTTTCCTCATATTTCCTAATAGTAAAATGTAATAAAATTTCAATATTTGGTTACAAATTATTTAATATTTTCACATTATAATAATGTGATAGACTTACCCTCAAACTTTAAATAAGCGGGACGCTCTGAAAGGAAAAAGCGTAATTAATGGTGGAAGAAAATCAGTAAATTGAAGTAGGTATCTACAGGGTGAAATTGAATTCATGGGCATTATTTAAGGGGTCATTTTGAACAACTATGGGAACAAATATGAAATCGCGAAAGAAAAATCAACTGTTGCCTACATTTTGACGAGTAATGCGAGCATAATGTATGGACCAGCAGATTTTTTTTTCGCGATATCAGATTTGTGTTCATAAATTCTATGTCACTCTGTGTATTATGTGTCCATACTCACCTCCTCTAGGAGCACGGCTTGGCCCAGTCTGAAACATAGTACCCATCTGAATTAACTATACACAAACAACAAATAGACGTAAATCTTCATTCTCCACCTGACACAAATGAACACAACGGAGAGATTTGATCAAATCCAATTAGCAACAAAACTTTTGGATAGGGTTTATGTTAATATTGAAACAGTAGGACTGATCAGACGTGGAAAATGAAGATTCAAGCAAAATAACTTTGTAAAATCATTTACCTCATCCCGCCGTGTTCACTTGTAAGATACAGAATAGGAAAATACAAAAACAATTGAGTCTCAATTTTACTTTATTTGTTTAAAATTACTTAATGTTAGATTGCGGTATTTTGAAGTTTCATTCCATATTATTTTAGATTCATCTGTTAATTGTACTATAAGCCTCAAGTTGGAGCAGTGGGTTCAGGTCTATAAACGTAAGTTATTTCAAGGGCTGTTTCTAAATTATTTTTTAAATATCGAAATGCCATTGGTTCCTTTCTCTCCTTGTTGACGATAAAGTCAGAATTGATGACTGTATCCTATTAAAATAATGATGCTTTAATAAATAAGAATTAGAAGAACAGCAGTGATAGCCTAGTGGTGTGACCGTCGGACTGCCAAGTCATAGGTCTCGAGTTCGAACCCAAGACACGCACCTCGGGATTTAATGATTCATGTGCGTATTGTATAAATTTTCACCTGCTTAAAAATCGATGAAGGAAAACATCGTGAGGAAACCAGCATGTCTGAGAGATATTTCTCAACAGCATGTAAAGCTAAGTCAGAGGCCCATGCCATGGGCAGCATAAAAACTCTGACACCAGCTTAGTCACTAACCACACGAAAATAAGAAGAAATAAAAATTAATTATTGAGTTCCAACCAAGATAATTAAATGTTAAAGGAATACTTACAAATTCCGCCTTCTTATCATGAGCACTATCCCCAGCAGCACCCCCACCACCATCACCATATAAACCACCTCCTCTAGCTGCTAATAAAACATCTGTGAACAAACATGTTTCTCTTTAATACAAACAAGTACAGTACTCCCAAATTAATAATGCACATGCAGATCTTCGCTAATTGTCGTATTCCCGGAAACACCCGAATCATTGAATCGTTCGAGTCCCTTGCATTTTGCACCTTGTTCGAAAGAAATAGGAGTCAATATCATGTGTACACAATCGAAAACAATTCGGGCGGTCGGCGGTCAGTCAAAGGTCCGTCAGTCGTCTTGTTATATTGGTGGTGACTGCACGTGTTCTCTTTGTCTGGAATTCTATAGAGCTGCTATTACACACCCTCCTTGGTTTTGTTTTCAAAGGTGAATTTAATTTCAACTTTAATTATCTTATTCAAATTTAAATAGTTAATTTTGTAAAATATATAATTATACTAACATTTTTCACGTTTTTTCAATATTAAAAAAATAAAAATACCTACGTAAAATACATATTAAGTACTAGAAAAAGCATATTAAAAATCAGATTTAGGCTTATATGAATTATAGCTCGCTATTTACTTACATGGAATTATTGAATCAAATTTACGTTACTGATAAATCAATATTTATCTCTTTTAGGACAAAACACATAATCTTACTAAATTATGCATGAAGAAAATGCACTTAACCACTCTATATACATATCGTCTTCCGACGCTCGGGAAATACGACCGTTGCCGAACAGTGGCGAAGATTTCTATGCGCATTATCACTTTTGGAGACCTGTACGGATTTGATGAGTTTTTAATAGGGATGATGACAGGGTAAAAAAATAGAAATTATATTTAGTCCGTCAGTGAGATAATAAAAAAATATTAATCACGTATTTTTTGCTTTATCATATTAACAAAAATTGACTGAGATAAAACGCATTAAAGTTGGGGGAGTGGGGGCTCGCTACGTCACAAGTGGGTATAAAAACTACATTCTCGTGACATCGTGCCACACACAGACACAAATTTCCGTCGTTCCGTCCTCGCCGTCGAGGCCCGTCGTGACGACCCTGTCCATTCTCATCCCCCCGACCCTTGCTCGAGCCAGCCCGCGTTGCCGCTGAGCCAGTAGCCTTAAAAACCCCCGATCCAGCTGTCCCTTGCTGTCCCCCCCCAGCAACGCCCTAAGCCGAGGTCCGAACCCCGCAGGGGGTGCGTGTAGTCGCTTAGTTTTGTAAGTTAGTTTTAGTTTTTATTAAGCCCTGGCTGGAGGCTACAATTCTTTTGTGGCAGCCACAGGCAAGCCCGGTTAAGCAGTAGACAACCTTTTGGTTGAACTGCGAAATGCCATTTCCAAAAAAAAAATCAACTCGATGTATCAACGTAATCTTTACAAAACGTAAGAAAAACAAAAAATACGTGTCCACTATTTTTTAATTATCTAGCTAACGGACTATAAAATAAATTTTAGTCATCATCCCTATTAGTGCAGAGACAGATTAACCTAAAGGTAGAGTACATACCTTAATCTGTTATGACATCAGTGCCCTAAGGCTTAGGAGCTGCCTGAGAGGTAGTTTCAGTCTGAGGTGTTTGGTCACCAGAGGTGGCGCTCTCTGCTGAGGTGGTGCCTGACACACTTGTCGTGCCAGAAGGTGCCTTTGACGAGTCGCCAGGCGATGCTGGCGAGGGCAAAACAGGCGCAGACGCAGACGGGGTGGTATCAGCAGGTGGCTTCCCGTCCTCGTAGTAGAACCTTTCCACTTCTTCTCGTAAAAAAATAAACAATTTCAGTAACGTACCTTATGCCATTCATGAAGTTCGTGAGCTTCCGAGAAAATTGGGTAAACATAATAAAAACAGTCATTTGAATTTGTAAACAATTGTTCAATATCGTTTGAGATTGTTGTTTCATCACCATTTTTCTCGGAACTATAAAAACTTTATAATTTATATTCAAAAGATCAAACGTGTCAATGAACGATTGTCACAATTTCAAACGGCACGGTTTACCTTTCCACGTTGTGTTAAGTATCGCGGGCTCCTAATAAAATTTTGACAATAGTTCCTCAAAACGTTATCTATATATAACTGTACTTACCGTCGTCTTCATCGAAGTCCATCATCAGCATTCTGTCATCTGATTCATTTAGAATTTCATCAATCCAAACGGCAATCTGTCCACAAGAGAATTACACTTTTTTAATAAAAATATAAATTAATCATATTGTAATCGCTTCCTTAACAAATGATGTACCTTGTCCGACATCTCCATCATGAATTTCGCTTTGGGATTTGTACATCGCCTTGACGGTGTTTTCATGCGCATATAACCGCACATATCGTGCAAGATAATATCAGACAATCTTAGCATTCTATGAAACAAAAATAAACACAAAAATCAGTTCCTAACAAAATTAACAGTTAATTATTTTACATATTTTAGCAAGTATGAGAACTATGAGAACCATCTCCATCTATCCCCGATCGAATTCAGAGGAATTCAGTTAAAATCTAGGTCAGTAGAAGTATTTGCCTTACCACAATAATACTTATTTGAACATTCAGAAATATAGTTTCAAATATTTAGAACACGTAGCGCGCGCTGTCGTAGCATGAGCTACGCCGTAGCCAAGCATAGCTACACATTTGGCAGAGGTTCCAAATCTGAAGTCTACGATCGACGATCTCTACGTTTATACTTATTTTCTTTGAAAAGTTTATGCTTCTAGTTGAATATAGCGGGGTTGATAAAATATGGGTGCAGATTGTGTCAGTCAGATAGAAACTTACCCATCAGCGAGCGCGTAGCGTCCAGGCCTAGACAAACGTTGCTGGATGCCCCTCGCAAAAGCCACAGTAGCATTTCGTGCCCACGCGAATTTTTTGTCGCCGCACATAGCAAGTATGTCCTTCTTTATTGCACGAACGCCTGCAGTTCTATAAGAAACTAAGGGTTGTACAAGGAATTTCTTTTTCATTTGGCTCTAAGCGAAACAATTTTTCATGTAGGAAGGTGTGTTATGAACCTACTGAGTCAAACATTTAATGACTTTCGTTAAATAAAGCACCGGCCAAATGCGTGTCGGGCTACACACAGTGAAGGGAAAGGTTAAGGTACCGTAGCTGGGATGAATATTTAAGTTATTGACCACACAAATAAGTTAGTATTTCATATTGTTTAAAAAGCTATTAAAAATGTATAAACACCATTGCTACGCGGTTCGCCGAATAAACCTTTCCGATTTCCATCGATAAAGTGTCAATAAATACTGTCCGAGGAAAATGGCGTCCGGACAGACGGACAGATGGACTTGACGAAATAATAAAGGTTTCGTTTTTGCCATTTCGCTACGGAATCTTGAAAAAGGCTTATAACTTACGCAGCCGCTTTCTTCTTAGTTTTTTTCAAGTTAACAAAGTATTCATAAGCCTGATCTGGCTTAAATGGTTCATCTGCATCCAACATGGATCTCAAACGAGCAATCTAAACAGAACAGAAAAATTAAAAGATAAGGGAGATATAACCTAACTAATATCGTCAAATTACGTGAATCACTAAAACTAGTGAAAAAATTTGTTTGACTGAATTTGAATATTTCACAAGGTCTCGGTCTCACGAGTGTATTACAAACCGCTATGAAACTAGAAAAGATTGTTAAAGTGAGGTATAGGTCCTATATGTACCTTCCATGAATCAATGGATCAAGACTTTGTTTAACCGGGTAAACGGGATTGTCCGAAAGGGTTACCGCTACCCCGGAACATAAAGGGCTACGGAAGGAACATGGCTGGGTTTTAGTCAGTAAGAGTCTGACACTCCCGTCCGCTCCACCCAGAGAGGGAGAAGTTATTGGATGATTGCCCACCCTCAAAAAAAAAAGGCATTGTTTAAGTCTTGGATTGTTTCGCGGGTAGTGGTTTTTTCTTTTCTTTAAGCATTTGGCACTAACCGTATCAGGGGGCAGGTAGTGTGCGTTATCCCGCCACAAGTAAATGATGGTGCGCCGGCGCGGCTTGGATATGCGCTCGAGTCGGTCGGTCAAGATGGCGCCATGCTTGCGCAGGCACCGTGCATGCGCCCGCATGGCTGAGAGCGACATCTTCACATCGGTCGCTTTTGGGCTCCTGGAATAAACCCCCCATTAAAATCAAACTAACGTTAACATGTGTATGTGTGTTAATTACTTCTCATACCAAAATGTGTAGAATCAAGTTCTTTCAACTAAATAGACAGCTGTGCTGCTGGGGAGTTTGTTGCGCTACTTCTTCCCAGCGAAAGCAATAGGAAGTGGAGAAGGGTGGGCGTTTCTGGGGCACTATCTTATGTAACTTTGACCTTCAAAAAGTGCTGATTTTCAGCCTAGTTTGAATAAATGACTGTTGATTTGAAGGGCAGGTCAACGGTTTGCGGTTTGATATTTCTCAACAGCTTGTGAAGCTAAGTCAGAGCCCATGGGCAGCATAAAAACTCTGACACCAGGTTATTCACTAACCACACGAAAAGAAGAAGGTTTGCCTATATACGGTAGGAAATCGCATAATTTTATATTTACTTAACATCTACTACGTATTATGGACCTGATGTACTCGTAATATCCCGACGCGACGACGTATTGTGAGTGTTCGGTTACCGGTTCACGCTTGTCAGTCGTGTCGGATTAGCGTAGAGACAGATGCAGGGCCTTCTTCGGACACCGTTAGGTTTATTGCAATTTCACTAATCTTTTTGCCAACAGTTCTAGGACAGTTCGTAGGACACGTTGATTCAGCAGAAGCGTATTAAAGCGTCATTAGCTTCACATTTCAATGACGTAAAAGTATTAGTAAATCATTGCAATGCAACTTTTATCTAAGTGTAGATAAAGTATGATTTGCGTTTTGATAAGAAAACTCTCGGCAACTGTTCTAATAATTATATACCCTACTTTAGCGGGATTAGTGCTACATTGGAATGAATTACTAATGATTTAACGTCGATCGTGAATGTTCTACTTTAAGCAAAGAAGGTTGCCTTACCTTGGTTTGGCTGGCTTAGGAAGAGGCCGTAAAGATTTTCGCGGCTTGGACTTGTGTAACAGCCGCAGCCCATGCCCCGCTATAATGGCTTCAGCAACCGTTGGTGGCGCAGGCTCTGTGGCGTAAGGCGGGTATGGCGGGAACGATGCCACATCTTTTTCTGGTATCACTGTTCAATCATAATCACATTTATTAAATCATACTACAATCGGCGATATATCGCACTGCTAACAGACAGTCTTCTGTTAGCAGTGCGATATATCGCCTCACAATGAAGCTTTTTCCAGAAATGATGGAAAACTGATTACCTACTCGTTTCCTGTTGAACGATTGTAAAAAAGTGAACACTGTTTAAAAATAGTGATAAAATTAAGGGGTTTTAGTGACGCGTAGAGAAATAAATTTTACATAGTGAAGAATGAGTTCTTTCGATTTTTTTTTTCGAGTTGATAGTCTTGTGTTAACAGTGCGATATGTAAATCGTGAGGTCCACAAATTTAGTGTAACGAAGTAACTTAGCCAAAAAGTAAAAGTAAAGTATATCGGCCAATAATTTAGAGACAAGCACATCAAGCTATCCCTAACTGACAAATTTTCTCAATTAAAAATGAACCTTAAGTCTTTGCAATAAAGTTGAAATACTATCAAAGAAATTTGACAGATTGTGGTAAATTGATGTGCTGGCCTCTGTACCCACTGCTGCCACACAAGCCTCTCAGTGAGAGGGAATGGGTCGTGGAACGTAATACGTCACGCGGGCTTAGTGCGGGTTGATATATGTTTTACTTCTCCGTTTTAAAAGCAGTGACGAAATAATTTTAAATACGAAGTATAGCGCCTGTCTGTGTTCGAACCTACAACTCGTAAATCGCGTTCGTTACCACTGACAGGCCACCACTGCTCCTCCTGGAAGCCTCGATCGTGCAGGCCTGGGTTTCATCACCGGTCAGGCCTGCCGACATAAACGACGAGGCAGAGTGGTTCCGGGAGGCCATGTCCGAGATTTGTGACGTGGCAATGCCCCGAGTCCGGCCAGGATGCGCCCGACGTCAGGTGTACTGGTGGTCGCAAGAGGTTGAAGTACTTCGCAAGATGTGTGTCGAGGTGCGCCACCTGTACACCAGGCACCGCAGGCTCCGCATTCGCCCTCCGGATGCGGCAGCCACGGAGGCGGAGCTGTACAAGGGGTACAGAGCGGCGAAGACCGCCCTCCAAGAAGCTGTCCAGCGGGCCAAGGACTCGGCCCGCGAGGAGATGGTGGGGACTCTGGACAGAGATCCATGGGGGCGCCCATATAAAATGGTGCGGAACAAGCTCCGCACCTGGGCCCCCCCACTGACGCAGAGTCTCCGCCCACAGCTGGTGGAGGAGGTGGTGAGCACTCTGTTCCCTTCACGCGGGGAGCACACTCCCCCGCCTATGGCTCCGCCCGAAGCGGACCACGAGGACGACGACGACATCCCCGAAGTGACCGAGGTAGATCTGAGAGCGGCGGTAGGAAGACTCAAGGCCAAGAATACCGCCCCAGGACCCGACGGCTTGCCTGGTAAAGCCTGGGTCCTGGCCTCAGGGGCTCTCGGGCCCCGACTGGAGGCGCTCTTAAGCGCATGCATGGAGAGAGGCCAGTTTCCGCTCCGTTGGAAGACGGGGAAGCTGGTCCTCATACAGAAGCCAGGGCGCCCTGCGGACTCTCCGTCCGCATTCCGGCCCATAGTGCTGCTCGACGAGGTCGGCAAACTCTTCGAGAGAATTATTGCGGGCCGCCTCGTCGGGCACCTTGGAAGGACGGGGCCGGACCTTGCGGACTGCCAGTTTGGCTTCCGCAAGGGGCGCTCGACGGTGGACGCCATCATGCGCGTTAGAGCCCTCACGACGGGGGACGCGGTGTCCCAGGGTAGGGTCGTCGTGGCGGTGTCACTCGACATCGCCAACGCCTTTAACACCCTGCCCTGGAGTTGCATTAGGGAAGCACTCCGGTATCACCGGGTGCCGACCTACCTCCGTCGAATAGTCGGGGCGTACTTGACGGACAGAGCCGTCATCTACCCCGGTCGCGATGGGGAATGGAACCGGCGAGAGATGTCGTGCGGTGTCCCGCAGGGATCGGTTCTGGGGCCGTTCCTGTGGGACATCGGTTACGACTGGGTGCTGCGGGCCGACCTCCCTGACGGCGTCAGCGTAGTTTGCTACGCTGACGACACGCTGGTCCTGGCGCAGGGGAGGTCGCATCAGGCGGCGGCCGACGCGATGACACGCGGGGTTGCGATAGTCGTTGAGAGGATCCGGCAGTTGGGTCTCGAGGTGGCATTGCACAAGTCCGAGGCCATGTACTTTCATGGGCCTCGGAATAGGCCACCATCGGGATCCCAACTTACGGTAGGAGGGGTTCACATCGGCGTCGAGACCACGATGAAATACCTGGGTCTGGTCCTCGACAGCTGATGGAATTTCGTGGAGCATTTCCGACGTTTGGCCCCCAAGCTGGAACGGACTGGGGCCGCCTTCAAGCGGCTCTTGCCCAATTTGAGGGGGCCAAACGCCTCCTGCCGGAGGCTTTACGCGGGAGTCGTGCGGTCCATGGCCCTATACGGGGCCCCGGTGTGGGCGCGTTCATTGCGGCGACGAGCCGCTCACTATCTGAACGCGCCCCAAAAGGTGGTAGCCATTCGGCTAATCCGGGGGTACCGCACGATCTCGGGCGAGGCGGCAAGCCTCCTTGCCGGACTGCCGCCGTGGGATCTGGAGGCGATAGTCCTCGCGCGCCTGTTCGAGTGGCGCGCGGAGGTACTAAGCCGGGGGGAAACTCCGTTTCCGCAGCAAATTGCGGCGGAGCGGACGGACCTCCGGCGCGATCTCATGGCGGCCTGGAAGCAGCGACTGTCGCAACCCAGCGCAGGGCACGCCACGATAGTGGCGGTAAGGCCCCTCTTTGAGGAGTGGCTAGAGAGGCGTCACGGCGCCCTCACCTACCGCCTGACGCAGGTCCTCACCGGACATGGATGTTTCGGGAGGTTCCTGCACATCATCAGGCGGGAGGAAACGCCCGGGTGTCACCACTGCGAGGATCGCCCAGAGGACACGGTAGAGCACACGGTGCAAACCTGCCCCGCATGGGCAGAGCACCGCCGTGTCCTCGTAGAGGCGATCGGCGGCGGCGACCTCTCGCGCCCGGCTCTGGTGCAAGCCATGGTCCGGGGTGAGAGGGAGTGGGAGGCAGTCACCTCCTTCTGCGAAAAAGTTATGCTCGCGAAGGAGGTGGCGGGATGGGAGAGAGAAAGGTCCTCCCGTCCCAGCCGCCGCAGGAGACGCCCCGGGCGTCGGGAGCCACGTGACGACTCCCGGCCACCGTAGGCGCGGGCCTGCGGACGGTGAGTAATGGGTGACTCACCGTCCGATCAGCACCAGACCCGTGCCGGACGGCGCGTATATGTTCCACGCGCGCCTCAAAGAGATGTCAGCATATGAAGGGGCCCCTCAGGGCCAAGCCTGCCGGGTAAGCGGGATTGTCCGAAAGGGTTACCGCTACCCCGGAACATAAAGGGCTACGGAAGGAACATGGATGGGTTTTAGTCAGTAAGAGTCTGACACTCCCTTCCGCTCCACCCAGAGCGGGAGAAGTCATTGGATGATTTCCCAGCCTTAAAAAAAAAAAAAAAAGGCCACCACTGCTCCTGCTCCAAAGTATGTATATGCTGAGCATTCAATTCTTGTTTCTTGTTCAGCTGCCTCCACGTACAGGGAAATATTGTACATAATTATGTGCATCTTCACTACCCATCATTAGGGTCAAACATGTTTTATTGAAAATATTAGTACCTAATCCTAATCATAGAATAATGTTTATTATTATTGGTCAGCACAAATCAACAACCCTATTCCCCGAAATGGTTATTCAACACATAAAAAAATGAAGTAATGAGAAATGGAGCAGTGATAGCCTAGTGACTGTCGGACTGCCACGTCATAGGTCTCGAGTTCCAACCCAAGGCACGCACCTCTGATTTTACGGATTCATGTGCGTTTTGTATTTTAATTATCACTTGTTTAAAATCGGTGAAGAAAAACATCGCGAGGAAACCAGCATGACAGAGATATTTCATGTGAAGCTAAGTCAGAGGCCCATGGACAGCTTAAAAACTCTCGACACCAGGTTAGTCACTAACCAGACCAAAAAATATTAACAATATTCATTGCTGCAGTAGGATTATGATAACCCTTCGCTAGAACATTACTTACGACATTTGAGACAATGTTGTGAATTATCCATTGATGTTATAAGTTAAAAGGAGACATGTAAAAAGTAATAAGAGAATGTTTCTATCATACCTTCCACCTCGGTATCTGCCGCCACAGACTGGCCTTCAGACACAGGCATCTCACTAGTAGCCAACTCTGACGGTGTGCCCGACATCTTGTATTGTTATGTTCGTATCTTGTTTTAGAAACAGTCCTTGATATAATTAAAGATATTAATTAAATTTAAAGTTTATTAACAGGTTCTTTCGTTTTGCTTGCATTTTAAAGAATGACATTTATTTTAAATGTCTGATGTGACTATTCTTTCAGCTCAGTTATTTTCGGCCAGTAATTTTTTTTCTAATTCAACCTCACGATTTCTATCAAAACCCATAAACAACATTCCAGTTGCACTGTGTATGGTAATTATGATGCTCATGTTTTGTCACTGCTGTTCACACTGGGTTACGGTTGTTAAAAATGTGTAGCTTGTTGTTGTGGCCGTGTAAAGTTGTAATTATTATATGGTCTGAAGGTCATATTTTGAGGTTCAATCCTTGAGATTACTAAACTTCATTAGCAATGTTTGTGTAAGTATCTGTTGTTAGACACTTAACTTCGCCTTAGGTAATAAACCATATTTTTTGTTCCGAGGTGGAAAATCCTTATGGATGTCCTCCACCCTCGGCAAGTAGAGACGTCTTTCAGACTCTTGTTGACTATAAACCACTCCGGTATTCCAACTCAGAGATACGGCCACGCCAGAGGTCTCGGAATTGTACGATCCTCCCACAACCCCCGACTGGTCGGCCGGTTCACAACGGCGCGAGCCAAGCAAGGGGGGAGTGAAGTGTTTGACTCCACCCGCGATGTCTAAGAGGAGCACGCATGGAACACTGCGCGCCGCCACCTTGGATCCTGGTGTATGGTGGGCGACGGATATCCCCGAGTTTTTTGCCCCTATACCCATTTAGTCTGGAAGAGTGCGTTGCCCGCCCTCCGTCTGTCGTGAACACTACGGCTAGGTAACCAACCTAAACTCATTTTTGCGAGTTTAAAAGGTTAAGACAAACAAGCTACGGCGTAGCTCGTAGCGCTTCGATGCTACGCTCCGTCTCCACAGGACTTTGATAAATTAATTCGTCATTTATGAACAAAACTACTAAAATCAACCTCATCAATTTTATTTAAGTGAAATTAAATACAAGTAGTATTTGCATAACATCACGTCTGTGTTTCCGAAGGATTGGGCAGAGATGTATAGGTATACATAGTACGTACATCTTCATTTGTCCAGTTATGTTTAAGTCTCATGTAATAGGGGGCGAGCCTATTGCTATCCCAAATCTAGGCTCCGGTGCGAGGCAGTCTTAAATACGTAATAATTGACCACATTTCCTATTTTAAAATGCATGAATTATTACGTTCAATAATAGTAAAACCGAAACTGGGATACCCACTTTTCCTTTTTTCGAAATAATGTACTTTTTATTCATGATTTTAACTTCGAAATTCGGTGTACCTTTTCTAAAAATACGTAAGCCCCAAATGACGTCAAGCTTATGGTGGAATGGCGGCATAATCTTGCTTTAGATACTGTAACCCGTCAAAATAATTATATGTAGGATTATTTTTGCAGTAAAACCTCGTAACCATCTTAATTTTGACTGCACAGGTTCTTCAAAAGTGTTTTAAACTGATTTTGTTAGTTTAAAGTACTTTTGACTGTTTAAGAGTTTTTGACTGCAACATATATAAAATTCATAAGTGACATTGACATAAATCTTGTTTGAAACTGAACGGCGGCCAGCAAAATCGTGGAGGGAGTTATAAGGACAGTTGGTAAATTAATTTAAATGGCAGAACGTTTTACATGAAGTTGTGCACTTATGTTAGGTACCCTCATTTTGCTAAGCCCAGGCTGGAGAGGTGCCGGTGCCGGTCGGCGCGTACATGTTCCACGCGCGCCTCAAAGAGATGTCAGCATATGGGGGCCCCTTAGGGCCAAGCCTGCCGGGTAAGCGGGATTGTCCGAAAGGGTTACCGATACCCCGGAACATAAAGGGCTACGGAAGGAACATGGATGGGTTTTAGTCAGTAAGAGTCTAAAACTCCCTTCCGTTCCACCCATAGCGGGAGAAGCTATGGATGATTTCCCAGGCTTTTTTTTCTACAGTACAGAGGCCAGCACATCAAGTTACCACAATCTGTCAAATTTCTTTGATAGTATTTCAACTTTATTGCAAAGACATAAGGTTCATTTTTAATTGAGAAAATTTGACAGTTAGGGATAGCTTGATGTGCTGGCCTCTGTACCTAAAAAGTAAACAGATACAATCATATGAATTTCATCATTTATTTATTTGTTACAATTTACAATAGGTAATTAAAATGCTTAGATTATAAATACTCGAATACTTTTTTTTTGGGATTTCAGCAGTTTGTCGTCTACATATGGATATTTTTTTAATGCATACTCCCATCTGAGAGTTCCACAGTACTTATTATATTAATCAGAAGGTAGTCTATCTAATTTAAATACAAATAGGTACGTAATTGATGTTTTTTTTTTTATGATTACAGCTTCGCCGGTGATATTGAAGTCAATTTGTAAAAAAAAATGTGAAACACTTCGCTGGTGTCTCGAAATGGTAAATTGCCCCAAGACGCAATGATTGGTGGGTTCGAAAATGAACTAATTTACATAGCCCGGGCTAACCACGATTATACGATGTGTCTTGGTAAATACGTGCCCTCAACTGGTAAAGAGTTTGAGGTAAAAATAATGTTTTTACGATTTACTACAAAGTACATTCACGCAGTTAGGGCGGTGCCGCTGTATTAGTCACCCTTAGATTTGTATGGACAAATCAAAACATGGTGCAGTCGCGGCGAGTCTTGAATATGATACCTACTGCGCCAGTGGAGGCAAAAAACTTTGCCTCTGTGGCGCCATGTGTTTGTCTCTCATGGTACAGGCAGTGTTAACCTTTTGAACGCCATTGTGACATATACGTGACAAGCAAGCGCATGCCCTGTACGCCAACGACACAAATATGTGACAATGGCAACACTACACTATACACTATAACACGAAATAAACAATTAAATCATTACTTTTGTGAGTGTATATATAAATGTCTTAAAAATTGAAGCTCTCGTACGTATTTAATGACATGAAACAAATTAAAAGACACCATGGATATTGGGAAATTCATGATAACAAGTAAATTTGTAGCTTGGCGTGGAGGGCACGCGCGTGCGTTTATGCTCTGGCGTTCAAAAAGGTTAAGGATGAAGAAGATTTGTGTGGGCCGCAACGCATGGCAAAAATCTCCCACAAATCAAGTTCGTACATTTTGTATGAAACATGCACACTACTGGCCGCCTCGCGCTTTTTTGTATTGAAATTCATTGAACGTTAATTGCTCCGACCACAATGTGATACTAATTATCACAGTAGTTACTAGTACAGTAACAGATAACTAGCTTTTCAAAATACTTGTATACATAATATGCTAGGTTTTATTTATGAATAATAATGTGTATTTTATTTTCAGATATTATGTGGCTTTAACGCCAAGTGGGAGACACAACCAAACTATATATCACAAAATGCATTCATTGCTGGATATTCCGAAGTGAATGGACAAACCTTTGTATATAGGTCGAGCAAAGATTAGAGGGTGACTTATATGTGGAAGAGTGAATGTCCTATACATAACATGCTATCTGCCCTTTCAGGGCCCGAGGTTGAAAGAACTATGTATGAAATATTAGTAACACTGGGTGATGAAACACCACAGCCAATCTACCATAATTATTTTAGAAATTAACCTTTCGACCGCCACAGTCGTGTATAGACGACAAACCAAAATGTGCCCAGCACGCCACGGTCGCGACTGGGTGACAGAATTTTAAACGTAAATAAATAATAATAATAATTTCGACCTCACTACTATTTTGTAGGTATTAAAGGATGAATTCGGAGCTTGGCGCTGAGGGCACCCTTTTTCATTTTTGACGTGGCGGTCAAAAGGATAAACCATGTATGTTAAACTTATGGAAATCTAATAATAATGATAACTTATTTTTAATTTTTTCATTTATAGCTATAGTTTATCTATATGTTGGCATCTTTTAAAACTTCTGGGCCAACTGCATTTATTAATGTAAATAGCATGATCATAATTTGTCTCAACTGACAATTTAGTCATTATGGTCAAAATCTTCATAATTCAGAGAGTTACTATCCTCGTTTTCATCATCAGATTCAAACATGCTATCTTTTATGGGAAGCACTAAGAACTTGTTAGCGCTTCTATTCTTCTCAGGAACTACCATTATTTCATAGCTGTCCATGGCTATTTCTTTGTCACCATAAGCTATGTAACAGACTTTGTGTGTTGGCTGGACTTTCCCTGGGATTATGTGACCTAAATATTTGACTCTTCCAATATAAAGTCTTTCATGTCCATTGTCCTCGGAGTGACCGCCAATAACAGCTCCAACTGGTATGTTATCTGATGTACTTGGTACCCAGGTACAATCAAATCCACATAAAACCTGCAACAAAAATATTTTATTGAATACTGTTTGTAAGGTCCGGTAGTAGTCGGCACCTTACACTTGCAGTTTAAGTTAGAAGTGGCAAGTAAGTACTTGGAGTTAGGTGAGTTGACGTAAACACACACAGATTTGGTAACACTAAAAGTTTATTAGAGTACCGATCACAACAAGTAAGGTTGGATGCTAATCCGCGGTGTTCGCGTAAGTATGTAATTTGTCAACTAACTTAAAATTATATTAATCATTGTTTAAATACGAAAGAGAAAAGTAGGTTGCTGCGTTTGCAGCCTGACGGTATGTACGTAAACCGTACACTGTTACTAAGAATATTGATTTTGACATAATAGACAATTAAAAAAAAAAAGATGGCATAGGTACCTGAAATGAGTCTTTAGCATTAGATTCACCACCCCAAGGAATATATCCCACACCTTCTGAAGATACAAACTTGCCAGGTGTCAAAGACCCCATGTGATTAGCTCTTATTATGTATAAGTTTTCTCTCTCATATCCCCCAATGTAAGCACCATCTGGGAACTGTGTGTCTGAATCAACCTCAACCCAATACAGTTCACCACCTGTCACTGGTTTCACAAGAGGCCGTTCTAATACTGGTGGCACTAAAAAAAAATATATATGTAAAGATTACATAATAATAATGGATGTACACAAAGTTGTTTTGTGTTGTTAGCAGGCAATGCATTGAATAGATAAAGAAAAAATGAAATTTAAACCATCACTCACATTCAATTTTCCAGTATACAGCATGACTATTATTATCTTCAATGGAAAAAAATGTAACATATTTCAAATTTGAATTTTTATTATTTAAAGTTACTATAGGTTTTGGTGTTCCATCAATGCCCACACGCAATAAGTTTCCATACCATGAAACCCAGAATCGTCTAAACTCCTGTGAAGACAAAATGTTTGGTGTATCAATTTTTTCTACTACTCTTGTTGAGATCTTCTTAATCCAAGTGCGGCGGTGATGGCCAATACCAACCTGTAAATGGTTAACTTCGATTTAGCAAAATTGTTTAACAACTTTTTTGCACACAACAAAAAATTCCAATAGGAAACAAACAACATCACGCCTTTTATCCCTGAATACTTACTAAAAACTCACAGGTAGGTCCTGGTTGAGACGCTAATCCAATGCCTGCGTTGCCAGGAGCTTTGATTTCAAAGTTTATTCCGTTGCTTGTGATTTTATAAAATGTATTTTTATGTCTGGGCCATGTCGAGAATTCTGCAAGAGTGACTCACGTATTAATTTATACAAAAAATATGATGCAATTTTGAATATAGTTTGGGTTGGATTATTATCATAATAAATAGATCGATGTTAATTTTACTCGGCTAATAGTAGAATAACAACAAAGAAAATAACCAATAATTACCGATTATTTCACCCATGGTGAAAATATATTGGTCGCCAGTTACGGTAAAATGGTAAAAGCTAGCGAAATGGAAATGCTGGTTTTTTTTTTCTCATCAGCTTTTGCACGGATGAAACACAAATCACAACTTTATTTATATTATTATTATTAAATCTTTGACGATTACTCAATTATAGCCCAAGTTGGAAATGTTAAATTGTTAGTGTTATTATGACAGCCTGACAGGCAGGAGGCAGGACAGCTCTCTCTGACCACAGATTATGTCTTTCACAGATAACTATAAAGTCTAAGTTTATTTAATAAGTCTTTTTCTGGCTCTGACTAGCCCTATAGAATTTAACCTATTATAAATGCTTGTGACTAAGTAGTCTGAGCCCGCTTCCCTACGCTTTTTAAGCAACTTTTGAGTGTTTTGAGGTTAGGTTACAAAAAGTCATTTTTCTCGGCAATGGTGAGTTACCTTATCATGGTAGTGGTGCCAGGTGTGGCAACCCCCGCAGCTACAAGGGGGTAGCCGGACATCCCCGCCCCATAAATCGATGGAAATGTATGGATTTTGTTTTCCTAACCTCAAAAACTTAAACCATGGATATGTCCATAACCATGGGGTTCCGCGGGGTGGGGATGGTACAGGGGGTAGCCCCTCCACTGATGATACCTAAATATTAGTGTAGGTACTCATCTAGTATACTGAAAGCAAACCCGACACGACCAAAACGACGGTAAGGGCTAGAGGTGGGGGTTATTTAACGTAATCGGTTTCAGTAACTAGTTACGAGGCTGATAATCGTATAACTAGTTTCGTGGACAAAAATATAACGATTATTTTACGTACGCAGTTGACACTGACACTCACACAACAACCGGCATGGCGGCGTAAGCGTTACTCCGCGTAAGCGTTTATTTATTAAAATGTTATTACGTAAATACGTACGTACTTAATCGAGTTACGAGTTGACATGACACTAGTGATAGTCATACGATTAGGAGCCGTGATTAGGAGGTTATTACTATTTTAAAAAGACGTGTGTCTGTTACAAAATTTAAAAACAGTCAGGCCAGTCCTAAGCCTGGAAAAGTATGAAGGGAAGTTCAATTAAGTACATAAAATTATATAGTTACTCACATTACACACATAGCATACATAATCTTAATCGTATTCGTAACCTATCACAAAAGTAAAACTATTAATAAAATACCTATATAGCCTGTAACATGTTCGTAATCATAACATAATACATAAAAACTAACCAACGTTCTACGGTATGCGTATACTGGCGTAACTAGTTACAAAAATAATCGGTTTTGAAACTAGGTACTCATATCCACGAAACTACGTACGACCGATTACGCCGACGTTACGACCCACGTCTAGTAAGGGCTATCTGCCCTTACCGTCATTTAGCATGTTAGGTACGTTTGTGTTGTAATAAAAAATGGTCTCAAATGATTCGATTTGTTTATGTATCTGAAGGCAATTTGCAGATGGATTAGACGTAGGTAAGTAATAAACATGCATAATCTGTATTAACAGAAATCTCGACGAGGCTATGCGCCGGGATTACTGAAGTGAGTGATACGCCATTGCCCTCGAGCTCCCCAACAAGTCCGCACGCCGAAGTGCGATATACCAAATGACGTAAAGTCCACCCACTCCATGATAACCTCGTTCGACTCGCCGTTGCGGACCACCACCCTGCCTCTTCTCCATTCTATTAAAAATTTCTTAAAGTTCTCGGAGTCGATTAGTCCTGGAGTCGCTACCGTGACCTACGGGTGAACAGTGAATTGTTAAAGATGATTCCAACAAACAACACATCGGCGACCACGATATTCTATCCTACCTTATCTGGCTTCTTCCTGCAGTATCTGATGGCGGACTTGGTGTTCTGCCATCCACCGAGCATAATTTCATACATAGGGTCCATTTCAGAGGGACCTGGCGTCAGAGCTACATGGCAGTTGTGGGAGCCGCGAAACTCAAATTTCAGAGAACCCGCGAGGACGGGTTGGAATTTATATGGTGACTTATTCGGAGTACTGAATTCAGAAAGACCTGTATTGATAGTAAAGAGCACAATTTGATATACCTAGTTTGATAGACGTATTTCAGTTACGATGATTTAAAGCGGGAATTTAATAGCAAATTATTCACTAAGGGATAAAGCAGTGTTTTTTTTATTGACTTCTGAAATTCAAATGTTATTAAGCACCAGTGCATCATAATGAAATTCAGTACAAAATGAAGTTAGTTACATATAACGAAATTAGATAAAAGTAACTAGTTAGCTATAATGAAGTTAGTTTTGCTTGATATATAATTTGATTATTAACGAGTAGATAGTGTAAAAAAGCTTTTAAACCTTCAATCTTCCAAGTGCCAGTCGCGCCCCAATCTGTGCGCACTCCGACGAAGGCCATCGGGAAAGGTTCGGGATCTTCCCAAGTGAGAAAACAGATATCTTCGCCTTTACGGCCGGCTTGGATGTTGCCTCTATCCCAACGAACCCAGAAACTCCGAAACTCATCGCTGTTCACAATGCCAGGGGTCTCGCTTACAACTTGCTTGGTTCCGTTCTTCTTAATCACACTCTTTGTGTTTTTCCAACCTCCAAGAAAGATCTGGAAAGTTTATTGATAAAAAAACATAATTCTTTAATTGTAAGTATTCTTTCTATCCGCTGTTTACCTGACCATGCATATCATATAATCTCCTGCCCTTATTATACTACCAATATAATTTATTTCGCGTCGGCGCAAGATGTTTTCGAGGCTGGTATTGTAATTACGTACTATAATTTAACCCACCTCAATCATAGGTTCACTTTCTTTGGGTTCCGTGGTAAGGACAATGTGTGCATCATTGGGAGTTTTCACTTCGAACTGCACGGATCCGCTCGATACAGGAAAGAAATTATATTCAAATGTGTCCTCAGTAGTTATTTCTGTAATCAATCAGAAACTACGAAGTGGCAAGGTTGGTGGATACAAACATTTTGGGCATCTATGTAGATTTCCAGTATTTCGAAATCAACGCTAGATAGTTTGAAAACTGGGGAACGAGTTGACTTTGATTTGTTAGTATGCGTTTTTTTTAAGGCTGGGAAATCATCCAGTGTCTTCTCCGGCTCTGGGTGGAGCGGGATCCGTGTCAGACTCTTACTGACTAATAAAACCCATCCATGTTCCTTACTTAGCCAGTTAGCCCTTTATGTTCCGGGGTAGCGGTAACCCTTTCGGTCAATCCCGCTTACTTGTTAGTAGGCATACTACATTATGTTAAAATGTAAATAAAAAAACGTAAATGTAAGTACGTAGTCGGCAACCGAAATCAAGCATGTTAGGAAGTATGGACAATTCCCACCTAGCTAAGCATAGTTCTAACTTACCCATTATATTATGAGCCATAGTTTTATAAAGTGCTTGATTATCTCTCTTATCTGCACCAAGGGTTGGCAAGGCAGAAAATAATTATGTTTGTTTTTTGTTGTCAGTCTAATTTTAACTTATCTAACACTTGGAAATTTGGTATATTATCAAAATTTGAGTTGTTCTAGTAGGTCATGACCTTATTATTGACTAGCTGTAGGTATTATTATTTGGTAGGTACCTAGGTACGTTGAAGGTTTTCTATTGAATGATGTGTGAAATTCTCAAACCTGGACAAGTCCAGGATGGAATGGGTCCTGGGTATATTGGTATTAACTAGGTATTGTGCGACTGTGTGTCTCTATTATTAACCCATGTATTTATTTTTATACCTACAGCTTAACGATAATGATAAATGATTATGTCTGTAAATTGGTTCGAAAATCAGTTTTACACTTCAAAAATCACTTATTTGAAACTACTAAACATCATCTAGATGTCGGTGTTTCCTATATTCAACTAATGAGTGAAGAAAGACCGAAAACAACTCATCTAGCTCTTAGGTATGTATACATACACAATCTATACATACATATAACAAAAACAGTAAACAAACTGTGTCTGTACATTGAATATATTAAAAAAAAATAGTTGAGGGGGGTTAAGAAACAGCGATAGAGCACGAATCCAAAAAAAAAAAATGTCTGTTTGTCTGTTTATCTGTTTGTTTGTACACGCTAATCTTCGGAACTACTGGACGGATTGGAATGTTTTTTTTTTGTTGTATAGGTATTATCCTGGGCAACATATAGGCTATACTTTATCTTGGAAACTTGAACACCTGATGCAGAACCGCAACAGACCAGCTAAACTATAAGAGATACAAAAATGATACCATAGCAAAAATTGTTCCACGTGATGAGCATTTTCTGCTGAGAGAATAAATTTGAAGATCTGGAACACCTGTTGTGGAACTCCAAGAGCCTAGCTACACCATAACACATATAGGAATGACGTCTTAGCAAAAGTTGTTCGGTCTGATGGGTATTTCCTGTTGACTTATAAAAATCGAAGATCTGGAACACCTGTTGTGGAACTCCAAGAGCCTAGCTACACCATAACACATATAGGAATGACGTCTTAGCAAAAGTTGTTCGGTCTGAAGGGCATTTCCTGTTGACTTATAAAAATCGAAGATCTGGAACACCTGTTGTGGAACTCCAAGAGCCTAGCTACACCATAACACAATACACATATAGGAATGACGTCTTAGCAAAATTTGTTCAGCCTGATGAGCACTCTCTGTTGACGTATAAAAATCGAAGATCTGGAACACCTGTTGTGGAACTCCAAGAGCCTAGCTACACCATAACACATATAGGAATGACGTCTTAGCAAAAGTTGTTCAGCCTGATGAGCACTCTCTGTTGACGTATAAAAATCGAAGATCAGAAACATCAGATGTGGAAATCAAAGCTATCACTTATTTTACTGTGTAATCATAAAATAACATAAACTGGGAGTACCTGCACGCGGTGAAGGCGGTAACAGTTTAGGACTGATTTTCGATGACGATGGTATATCATTGAAAATTTGACTCTACTGGCCAAAATTCCTATTTATTTTATCGTATGAATATGCCTTCGGGCTTATGTTGTTTGAGTGTTTAATTTCCTCTTCCATTTATCTTCGTGACACGGTAGCCTACCCGGCAACGCAGGGGAGCAGTCATTTTAATTTAGATTTTTATTGATCAGGTATCTTCACAATAAAACTATGACCATGCCTAGAAAGAGGTCAAATCTTTCCCAATGTTCCAAGAGAGCTAAAAGATGGAAGGATCATAAGATCCCAAGAATCTACCGAAGAGCGTCAGGAGAGACTTGATGTTGTTCGAGAACATTAGGCTGCAACTCACTCCGTGGAAACCTCTTCGGGTCGCGAAGCCTGTGTTCTCAGCGTATTCATTAGGTCTCTAGAGACCAGTGAAGAATATGATGCGCGACTGACCGCTGATCGTGAACGTCATGTATTGTCTCGCGAGTCAGAGACGTTCACGGAAAGAGAATTACGCTTGAGTTCCAAGCGTATCTACGCATCGACTTCTAGGTCTCTAGAGACAAGTGGGGCACGTGATGTGCGACTGACCGCTGATCGTGAACGTCATGTATTGTCTCGCGAGTCGGAGACGTTCACGGATAGAGAATTGTGCTTGAGTTCCAACCGAATCTACGCATTGACTTCTAGGTCTCTAGAGACAAGTGGGGAATATAATAATGCGGTTACCAAAATGAAAACGATGACAAATGGACTGTATTTTTTGGTGGTTGTTGGAATGAAATAAAACTAAAGCTCAGTGTGATAAAAGATTTAAATGGGAAAAATGATACAAAATAACATAAATGGCGACCCCGTTGTCGCTGGCATAAGCAACAGGGTCCGCGTACGAAGTTGCGGGCAGAAGCTAGTATATAATATTCTTGATAAAAATGTCTACAAAAGAAAAAAGTGGGATAAAAAATATATTTAGTGACTAAAATTCAAAGCGCAATTCCAAGTATTTGGCCCTCAATCTTTGTCAGAATAAAAGGCTTTCTGGCATAGCTTACAGTTTATTAGAATACAATTAGAACCAACCACAACTTTTGTTTAATTGTTATAGTTTATTTATTTTTAATCGGTTCGTCCAGTATTTGCATAATTGTACTGACCAAAACTACTGTCAATTAATTTTAGAGTTGCAATAAGAAAAAACGTTATAAGTACATATATACATTTATTTAATAATAATTTAACAAAAATATTACACGTCGTTACACTAATGTGGTACATAACATCCAACAATTAACGTACTTAGGTACTAACAGGAACAGCGTGACCAGATTTTATGGGTACCTTCAATGGTTATTTAAATATGGAAGCAGTTTTTTGGTTATTTAATTATGGAAGTTACACGACCGCACAAATTAACACATTCATAAAAAAAAAATTAGGGCATGAGAATTTCGTATTTGTGGAAGCCGAGCTCTTGTCCAGTAAAAGAGATGTAGCAGAAGCCACGCGACTGTTGGACATAGCCGTTGGTGATACCACCCCTGTGTTTGACGCGGCCCACGTACAGGACTTCGCCATCATTCGTCTGACCGCCGGGGAACGCTCCAGCGGGCACGTTTGAGCCGCTAGTGTGCACCCAGTTGTTGGGACCATCTACCAGCACCTAAGGGTAGTTGTAAAGTTTAATAATAATCTACTGATTGTGGCTGCTTTATCAGGACCTGCTCAATAAATTATGGTCTTCGGTACTAGTGCAAATTCTATTGCAAGCGTTGCTTCCATATTTCATATATGCCATAGGCACATTGTTGTTATTAGCGAATGAAATCTTAAGTCGACATTGGCAACTGGAAATCTCGCGTGCCAAGTTTTGTGTCGAGATCTCAACTACGCGAGATTTTCAAGATCGTTATTTCGCTTACTTTTTTAATGCGCTTATTTTAACATTTACAGATCATGTGTCTCTTAAAATATTTCGTGTATGAATATAATTATTATATACTATAATAATATAATGTACATATAAACACAATAATTATAATATAGAAAACGGGCTTATACTGAAGAATTATAGTGTGCTAATACGAGCGCGCTCAGTCTCTAAATGTCGATCAAGATCTCGAATGAGATTTCAAGAAAGACACTGTCTTGAGGTCTCGCGAAATTCGAGATTGCATGCTCTAGTCGTTATGTATGTAGTTACATTCTTATTAAGTAGAATCAGGAAACTTACCTGATATTCAAGTTTGGCGTGCTCCCGACCGCGCCACGGGAGGTAGGCGCATCCATGCGTAGTGACAAGTTTTCCGGGAATCAAAGCTCCATCATGCTGTGCCCTGGCGATGTACAGGGGATCACCGTTGCTCTCATATCCACCGATGACTGCGCCGGGGGGGATCTCTCCGTTTCTGGCGTCTATCCAGTTGCCTTGACCTATAATCGTCAGCATCAGTTATCAAATACATTGAAAACACGATACACAAAACATGCACGATAGGTCAGCAATGATGTGTTAGGTTAGCAATTTAAATTTAAAGGTTCGATTTATTATATTACGTGACTACAGGATTAAGAATCATCAAATCAATCAATGAAACTTCTACCTACTGTCGAAACGTAGGCTGGTAAATCAGCAATAACTAAACAACGATATAGTCGAAATGGTTGTCGATGTAGGCGTACAGAAAGAGAAGGCGTGTAAAAAGAAATAAAAACAATCAGGAATAGAATAGTTTAGCAAGATAATGTACCAAACTTATTTAGAAACATTTAGAAGTAATTCAAATTAAAAGCGGGCAATAAGTTGGGAATTAACAGACAAATATTCTGTAGTAAAAGTTAACTCAACGAAGGTGCGAGCCGGGATTATTGAAGTGAGTGATACGCCACTGTCCGCTAGCTCCCCAACAAGTCCGCACACCGAAGTGCGATATACCAAATGACGTGAAGTCCACCCACTCCATAATAGCCTTGTTCGACTCGCCGTCGCGGACCACCACCTTGCCTCTTCTCCATTCTATTAAAAATTTCTTGAAATTGTCAGGATCCATAAGTCCTGGAGTCGCTACAGTGACCTACAATGAACAGTGGATTGTTAACGATGGATCCAACAAACAACACATCGGCGACCACGACATTCTATCCTACCTTATCTGGTTTCTTCCTGCAGTATCTGATGGCGGACTTGGTGTTCTGCCATCCACCGAGCATAATTTCGTACATAGGGTCCATTTCAGAGGGACCTGGCGTCAGAGCTACATGGCAGTTGTGGGGGCCGCGAAACTCAAATTTCAGTGACCCCGCGAGGACGGGTTGGAATTTATATGGTGACTTATTTGCAGTACTTAAATCAGACAGACCTGTATCGATAGTAAAAAGCATAATTTAATATTGTTTGGTTGACGCATTTCAGTGATGTGATATTTCTGTGATGAATATCACTAAGGGGATAAATCGGTGACCTAATGTCACGGGCGCTACATTGCATTTTATAGACAACGACGGATTTTAGGGCCCCCGAGTGCAGCGAGAGAGCTTTGAGTTAACTCCTGAGTGAAGTGAGGGAAAATCCCTAGCTAACTTCACCTCACCTAAGTTTTCACGATGTCATTTTACAGAGTAATTTTTACTGCTACTACTGCATATACATATGATCTAGTGTGAAATTTGATATTAGTTAATAGGTCGTGTGAAAAATATTTTTAAACCTTCAATCTTCCAAGTGCCATTCGCGCCCCAATCTGTGCGCACTCCGACGAAGGCCATCGGGAAAGGTTCGGGATCTTCCCAAGAGAGAAAAGAGATATCTTCGCCTTCACGGCCGGCTTGGATGTGGCCTCTATCCCAACGAACCCAGAAACCGCGGAACTCATCGCTGTTCACAATGCCAGGGGTTTCGATTACAATTTGTTTGGTTTTGTTCTTCCTAATCACACTCTTTGTGTTCTTCCAACCTCCAAGAAAGACCTGGAACTCGATTGGAAAAAGTCTTCATAATTTTTTAATTACTTGAAATAATACTGGCCGGGAGTCGTCACGTGGCTCCCGACGCCCGGGGCGTCTCCTGCGGCGGCTGGGACAGGAGGACCTTTCTCTCTCCCATCCCGCTACCTCCTTCGCGAGCATGACTTTTTCGCAGAAGGAGGTGACTGCCTCCCACTCCCTCTCGCCCCGGACCATGGCTTGCACCAGGGCCGGGCGCGAGAGGTCGCCACCGCCGATCGGTTCTGCGAGGACACGGCGGTGCTCCGCCCAAGCGGGGCCCCGATTCACCCCTGCTTCCCTATTCACCCCGTTTGACAGTACTAAATTCCGGGCCGACTCATTGATGTTTTCCATTATAAGGAAATCGCAAGAGCAAACATAAAAGTCAAGTTATTTACCTATGACTACATTATTATTTAACCCACCTCAATCATAGGTTCACTTTCTTTGGGTTCCGTGGTAAGGGCAATGTGTGCATCATTGGGAGTTTTCACTTTGAACTGCACGGACCCGCTCGACACCGGAAAGAAATTATATTCAAAATTGTCCTCTGTAGATAATTCTGTAATCGATCACAAATTCGACAGTGAAAAGGAGGATGAATTCAAACAATTTGAATATCTTTTCAGGTTACTCAAAAACTGATATTATGTGACTTTGATAAGTAAATAGGTTTGCTACATTACATAGAAATGTTCGCAGTCGTTAATCAATATCATAAGTGCAAGAAAACGGAAGTTTGTGTCAAAATACTTCGGCAGAAAATTAATTTCTTTCTAGCTAAAGATTACCCAATACCCATTATATTATTCGCCATGATTTTTTAAAGTGCTTGATTTTTTTCTCATCTGGAACAATGGGTGATTAGTAAGAAGATATGAGTGAATTCAGAAAGTACACTGGCAATTTGGCATAGTCTAATTGATTTTGTTCTAGTAGGTCATGACTAGAGATCGGATATTTTTTTGTAAATGTTATTTAATCCTTTGCTTGGCAAAAATAAATATGACTGAATTAAATTAGTTAGTTATTAATGTTCATCTAATCATAATTATTTACATTTTATTACTACAATCTAATACAATAAAAACTTATACATACTTAAATTAAAAGACTATCTAACTAACTATATATACAAATAAATCCAAAAAAAAGACAAAAAGGACACTTAGGCGTCGAAGTACTCACCCGCATCGCTGTCATCAGGAAACGTGCCCAGAAGACTGGCAGCATTGCCACGTTGAATGGCAATGCTAATTCTTTGGCCAAAGAACAATCCAGCCCTCTGGTCACGCGAAGTGTCGACCAATCGGCGAGAAATTTCCTTAAAAAGGAGTTGCGCACTCGGGCCCCATGACCCTAGAGTTTCGACCCCAAACGGCTCAAATCTGTAGTTACACATCAGGTTACTGTATTTACGCCGCTTGAGGGTCTCAGCAGCGGCAGCAGCGGTGCCAGCACAGCCCGCCGTGCTAAGAACGCCGGCGTGACGTGATATGCGACCTGCACTCCTGCCGCAGGACAGGCCATGGTGCCCGAGACTGTCAACAGCTTCACCGTAGTGACACCGATGCGGAGCAACACAAGGTGCGCCCAAGCGGAGACACGTAGCGAGCCGAAACGATGAGTCATCCATCATAGTGCCTATGGTGGATGACGGGAGCGCCTGAAGCCACAAGCCTGACTCCCATTCTCCCACAGCCAGCAGACGGGCACGCTCAACAGTATTAGGTGACGTGTTTACTAGGTTATCCCGTATAATACTGCAGAGTGGCACGTCCCACTGATCGGATATTCGGATGCAACCTATAAACTTACTTTTTGTCTATGGAATTATGGAAGCGGCTATAGGGTACTGCGAGAGTTTCCTCTACCACCAATTACACGAACACACTACATTATTAAGTGTTGTGCTTCCCTAAGTACTTTATTGGCACTTGTACCTAGATCTATGTGAACTAATAGTGAACTGGGGTTTACTTCGAGGTCCCGTTATGATGATCCTTTTGTTATTGAGTATCGTTTCTGTTATATCGTCTACAGGGTCTCCGAAATAGAAAAAAAAAAATCATTTGTTCTATACATTTTTCGCAACGTGATTCGTAGATATGTAGGGAACAGCTGATTTTTTTCACGATTTCGGAGTTGGTCCCATAGTAAAAGTTGTTCAGTTTGGTGGTCTGTAGCATATATGCTTTTGCACCCAGTATCGGTCCTTGTTTGACTTTGAAAGTTTTCGCCTATATTAAAGAACCGGTTGTTGATGTGAGTTTGCGACCTATTTACGAATGTAATTGGACTACAGAAGTTTGCATGTGGTAGAATAATTTTTTAAAGATCCTTGGTCTAAAGCGTAAGCAGTTTAGTGTATGGGCCTTCAAAAGTAGGCAAGTCTACATAATATATTGAGTCTATTATTGGACGTGTGTATAGGCTATATTCTATATAGCTCTTGATCGCAGTTTAAATGAGTTGATCGCGTTCAGTATCATTGGTGAAATTAGCACTTAGTGTATTGATTGCATGAGAACCTCACATAATTCCTATTTCTAGGGCCTAAAAATACTAAACAGCCCTAAGTTAAGGGACTGCTCACTGCGACCAACTTGGATGCAGCACCACCCACCTGCCGCGTTACCGCTCGCTTCGTTTGCCCGGTTCGTGAATCCCTCGATGCTCAAACAAACACTCCCGCCTTAAAAAATATCGTTTTCTCCCTAGGACAGCGATCTACTTTATTGAACATGCATTTTTTTACACTGTCAATAATTCGGTTTCGCAAAAGGTCGCTAGACTTCTAATATTCTTGTTGAGCTTTTTCCACTCTTATTTGAAGTACTTATGGTAGAAGTCATGTTCATGGTGTCTAAGGTATCCTTAAACTGGTTTTTGTTATACTTGCCTTTTTACATAACTAATTTGATGCGTCAATACTTACAAGCTGAAATAAAACGACTACCTTTTATCCAACAGAGTTCAAATTTGACATGTCGGTTCAATTTCGAAGACAATGCATTTTTATAATGCATGACCTGATTCTACACCCAGGATTAGTCCAAATGAGGAGACTCTTCAGTGGTCAACAATTCAATTAAGATTTTTTTTATAAATGCATTTGCAGATTTTTGTGATAGTCAGTTCTAAAGTCCACCATAAAGGCTGCGTCAGGGTCGTTACCATACCACCAGTGCTGTCACCTAATGTTAACCAGGCGAAAACCATAACTGATGTAGAAATGTTATAATATTTATTTATTTTAAATCACGCTACATATCAATTAAAACTTTTAATAACAGGGGAGGAACTATTACTATCATTGGTTATTAATTTTATACAATTCTTGTTCTTCAATTTTAAATCGAATTTAGACACCATTATCCATCACCAGGAGGTATCAAACGGTATAGCTTGTTTTATTTCGTCATCAGGTATAACTAATATTTCATACGAAGGTAATTCTATCTCTTTGCCCTTATAGGGCAAATAACACAAATTGTATCGAGCATAGACTTTTCCACATATAAGTTGGCCGTCATACATAGCTCTCCCTATATACAAGGGTTCGTTATTCACTTCAGGTCCACCTGTGCGACCACCAATGAGGGCATTATGAGGTATATAGTTGGATTTTGTTTTAACCCATTTAGCATTAAACCCACATAATATCTGAAAATAAATGACATGCAATGTTTAATATATGAAATATGTTTTTTTTTAATTGAAAATAATACAATTAAAAAGAAGAAGTAAGCAGTATGAAGACTGAAACTGAGACGCCCCAAACTAACTAGGTTTCTTTATACTTATACTTATTTATAGATTTCTTTATACAGGAGGTATATTTTGGTTTCAAAACTTTAGTAGGACCAACAGCAATAACATCCCTCGTGGTCCTACTATTAGGATATAATAGTAGGTCCACGAGAAAACATCCCACTATTTTGTTTCCCAAAAATCTTAACTGTCGTAGAGTGGTTTGTATAATTATGTACCACCATGTTGGTAGGTGCCTATCCCCGCACTCGGGCTTGCACTGTATAGTTTTTAAGAAAAACAAAACAGGACTATATGTCAGTTTCCTTACATTCCATTTAGGGAAAAATTTAATGCAATACTTTACCTCAAACACTTCCTTGCAATGTTCTCTGCCTCCCCAAGGGACGAATGCTTTACCAACTGATTTCACATATTTCCCTGGGCACAGTGAAAAGTTATGGTAAGCTCTCGCTATGTATATAAGTTCATTTTCAAATCCACCAATCATTGCATCTGGAGGCAATTTGTCATCAACCATAGGGAGCCACTGAAATCTTTCGTAAAAGGTTTTTCGGGATACCGATTCCAATACGACCGGCGAGACTGCAATGATGAAAAACATCTTGGTTTATACTTAATCATACTTTGCGTAACTTTTATGTTGATAGGGTGTGCTTTTTTATGGCTGGGAAATCATCCAATGACTTCCCCCGCTCTGGGTGGAGCTGAAGGGAGTGTCAGGCTCTTACTGACTAAGGCTGCTTTCACATTAGGGCGTTAGCAGCGCGACAGTAGCGCGCCAGAAGCACATGCCTTCACCACAGAGGCCCGTTAGCCGCTTTGGACGGCTTACAAATTCTTATTCTTAAGAATAATAATAACAATTTCGTTCAAAGCGTCTATCGGGCCTCTGCGGTGAAGGCGTGTGCTTCTGCCGCGCTACTGTCGCGTTGCTAACGCCCTAATGTGAAAGCAGCCTAAAACCCATCCATGTTCCTTCGTTAGCCCTTTATGTTCCGGGGTAGCGGTAACCCTTTCGGACAATCCCGCTTACCCGGCAGGCTTGGCCCTAAGGGGCCCCTTCATATGCTGACATCGCTTCGAGGCGCGCGTGGAACATATACGCGCCGTCCGGGACAGGCCTGATCGGACGGTGAGTCACCCATTACTCACCATCCGCAGGCCCGCGCCTTCGGTGGCCGGGAGTCGTCACGTGTGATAGGGTGAGCTGGGTCATAGTTTTTCTTTTTGTTAAAGATTGATTCAGTACTATTGTAATTAATTATAAGTAGGGTTTTGCAGACAAGGCACTGCCCCTTCCAATATGTCCAAACACACAAGTTCTACAAATCTACAATGATTGTCCCTAATTTTCGTTCGTCCACTATTTCGATTGCGACATTGTGGCAACCAAAACCACCGCACTTAGTTTAGAAAGAAAACACGTTAAATAAATAGGTAAATATTTAATAATAATTTAACAAAAATATTACATATAGATGTCGTTACTTATGTGGTACATAACATTCAACACCAGACAAAATAATTATTATGCAGTGCATTAAAACAATTAACATACGTACGAACAGGCACAGCGTGACAAGACATTATGTATCTAGGTACTTAAATGCACCATTTAATTGTTTATTTAATTGTGGAAGCAGTTTTCCTAAGTTACACGTATGTACGCACAAATCCTAAGATTCATTAACAATTTGCGATTTTTATTTAAGGCATGAGGACTTCGTAGTCGGGGAAGCCGAGCTCCTGTCCAGCGAAGGAGATGTAGCAGACGCCATGCGACTGCTGAACCTTGCCGGTTGTCAGGCTGCCCTCGTGGTTGACGCGGCCCACGTACAGGGGCTCACCGTCCTCAGACTGTCCGCCGGGGAACGCTCCAGGGGGTACGTTCGAGCCATTTGTGCGCACCCAGTTGTTGGGGCCACCGACCAGCACCTAGGAGTAGGAAAATGATAAAATTAAAATCTGTAAAATATTCGTGCACTAGGTCGTGCTAAAGATATTACTGGTCGTCGGTTTGAAAACATTAATGCTAAACGGGCACTCCCCTTTGTTGTACTTCTCGAACTGCATATTCAATTGCAAGAGTTATTTCCTAAATACGTATTTAAATATGTATTTAGGTATATGCTTCATGGGTGTAGTCGTTAAAGATAAAGTTAAGTGGACTTCGAAAGTAATATGCATGTAACCTACCTGGTATTGAGGTTTGCCATGCTCCTGACCACCCCACGGTATGAATGCGCATCCGTGCGACGCGCAAAGCTTTCCTGGAATCACAGCGCCTTCATGCTGAGCCCTGGCGACATACAGGGGCTCGCCGTTGCAGTCCTGTCCACCGACGACGGCACCGGGAGGGACCTGTCCAGCACTGGCGTCTACCCAGTTGCCGGGACCAGCCAACACATGAGGAGGCGCATTGAAAGCGGGCACGACACCAGGGTAGCCGGGCGGCGCGGCGTACAGAGGTGCAGCCACGGGTGCCGAAGGAGGAACTAAGAAAACATACATTAAATCGTGTTAAAAACTAAAATTTGCAAAACGTATGGATCGATAAGCAGAATGTGCATAAAAATAAATATTAAAGATGTTTTTGCGATCTGACAGTTTATCGATACCAGGCAGCAGGCAATTATAACGCAATTAGATGAAATTAAATGAAAAAAGTACCCTTTGAATAATTTTACAATCACTTCAATGGTACAATTATATTTTATTACCTTACTTACATCAAGACGGATGTTCTCATCGATAACTTTAGTGCCACTGTCACCAGAATTATAAGTAAAAGTATGTTAATAATTAGGTTATTCAGTTAGCAATGCATAAATGCACTAACTTAGCCTAAATATTGGTAAGTCAGCGTATTGAAAAATTGGTGAACATGACATGCACGTTGCGTTAGCAATGTTGTGATTTAATGCAAGAGTTGTCTATTTTCGATATGTTTAGGTATCTGCAGGACTAAAACAACATATCAAACTTCCACTTCCACCCACTGTCGCAGTGAAGGCTGGTAAAACAGTAGGTAGATAATGTTTATGTAATCAAATACCTAAACGAATAGAGTACTAGAAAAGGTGTTTTAAAAGAAAAAAAAACAAACAAGAATAGAAAAGCTTAGCCACAAAATGTACCCAACGTACCAAACACCAATTGGAATCATCCAGATGCAGACTTCAAGATACAAGTTACCATACGTCAGGATTCCGCAAACACACGCAATTTTCTTTGACACATTATTTATTTTTAGTCTAACGGTGGTGTTGACAACGATAAAAATTAGTTGATCTATCGACTAAAACATTTAGAAATAATACGCGTTTAATGCGGATTAGGAGTTAGCAATTAACATCCAAGCATTTTCTAGTGAAAGATAACTCAACGAGGCTGTGCGCCATTGTTGAAGTGACTGATACGCCACTGTCCGCGAGCTCCCCAACCAGTCCGCACACCGAAGTGCGTGACACCGAATGGCGCGGGGTCCGACCACTCCATGATAACCATGCCCGACTCGCCGTCGCGGACGATCACTCTGCCGCTCCTCCATTCGATCAAAAATTGCCTGAACTCGTTAGGATTCATAATCCCTGGAGTCGGCACCTCAACCTAAGGGTCAACAGTGAGTTTTAACGGAAGTTTCCACAAATAACACAACGGCGATCACGACAGTCTATCCTACCTTATCTGGCTTTTGCCTGCAGTGTCTAATGACCGACTTGGTGTTCTCCCAACCACCGAGCATAATTTCGTACATAGGGTCCACTTCAGCGGGGGCTGGCGTCAGGGCTACATGGCAGTTGTGGGGACCGCGATATTCAAATTTCAGAGAACCCGCCAGGACGGGTCCGAATTTATACGCTAACTGGTCCGGAGTATCAAATTCAGCCCCATCTGTACCGATAAAGGGCAGATTTTTATATTGTTGGGTACATTTCATGTGATGTCGATGAAAAGCGATGATTTAAAAGAACTTTACCTTCAATCTTCCAAGTGCCGGTGGCACCCCATCCGGTGCACACTCCGACGAAGGCAATTGGGAAAGGCTCGGGATCTGCCCAAGAGAGGAAGGGAATAGCTTCACCCTCACGTCCCACAGAGATGATGCCGCCGTCCCAACGAACCCAGAAACCACGGAATTCACCGCCGTTCAAAATGTTAGGGGTCTCGATTTCAACTTTTTCGGGCTTGGATCTGTTCCTCCTGATTACACTCTTTGTGTTGCCCCAGCCTCCAAGGAAGATCTGGTAATTAATTAGGGAACGATTAGATACTCACCGATTACGACTACTTCATTACTCTGACGAATGTCATCTTATCTATTAGGTACCTACCTCAATCATAGGATCGCTCTCTTGGGGTCCCATTGTAAGGGCAACGTGTGCGTCATTGGGAGTCCTGACTTTGAACTGCACGGAGCCGCTCGATACCGGGAAGAAGTGGTATTCGAGTTTGTCCTCGGTAGACAAGTCTGAAAACAACAATAACTTAAATAAGTATTTACTCAATAAAAGTGTAAATCAACTTAAAACATTCTAATCACGCTTATAATATAAAAACCTGTTCTGCATATATATTCTAAGAACACTTTTGCAAAAATGTTTAGAATTTGCTTGAGTTACAGAAATAAACAGTGTTACTCATAGATAAAAGTATTTATATTCCTATGGTGTTGCTCCTTGGTCTAAAAATCTTAATATTTTAATGTATGAAATCTTACTAAAGTTAGCTACAATTAAATTGTCTCTTCTGTCTAACTAGACCCTTGAATTCCAAAGGCGGGGTCGATGACATTAAAGCTATTTTAAATTCTGTAAACACTTCCTAGCGTTTTCCTCGATTCCTATTTAGTCTAACGATATACGGCCATTGCCTTCCATTCGAAGCATGTCTCTTTACTCGACTCTAAATATAGGCCGGTGTATTGGTATGCGAGTATGCGGGCTAGGTGTCCCGGCAGTCGGCGGTGTCGGCACCCACGAATTCATAACTTGATTATGTCTTAGTAGAAGCTTTTCATTGCTGTCTATACAGAGCTTGTTTTTTCGCTGTTCGGTAGAAACACGTCCATGGCGCTTGCGCTGTGGGACTCAGTCGCGTCGCTTATGAAAGTAGTTCACGATGATGTCATCCTATCAAATCAATTCTGTTTCAACCTCTACCTATCTGTAGTTGAGTTTATCTGCGAATTGAGTCAGCTCGGAGAGCAGAATGTTTGTGCAGTGAGCTTTTAAAATCACGCAATTACAAATGGAAACATTTTGTTTCTGTTGTAGTCAATGTCATCCTATCAAATCAATTCTGTTTCAACCTCTACCCATCTGTTATGTAGTTGAATTTATCTGCGGATTGAGTCAGCTCGGAGAACAGAATGTTTGTGCAGTGAGCTTTTAAAATCACTCAATTTTAAATGGAAACTTTTTGTTTCTGTTGTCGTCAATGTTCCGTAAGAGGATTCCGTTAGATCGGCATTCCTGCGAGTTAAGTTTGTTAGTCATGCGTATACTGACAGACAGCTATACCTACCACCCTATTATTAGATAGATGCATCAGTAAAATGTAATTTATGCAATTCAAAGTGGTATCTAATCTATGTTACTTTATGGCAGTATTTGGTCACACCCTGACCATTTGCATGTCATTCCGTTATTTCAATTCGCGTGTTTACAACCAAGTGCGAAACAAATTAAGGGGGCAAGTGTTCGTCGAAATACTAAAACTTTCCTCCTAATTTTTATGGTAAACAGGCTATGTAGGTGTCTATCGAGGCAGGAAAAATCAAAACAGTTAGGTGGCTACATGTATACCTAAATACAGTCATGTATTTAGGTATACATGTGATGGTAATGAGTAATTAACAAGCCATGACGATTGCACTGCTGTAGGTACCTAGCTACCTATTCTCTGTTTATCGTATAAAATACTTCGTTTACATAGATTAGTACAAAGGTGATAAGTTGTGACTGACACCTAGTTTACTTTTCTTGTTTTGAAACAATGTTTGAATATTATCAGTCAAATTGCTAGTTGTCAGGACCTTAACTATCAGCTCATAGAGCAGTATTATAAATATCAATATTACTTTAGTGTGAGAACGAGACGGAGCTATACAGGTCGTTTGGCTCCTTCTCTTTCCCACAGTGTAGTAATATTAATATAAGAATGCTTTGAGAAGTGGTGTTCGGCCCCCAATTCGGCATTATGCAGATAAATTTTTGCGTAGGTAGGGTAGGTAGGGTAGGTAGGGTAGGTAGGGTAGGTAGGGTAGGTAGGGTAGGTAGGGTAGGTAGGGTAGGTAGGGTAGATAGGGTAGGTAGGGTAGGTAGGGTAGGTAGGGTAGGTAGGGTAGGTAGGGTAGGTAGGGTAGGTAGGGTAGGTAGGGTAGGTAGGGTAGGTAGGGTAGGTAGGGTAGGTAGGGTAGGTAGGGTAGGTAGGGTAGGTAGGGTAGGTAGGGTAGGTAGGGTAGGTAGGGTAGGTAGGGTAGGTAGGGTAGGTAGGGTAGGTAGGGTAGGTAGGGTAGGTAGGGTAGGTAGGGTAGGTAGGGTAGGTAGGGTAGGTAGGGTAGGTAGGGTAGGTAGGGTAGGTAGGGTAGGTAGGGTAGATAGGTAGGTAGGAAGGGTAGGTTGGTAGGTGGGGTAGGTAGGTAGGTAGGTGGGGTAGGTAGGTAGGTAGGTAGGGTAGGTAGGTAGGGTAGTTAGGTAGGGTTGGTAGATGGTAGATAAGGTAGGTATCATAGTTAAGACAGGACAACGTCTGTCGGGTCAGCTAGTATTAATATAAGAATGCTTTGAGAAGTGGTGTTCGGCCCCCAATTCGGCATTATGCAGATAAATTTTTGCGGTATCTTGAGATCTATTAGGTCAATTAGTCCAATCAGTTCTGGCCTGAGACGCTACGTGTGCATGCCTACATTTTGTGAACGAGGCGGTACAGACGCCAGCTCATTATGCTATCCCTATCTGTCAAATTTTCCCAATTGAAAATGTTCCTTACGCTTTCGTAATAGATTTGAAAAACTATCAAAAAAAAATCGTAGATTAGGGTTATTTTTATTTTCAGACTTGTCAGTTTAACAGGAATCCAGCGTATTAGGGAAAATACATGAAATAATAAATGCAAGTGGGTATTACCTTAAGTTTACCTTGGTTTATTTAGGTCTTAATTAGCATATTCACCATAAATTTTATCAAATTGGTAGGTACCTACATATTTGTATGTAGGAAAACAAATACAAAAACAGGCTCCCAGCTCACACCTAGAACCAGTAAGGTAACCTTCGTTGGTGACGGAATTGAGGATGATCTCATACGCTACAGCGTTTACTAAGTAAGCACTATCAAACAATGTGACCTAGCAAACATAAAACTTAATAAAAAACCAGTTAATTGAAGGAGATTACTAAGACGTACATTGATGAAAAATATTCATAGCTGATCAATCAGTCAGTCAGTCACGGTTTTTTTTATAACTAACCACATATTGCAGCCGTAAGGTTCTTGTCACAAATAAATGATTAAGTAGGTAGGTATGTCTAAGCCGGCTAGAATGTTTGTTGTATTGATTGTTACCAACCAATTTTCTATCCCGCATCACCACACCCTTAGCTGGCCTTGTGCCAAGAAAACGCCGGTCCGGTATTTGCGGCACCGGCTTCTCAAAAAACAACATTAGATGATTAAATACTTGGAACTAGAAATATCACATGAATTGCAGACTACCTACGGTAAGAAGTACGAAAATTAAAGACTTCAGACGGCAGCCGGTATCAAGATTCGAAAAGTACGTAAAATAGACGCAAAATTCTCCGGTCAAATTATAATTAATGATTAATTAGGTAAAGATAGTTTGTTTACTCACCCATTATATTCGCCATGATTTATAGTACTTGATTTTTTTCTCACTGAATTTGTTACGTACGTGGTGTCTACCGCGAGCGCTATTTCAAACTGGGGAGTGGGGCCTGCGGCGCGAAGCTGGTGCGACTAGTGGCCTCGACGCCGACGTAACTCTAGATGATGTCATATTATACTTTTGAAATAAAGTTCTCTCATTAAAGTTTTAAGTACAATTTTTACTATACTATATTCACTGCACTTCTTACGTTTTAAATACGGAGCAAAGTTGTTACACTTCGACTCGGTACTTTGGGTGTGTTCGCGTTCGCAAAATGGGATCGTTTTTACGAACATACACAGTAACTTCGTACTGCCGGATAATCTCTATAGAATATCTCTGTTGTCGTAATGACAAGGTGTTGCATAAATAAAACAATAGACGACCTTCGCGGGCCCTTGCTTTGGTGGTCAAGGTCAGGCGCATAATGGCTGCGCAGTGCTGACCGAGACTGATGCACGTTCAAATACATATTGAAATAAAACTACTAACACCGAATTCCATCAACGTTTTTGTCAACTCTTGTAGAATTCGCATTTAAATTCGTCTCAGGCATACTTTACTTTGGCTCGAATTCGATGTAGGTACCTACCTAGAGTTTTTTTAGTTCGTAAGTAGTTAATCAGTAGGTAGCTTGTTTACGAAGATATACTGAGATCACAGACTCAGTTCTCTAATCAACCATGTTTCATACAAATGGTATTTCTGTCTGATTAGTTTTCTTATGAATCATCTACGAACATTATGGTACTTGTTATGTCCCGAATGATACTTACGGTTATTTGCGTGCGTAATCGTATTTTTTATTTTCTATTTTGGTAGTTGCTGATATTATCGTCTGATGTTTTTATTTTATGCTATTTAGTGCGGTAGGTAATGTTGGAAATTCTGGAATAGTCTAGAACATGACCTAACATTTGTATAACTTTTAAATGTATAAGTGTGTAGAGTCTGGTATACCTACGCTTATACCTACGCATGCGATGGAATATCAAGAATTTGAAGATCTTGATCGTAGTTTTACGTAGTTAGAATTCGAGTGAAATCGATAAGGGTTCCGTTTTTTGCTTTTAAGGTACCTACGCAACCCTAAAATGAATAACATACCTAAGTGAGACTTAGCTTTTATCATCAACAAAAATACGTCATGAGCAGTCGTCTCATGACTCAAATAAGAAGCCAGCAGCGTCATGGCTTTATCATAGGTCAGACAAATCTAGGAACTAACCACTTTCATTGACATATCTCAAATTGTACTAACCTTAATTTTTACCTCTTAATACAGACCTACTTATATTGAATTTTGACACTTTGAATGTATAAAAAGATTTTAATAATCATTGTTTGACATGCCACAGTGACTAATCTTCGAAAAATAATGTTTGTACGCCGGAAACGGCAGAATAATTATGATGTACTATTATCAATCATTTAAATACCACCATTGTAACAATATTCTGACAAATAAAATGATTTATTTTTATTATTAAATCGACAAATGACTATAAGATTACAAGGGTCATTTTTATCGGCCATAATTTGTAGTTCACCTAGATTAATACAAGGTAGCCAAGGCGACGACCATTACTATTTGAACATAATATGGAAAGGGCAAGGTTTCAGCAGTGTGACGCATGCGGGTCACGTAAATACCATCTAGTGGGTATACAATCGGTCGATTCTGTCGAAAAATCTCACCGATAAAACAAGTGAAGTGAGCGTTGTCAAAGTCAAAGTCAAAAGTCAAAACATTTATTTCAAATAGGCACAAGAATGGCACCTTTGAACGTCAAAATGAACAAGAAATAGAATTGATTCTAGTCGTTGAGTGTTCCACCTAATGTCACTTTTGACAGCTCACTCTAAACTCACTTACGTTTTACGGAGAGATTTTTACAGAATCGTACTTCTGGTTTTTAATACAGATTGGTATGGGAACTTCTAGCGTGAGACGGTGCTAAAACGTAGCATAATAGGTATCAAAATATGTTATTTTTTTGTGAGATATACCTACTGCATTTTTTGTATTTATTATACTGTTTTCCATGTTCGAGATTCATAAGCCGGTTGTAAACATCGTATAAACAACGTTATTAAAATGCTAATGGATTAATGTGGAACGAAATTAATTTTCGCCTTGAACTCAAGACATCCTCAAAGTTGGCTTTTATATATTACGATAAGCTATTACTCTTTTTATTTGAATATGAATGCGTTTACCACCTAAGTACAGTCTTACATTACAAGCTATCCGCAAAAATATTTATCTGTCCTGTTTTTTACTTAGCCTACACTGTCCCACTGCTGAGCTAAGGCTTCCCCCAAATCCTTTCAGATATCTTTCCTATACAATGCTAATATTATTTTTTAATAAGTGCGTTTAAACTTTTTAACATTTTGACATAATTATGAGAGTAATGTGCAAGAATTAACTACTCAGATCACTCACAAAATATATATCTGTATACCAAATAGCTTGTTCGATTGTACAGACACCAGCACATCAAGCTATCCCTTAGTGTCAAATTATCCCAATTGATAATGAACCTTATGCCTTTGCAATAAAGTTGAAATACCATCAAAGAAAAGTGATAGATTGGGTTAACTTGATGTGCTGGCCTCTGTTCCATATTTGACGAAATTAGGGGCGGCTTGTAACATATAAAGTGACCGTTAGGAACTAGTTTACTATGAAATGACTAGACTGATGGAAATGGATTGGATAATGAAGGAAAACCACTCCAAACATTACAATCCCTGTTCTTTAGAGATAGTAAAATATGTATACATTTTATAGTTTCAAGAAGGAAAATACACTAAAATCTACAACGGATAGTAGTTCTCCTCAGTAGTTTCTATTGTATACTAATTTCGTAATTCTCAGTAAAGACATCATGACATTTCTCGACTTGGTTTACGACCAATAAACTGATGTCATCAACTATACATATAAAACTAATCAAACTCACAGTCCCAGGTCGCCTACACGAGCTAACGGCTTTATGACGTCACTGGACTGTAGTATTATACTATTTTATTAGTGTACAATGCCTGAGGGTGACCTTGAGGTGGCCTGATCTAGCTGACTGACTGACTTACTACAATACTGTGAATCATTATATTGTAGGTGTGACATGCAATGGCTCGTAATTTTGTTGTCTCAGTACTATGTAGGGTAAATGCATTGATTGTTAGCTTTATTAGTTAAGTGCTAATCTTCTAGACAACAGGGACCATCGACGATAACAGAAAGGTCACCTATTTTATGGATATTACTAGAAACTGAACTAAGGATGTTTCCTTGATAAATGATTAGTAATAAATGTCTAGATGAGGAAGCCTGCGCCGAGACTTTCCTTTTTAAAAAGGTTATCAATATGTAACATCATCGGAATTCACTTTGAAATTCAGACCATTCATGGAATATTACACTTTTTGTTTGGGTGCCAACGGCATAAAATACATGCAAGCAAACACACAAATAAGAGTAGGCCTGAGTGTTTACGAATGCCTACGCCACGTATACGCAGCCCCTACGCCACGTAGCAGCTGTTACATGGGCAGGTATCGTAGACTCACCGGCTACGCTGCGTAGGGGCCGCGTAGGCTCTCGTAGACGCACCGGCTACGCTGCGTAGAGGCCGCGTAGGCTCTCGTAGATGCAACTGCTACGGTGCGTAGGCGCTGCGTGAATTTTCGTAGACACTGCGGCTACATCGCGTAGTAAACCCTCTATAGCCTGCTCTTTTGTGTGTATTTAATGAATTTGCATATCGCGTTAGCGCCGCTTAGCCGCGGCGACACGACGTGGAAGTACTGTCGACGCGTCGCTGTGAAGAAAACATTGCTCCAAGATTGTAGATATTATGTGAGTGAGCAAACGTGGCGTAGTCGCGGAGTTTATAACTATCGATTTTGTAGAATGCTGCGTGGGACGTTGATGAATGGTTTCTTTGCTACAAACTGACATTCAAATAAAAAATAAATCGTTACCCGAAAGTTCTTGATCTATTTCTGTGTGAACCCAAATTACTATTAACTACAATCATAACCATTTTTATAATTATCCTTGAAAAGAACAGAGATTCTTTTATATCTTATAGATATAAAGATCTTTCTTTGTATAGGCTATCTACCTTTACCTGTATATTATACCTGTGTATGATTTGTCAAACTCTATATCAAAGAGTAATATAATAAGACGCTCTATATGCAGCACAGTTACGAGAAACGGCTAACATTTTCTCTCTACGCAATATTTATTTTAAACCGTGACGTGGCATAGAACGTCATCATTATTTATGTTATTATGAATGAGCGGTGCCATTGATGCTGACTGTTAAGCAATCAGGTACAGAGGCCAGCACATCAAGGTAACCCAACCTGTCAAATGTCTTTGATAGATTTTCAACTTTATCGCGAAAGAATAAGGTTCATGTTCAATTGGGAATATTTTGCCAGTTAGGTATAGATTGATGTGCATTACGAGGTTCAACGTACCATAACGAGTAGCCGTAGTAGGAGTCCATCGAGATTAAAACGACCTTCGTTTGTTTTACACAACAGTGCTAAATATAAAAACATTATTATCATAACTAGCAAAACATTTGCTGATAAGGCTACGCTAATATTTTTCTTAACAACTTCACAGTGAATTTAATTTTTTTCGCCGATACCAGTGACATCTGTATATGTTGTCATGAACTATACAGTTCCCTCAACGCCTCTTTTTTACGATCATCGCTGCGTGTGCCGAGCGCAGTGGGGATTAGTTAGTATATAAATAACACGCTAGATGGCGTTGAAGGCGACGGTGGTCTTATGAAAATCACATGTATACGATAGTAACTTTTATTACTATGATGGCGTACAGTATACTTGAATAAATGAATAATACGAAGTGCTGTAACTGTTAATGTCGAAAATCCTTCTAGCGTAGCAGGAGAATTGATGCTTGCAATCTGATTTTATTAGCAACAACAAAATCGAAATTCCCATATTGAACTTTGAATTTTACCCAATTTCCCTGAAAAATCAACAAATTGCTGCATTACCCGTTTTATTAAACCCGTTATAAATAATTCGAGAAGCGTCTACTGGGGGGCCACCACCACCTGTTATAATAGTATTATTGTGAGAAAGAGATGAAGCTATACAGGAGGTATAGCTCCATTTCATTCCCAATTTTCAGTAATCTTAAAATAATACTACCATTTATGGTGGTTGCCCCCCAGTAGTACTGGTGGTTGACCACCTGAGCTCAAAGTGTTCTAACTAAAAACTTTCTGCACGATTTTAAGACATAACAACTGTGCTAAAATCAACAATTACCTCTGACTAGCATACTGCAACCACCGATTAAGTTTCATAACTCTTATCCCTCGGGATTGGAGCGTGATTAAAAGTCCTATACTCAGCCGCTAAAAGGCGTGGAAAGGTAGCTCACAGGCAGACAGATTTTCAGCGGGATTGTCCAAAAGGATTACCGCTGCCCCAGAACATGAAGGCGTAAGGAAGGAACATAAGAGAGTAAGAGTCTGAAACTCCCTTCCGCTCCACCGAGCAGGAGCAGCAGGAGAGCAGGAGGGGCGATTTGATGATTTCCCACCCCCAACAAAAAGGCAGACAGACTTAGGTATTGTGAGGTGTAGATGAACCTCACCTAAAAGCACTGGAGGATTGTTTCATTAATATGGGGATGACGTCACATAAAAATCACTCTTTAAATGTTAATTATGTATTTCTATAGAGAAACATGCTTACGGCAAGGCGCCTAAAATTAAAGTCATATTTTAAACTAGTTCGAATTAATTTCAAAGTTCGAATGCAGTCAGAGTTATTTTCTTACCAGCCGACTACTACACAAGGTCGCCTCGAGAATCAAATCTTCTTTGGATTGATTATGGTCTGAAAGTGTTAGATGAGACAGGAAACTGAGAACTGGAAAAGTTGCATACCCAACATTAGAAAAAATGTTGCAGCGACAAGCATGCTTAAATAGAAGATCATCGCTGCAAGTACTAAATAGGGTGAATTTCACCAATGACACTGAACGCAATTAACACATAAAACAAGTTTAAGAGCTGTCAGACTCATTATTATCTATGAAATATTTACAATGATAGGCCTTGCACGAACTTTTTATGTGCTGATCACGTTCAGTGTAAGTGGTGAAATGGCTAAGTCAGGTGGGGTTACTCCAATGAGCGACAATGTGACTGTGAAGCTACATCACAAACGATGCCTCACATCTTGTCATGCTCTTTGTGTAAAAACACCTGAATTATGGAAGAACCTTACTCCGGTGTCAATCGCCAACGATATCGAATTAGCCGAATTCTGGTCGAAGCTTATGTTAATAGCATACATTATTAAAAACAGAATCATCGATATGACGAAGAACATCTACAATATTTACAACAACGTGAAAAATAACGTACATCCTTCATCACAGTGGTGAGAATGTTTACACGTTAGCTAATTGCGTACGGAGACAGAAAGTATATTGTTTTGATGGGCGACTCTCACTTGTACAGATATGCTGGCTGCATATCATTACCCCAATCTGTTAAATTTCTTAGATAGTTTTTTACTTTTATTACTAAAGCATAAGGTTCATTTTCAATTGGGAAAATTTGACAGTTAGCTTGATGTGCTGGCGTCTGTACTTAGATTATTGTGTCGAGGCCTATCAACATGTCCAAGAGTACCTACGTAGTTTTCTTTTCTCATATCGATCATCATCTGTCTAGCCTTTTCCCAACTATGTTGGGGTCGGCTTCCAGTCTAACCGGATGCCGCTGAATACCAGTATTTTACATGGAGCGACTGCCCATCTGACCTTCACAACCCAGTAAACCCAGTAACTGGGCAATACGATACCCCTTGGTAAGATTGCTGTCAGATTTTCGGGCTTCTGACATTCTTTTTTCATATCAATAACATGTTAAATTGAAAACATCAGACCGATTCACAAATCTAGTCGAGTCCAGACAACTAAAAATAAAATAATCGAATTTCTGGGACAATTTCAAGTGTAGTGAACAAGATACTCGACAAACATCCAAAAGACTAAAATAAACGTAAAAGTTACTTAACATTTTTGGCACAATACCTACTGATGATTACAAATATTTGTGTGTAATTAAATTAGTATTGATTAAACAGTCGAACGTGCGACTGAACGATGGATTACTTACGTGGAACATTATTGGTATTATTTCTAATGCTTATGTAAAACTGTTTATCTTTGACAGTCTTTACGGGTTGTCAGAAGCTCAAAAATCTGAAAGCCAGTGTAAGACAAGGGGGTCTTACCCAGTTACTGGATTGTAGAGGTCAAATAGGCAGACGCTCCATGTAAAATACAGGTTCGCAGCTGAATCCGGTGAGACTGGAAGCCGACCCCAACATAGTTGGGAAAAGCCTCGGCAGATTGATTGCTTATGTTAAACTGTTGAGCGGATTGTTACACTAAAGTTTAGAGAAGGTATGGCGAATTAGTGCCGATTTCAACATTGAAACTGAACGCGATTTCACCTAAATGTTTAATTAAGGGCTGCCAGTGTTATTATTTTCTGTTGAATCAAAATCAATCAATCTGCCTAGCCTTTTCCTAACTATGTTGGGGTCGGCTTCCAGTCTAACCGATGCAGCTGAATACCAGTACATGCAGCGACTGGCTATCTGACCTCCATTATATTATTTATTATTTACTGTGGAATATTTAAGCAAAAAGGTCTTGAGCGCGGTTTAGATTTGTTGATTGCGTTCAGTTTCATTGAAGAAATTCGCCCTTAGATGCTTACCCCACGGTAATATATATGTTACCGTGCTGATCTAGTTCTTTAAAAATCTTATAATTTTGTAATCTATGTATACAAAACATTGTAAAACATTTTAAAAGAGTAACGGTGGAGTTTCTTGCCCATTCCTTTCCATACGAAACTAAACTACCTTTTGGAAAGGGTAACTAGAATCAATTCAATTTTTGTTCATTTTAACGTTGAAAACTTCTTTTCTTTCTTCAAAAGTCAAAATCAAATCATTCATTTCAAATTGGCACACCTGTTTGAAATAAATGATTTGACTTTGACTTACTATTGTTCTTCAGGCTAGCTTATAGGTATTGAATAATTAAAAGCCCCATGTGTCCTACTGCAGGAAACTGCCTCAGGTCATGTCACTAGCTTTGTGGGCTACTAGTATTGTCATCGCCAGGTAGATGAACCCACTGGGTCGTGTGTTAAGGATCTATTTTTATTTTATACGAAACTTAAACCTTTAATCTATACTAATATTATAAAGAGGAAAGATTTATAATTATGTTTGTAACGAATAAACTCAAAAACTACATAACGGACCTGGATGAAACTTGGCACAAAGATAGATTATAGTCTGGAATAGCATATAAGCTTTATATCCCGGTAATTTCCGACATACGCGCGGGCGAAGCCGCTGGCAAAAGCTAGTTTATTATAAACTAGCTGACCAACAGACGTTGTCTTGTCCAAATTTCAGTATCCAGTAAAGGAATCCATCATTCAGTAAAGGAATACCGTAGAAAAGCACTCTTACTTTTTCCTTTTCCTATTTTCCCGGCAACTTTCCTTTAAAACCTGATTCGGACTTATAATAAAAATTTTAAACCCATAACTTGTCAAATCGATCTAGCCGTTTTACTGAATGATGTAAAAGAAATTGTGAATAAGTAATTGGATAGTTAATCAATATTTTTACGTAGATATAAGTAGTCTTGGTGCATATGTGCAAATAATTCATGTGAAATGACCGCTGGGACACACTAATCTATTCTTAGACAGTTCTTTGTAGAACAACCTTCAATCATAGAATATTAAATGATAGGTGACCTGTAACCACCTACTTTACAGCGTCTTTACCTAGAAATGGGTAAGTAAGTTCTACAGTATCAAGTATTACGTGATGGACTACAAAAATAGGTTGAATATTATTCCAACTGACAAAATATGTAGGACACACTATTACTTTAAAAGTTATTGTAATAACATTATGGTTTTTATTTCTTCGTTAATCATATTGAGGCTTCGTTTGAAATGCGTTGGAGTCGTTAGTCTATTTCTGATAGCCGATAGGTTATTAAGTAATTATTATTGTAGCCTACATTTCTAGTGTAAGTACCTGTCCATAGATTAGATAGATATGTGGCTGTCATAGCATATTTATTTATAGGAACACTAAGGTTATTATTGATTGAACAGTAATTGTCTTAAAATGCATTAGAAAATTACTGTTATAGGCCTTGGAAAAGCAAATAAGCAAAATGTCGTGAGTGGATATTTTTCCACTACAGGTCTCTGTGACATAAATAGCATTCCCCTTCCCTGATTAACTTATACAGATTCTTTCTGGAAACTCACGGGTGGTTTTCGTGAGTGTTTCAAAATGTTTTGCGAAGAGGTAGTTACGCTACTTTCTAAGTAAACAATAGCAGCAGGAAATATTAAAACATCATCAACATACACAAAGTGGATTAACTACGTATTAACCTACACTAATTAATTCTTTTCTAGTCATTTTCTGCAGGCAAATAGGAAAATTTTACGCTTTTTTTATCTTTTGTCAGTGTATTACATTAAGCATCTACCAAAGTCGAAGTCAAATCATTTATTTCAAAAAGGCACAAGAAAGGCACTTTGAACGTCGAAATGAACAAGAAATAGAATTGATTCTAGTCGCCCCTTCCAAAAGGTAGTTTCGTATGGCAAGAAACTCCACCGTTACTCTTGTAAAATGTTTCACAATGTTTTGTATACATAAATTATAACATATGTAAAGACGATGCACCCAGAATAAAAGCACTACACCACAAGTGAAAAGAAAAACACAAGAGCAATTATGGCAGGTAAAATTAATTATGTCTTAAGAAATGGTGCACATATTTACAAACAATCTAAAAGTTAATAAAAATAAATCAATCAATGTTATCTATAATAGGTCCTATGTAGCAGTAGGTAAAATAGGACCTACGTTCATTATTGGGAAGAATAAATAATTAAAAACTGAACCAATTTATACCTAGAGAAATAAATTATATATAGAATTAAGTACGGACTTTAATCTCTTTATTCTGAACTAGCTTCTGCCCGCGACTTCGTACGCGGACCCTGTTGCTTATGCCAGCGACAACGGGGTCGCCATTTATGTTATTTTTTATCATTTTTCCCATTTAAATCTTTTATCACACTGAGCTTTAGTTTTATTTCATTCCAACAACCACCAAAACATACAGTCCATTTGTCATCGTTTTCATTTTGGTAACCGCATTATTATATTCCTCCTCTAGAGACCTAGAAGTCGATGCGTAGATACGCTTGGAACTCAGGCGTAATTCTCTTTCCGTGAACGTCTCTGACTCGCGAGACAATACATGACGTTCACGATCAGCGGTCAGACTTGCATCATATTCTTCACTGGTCTCTAGAGACCTAATGAATACGCTGAGAACGCAGGCGTGCTTCGCGACCCGAAGACGTTTCCACGGAGCGAGTTGCAGCCTAATGTTCTCGAACAACATCAAGTCTCTCCTGACGCTCTTCGGTAGATTCTTGGGATCTTATGATCCTCAATCTTTTAGCTCTCTTGGAACATTGGGAAAGATTTGACCTCTTTCTAGGCATGGTCATAGTTTTATTGTGAAGATACCTGATCAATAAAAATTTAAATTAAAATGACTGGTCCCCTGCGTTACCGGGTAGGCTACAGTGTCACGAAGATAAATGGAAAAGGAAATTAAACACTCAAACAACATAAGCCCGAAGGCATATTCATACGATAAAATAAAAAAATAAATAAGAGTTTTGGCCAGTAGAGTCAAATTTTCAATGATATACCATCGTCATCGAAAATCAGTCCTAAACTGTTACCGCCTTCACCGCGTGCAGGTACTCCCAGTTTATGTTATTTTATAATTACACAGTAAAATTAGTGATAGCTTTGATTTCCACATCAGATGTTTCTGATCTTCGATTTTTATAAGTCAACAGAGAGTGCTCATCAGATTGAACAACTTGTGCTAAGACGTTATTCCTATATGTGTTATGGTGTAGCTAGGCTCTTGGAGTTCCACAACAGGTGTTCCAGATCTTCAATTTTATACGTCAACAGAGAGTGCTCATCAGGCTGAACCACTTTCGCTAAGACGTCATTCTTATATGTGTTATGGTGTAGCTAGGCTCTTGGAGTTCCACAACAGGTGTTCCAGATCTTCGATTTTTATAAGTCAACAGGAAATGCCCATCAGACCGAACAACTTTTGCTAAGACGTCATTCCTATATATGTTACAGTGTAGCTGGGCTCTTGGAGTTCCACATCAGGTGTTCCAGATCTTCAAATTTATTCTCTCAGCAGAAAATGCTAATCACGTGAAACAATTTTTGCTAAGGTATCATTTTTGTATCTCTTATAGTTTAGCTGGTCTGTTGCGGTTCTGCATCAGGTGTTCAAGTTTCCAAGATAAATTATAGCCTATATGTTGCCCAGACTTAATACCTATACAACAACAAAAAAATCATTCCAATCCGTCCAGTAGTTCCGAAGATTAGCGTGTACAAACAAACAGACATACAGACAAACAGACAAAATTTTTTTTTTGGATTCATGCTCTATTACTGTTTCTAAACCCCCCTCAATTTTTTTTTTTTTAATATATTCAATGTACAGACACAGTTTTTTTATTGTTTTATTATATGTATAGATATAGATAGATATAGATATAGAATATAGATAAGGTCGCCGTTATTGGCGTGCAATTGCGAGGGAGCGAGCCCCAGCCAAGGGTGCGCGTGCGCCGAGCTGACCGATGCTTGGCGCAGACTTTTTATTAATTTTATACAAAAAGGATATTTTTCTTTTTTTTTTAATGATGCTGTGAGAACTGTAATGTAGGTACGTTCACTGGAGTTTTTGAATAAAGAGGATGAACGGGATGAACATGTTTTTAAAGAAAGACAACTTTATTCTGATTACTAAGTGTGTGAATAAACGGTGGACTATGTAGTCCACCGTTTCGTCCATCAGGTTACCTTTTAGTTGTCGAAGAATAATAAAGATTTCTCTTATATGGTTCTGTAGAAAAGATTCTGTAGAACAGTTTGTAAGTTGTAGTGAGTAGTAGAGTAAGTACACAGTCTGCACCCAATTATGGTTTATGTCCATGCTACGCAAATCATTTCCATATCGTCGGACCCTTTCATCTATCATCGAGTTTATTCACTTATCACGAATAATAGATATTGTTTGATAGAAAAAAAAAGTTCAATATCTCCCATCTGCCAACCCCCAAGCGTAGGGCGGCGGGGTGCAGCTGCCGTCGCACGCGCTGCTTCGACAATAGACGCGATCAATGAACCCGGCACCCCTCACCCTTCATATCAGGTACCGTACCGTTCTTCTTGCTGACTACCTACTTTTTGGAACATTAAACAAAAAATAAATAAAATGCGTATAAAAAAAATTACGAACAGCTGATTCTACAGCTGAAGCATCTGCACCTTCTTAACTACCTACTGAGTCTGGGTTTTGGGGTTGGAAGAAAATATAGTGTAGTACCAAGATTAACTTGGCAAATACTTTATCGATAGCTTAACATAGCCCTTACATAATAATATTGTAACACTGCCTACTGCCTATTGTATAATTAACTCTCATTTGTTAACATGCTATCTGCGAAAACTTGTAATTGGCCATCATCATTTTATTATCTCTAAATATTGTGTCTGTATGTTATTATCCCGAAATATTGAGCCGTAAGTTTTCCGAAAAAGAAAAGATATAAAATACAAGAAGATGGATGGAAATCAACTAGAAGGATTTCAAGTCTGAATTTTAACGTCTAATTTAGAAACTGGAGACTGCTTAGTTTCAGAACTTAGCAGTCTCCTCGTAGGAAGTTCTTTTTTCGTAAAACTATGCATCCGACAGGTTTTGGGGAGCTTATTTCAGTCTTAGAGACTCTTTATTTGTAATGTAGATAACTTCAAAGTCTACACGTTACATTCTTACAAATCTATGACGTTGCAGTCAAGAGCTAATCACACGCCACGCTGGAGCAACTAGAATTCCAACTTCCTAGCTATTTTCGATCCACCTGAATACCTTTCAACATCTACACACCTACCTACGGTACTGTAGTACTATTCTGTAAAAAACTCACCATGAAAACGTAGGTGAAGTGAGTTTAAAGTGAGCTGTCAATAGTGTCAATCGCTAGCTTTAGGTAGAACAGCTCACGTCACAGTCATTTCATCTAAGTTTTACACGGTGGGATTTTTACTGTAAAAGGAAATAGTGTGTGATTATGAATCGTAACAGGCATCACACTCGTGACGTAGAGGAAGCATTCGGTTCCACGTAGTGTTCACAAGAACAATGCGTTTCCCACAGCAGGCGCACCGCAGTTCGCTTCCGGCCGGCCGAATACGAAACCGACCATTGATTTCGATTGACAGTTATAAATATCTTATGATAATAAACTTGTGACTTAGCCGTTGATTTGGTTCTCTTGAACCTTTATCGGCATCTTCCCTTGTAATCCCTTTTGCAACATCGTGAGGAAACCGGCATGCTTCAGAGATATTTCTTAACAGTATGTGATGCTAAGTCAGAGGCCCATGGGTAGCTTAAAAACTCTGACACCAGGTTAGTCACTAACCATACGAAAAGAAGAAGATCCCTTTTGCACATTTATTTATACCCATCGGTATTGCTGACATAACTTCTTCCAAAATCATCATCTGCCTAGCCTTTTCCCAACTATGTTGGGGTCGGCTTCTAGTCCAACCGGATGCAGCTAAATACCAGTATTTTACATGGCGCGACTGCTTATCTGACCTCCACAACCCAGTGACCGAGCAATACGATATCCCTTGGTAAGACTGGCTGTCAGATTTTTGAGCAAATTTTTTTAATTGTTTGTGAAAATTGCATTATACCTCAGAAATGTAATATAATTTCAAAATAGACTAATTTCCCATGTTTACGGTGGTTTCGTTTATTTACTAGCGTAACATAAATAAATATTAAACTTGGTTTTAACCTTATTTCGCTCATCCGGTCTACACACAACAGACACGGATGTACTTAATGTTTATTCCTTAATCAAACAAAGGTAGTAAAGAAGTCAACTGGCAAAATGTGAGTGTACTTCAGCCTAACCCTTCAGAGAAACAAGGTGTGATGTTTAGTTGTGTGTGTGTGATAGACTGCCTCGATGGTTTGGTGGTCAGAAAGCGCGACTTACTGTTGTTGGTTCGATTCCCAGATTGTTACGGTTTTTTACAGTATCTAGGCAATTTTTAGTAGCATTCGGGAGTCTGGATTTGTACCCAGAATAGGTCCTCCCATAAGGCTTTTTTTTTAAGGCTGAGATATCGTCCAATGACTTCTCCCGCTCTGGGTGGAGCGGAAAGGAGTGTCAGACTCTTACTGACTAAAACCCATCCATGTTCCTTCCTTAGCCCTTTATGTTCCGGGGTAGCGGTAACCCTTTCGGACAATCCCGCTTACCTGGCAGGCTCCCATAAGGCTTAAGTCCCATATCCACTTCCCCGTTTAGGTCTATTACGCAAGACTTACGTAACTTTCGAAATATACCTACCATACCTCTTTCCTGCTTTCCCTTTCGCAGAAAATTGTCGTAGTGTATGGTTTGTTCGTTTCTTTATAAAAGTTATAATTGTACTAGTTTTGTTAGGGTTCTGGAGTTACGAATATGAATGAACAGAATCCGTATCGGATCACTTTATTGTTTCCGTGTTTTTATGTCAAGACCCTTTTTCTAGGGAACGGGGGAGTAAGGTTTCGAATTGAAAGTTGCCACAGATGTATTCTTTGATTGCTCGCAATAACGCCAGTCTTTTCAAACTTATATAACTGACTTTTAATTAGTTACTTTGTCTTTTAACAAAGCTTTTTCAATAGGTTAGGTTGTGTCAGTTTTCCTTTGTGTTATACTTTAGGTATCAACAATAAACTGTCTCAAAACTCAATTAAACACAGTCCAAAGTTGGGCATAGCCCCTAGGTATCTAAATTAATCGTGGAGAAAAATTAGGCTAACTTTACCTAATTAAGTAGGTACCAAAAAATGACAGATAATTGCATCATAACTTGTTTTTTATTTATTTATTTCTATCACGTCTAAGTGTACGTAGAAACAGTGTAATATACTAACGCTAAAGACAAAAATAAAAAGCAAACGCTGGGACCATTAAAATATAATAAGTCATAAGGGTCTCAGTAAGAAAAAACTATACTTTGTGGTTCACGATTTACCAACGAGTCTTCAACAGTTACTCTTATTTGGCAATGTAGCTTTAGAAATACCACGCAAGGTCAAAAAATATCTCGAAATGTTTATTCTACAGTGTATGAGGTCTCTTTGTTCAGACGTTTTGACCAATTCATTACCATTTCTAATTATTTACGCGTGTGTCTGTATTATTATTTGTCTTTTGTTCTAGTTTTGAATGGACATGCGCGGTTTCGACTTTCAGGACAATACCTCGGTCTTTTAAATCTGTGCTTTGGTTAAACTTACGTAAGTACTTAGCAGAAGCATTAGAAGTTTATTGAAAGCTTTCAACCTTACGTAATGTGTATTACATAGACCACAATTATTGGGTTAAAGAAATATAACTTGTTTGATTAAGGTGCCTCTTGTAATTTAAAGTTGAGGTAAAAATAAAACATCGTCACATTTTTTAAGAGAACATATTTGCAATAGGTGCCTCGAAGTTAGAAACGTGAAGACCAACACAACTGTGATAACGAGGCATATCATTAAGCGTGAGCCGAGGGTAGCAGGCAGTAGGGCATGGTAGGGCACGCAACGCATGTGGCCGGGGACGGTGCCGACGCATCTGGTGACGAGGGGGGCGCGGCGGGGGCTAAAATTAGTAGCCGAGCGCCACGTGCGCTGTGGACGAGCATCAGTCCGCGCTCAACCACCACGACGAACGGTCGCTCCCGCACGCACGCCAGTGTTTACAACTGTAACTTAAACTACACACTCGTGCGACCCGTACACTTGTAGATCGCGACAGCGGCGGCAGTGACAGTGTTAGCAGAGTGCAACGGTGGCCGGCGCGACGGAGGCTGTGCAAGGCATGTTGATGGCGGGCGCTCTGCCGGCCGAGCCCGAGGGGCTGCTGGCTCTGGGCGCGCTGCCAGGCCAGAAAGACACAACCTGGACCAAACTGTTTGTCGGAGGACTTCCGTACCACACGACCGACAAGAGTCTCAGGGAGCACTTCGCGGTGTACGGCGACATCGAGGAGGCGGTCGTCATCACAGACAGGCAGACCAGCAAAAGCAGAGGATATGGCTTTGTAAGTATTTTTCACCAACTCGTTATGATTTTATGTCACCTGAAACTAACAGCGCACCTTACTTATTTTCATGAAACGAAAGCATTATGTGAGACCGAATTGACACGTAAACTTTGAATGCTCGTGCGCATTCGACTCGTGTCGGCTGAAACAGCGACCGTATCGCACAGTTAGCGCGTTATCGCACCTCACCGCTACCTACATTATACCTAACCCACCGGCAGCTAAGTACATACATCTACACATACACATATATCGCGAAATTACATCAAACACGGAAGTTGTTCCACGCAGGTATAAATGTCAAACAAAGTAGGTAAGTACCTTCTGAAAATAGAGGGTACGATGCGCAATGCTTTTATGATGCATCATCATCGCTGACGACTTTCATTTCAGGACGGCTAGCGTCATATCGGGAATTCATTTTAGTGCCAAAATTAGACATGTCGATGTCACGGACACGTGAATCAGGAATGTTTAACAAAAAGTAAAATTTCTTAATGATGCATCGAAACTCCTTGACGAATCATTGTATGGAGAATGAATTGGTTGCGCGGTATTATTTGATGATTTCTTACCAAGTAGCTATTGGTTATTTTCCTAACACTATTATTTCTAAGCAACAGAAGCAGTAAGCGACGCTTTATTTCAATGCAACTAGTTCAATGTAATAGAGTTTGAGGCTTTTTGTTTGGTGCAGCGTGGGGCTCGTGAGAAATGAATCACAACCCCATTTTCAATTCTTGCTAGGGGTGGTTAGACCCTGAGGGAACACGACGCGTAGCACCCTCGCTGTGACATCCAAATAGCTGTAATAATCGCAATTCATCGTTCGTAACACTTCACTATGTGTTGTAAACTAAAATTTCATTTTCGGAAGACATCCATAAACTTGATAGTGTGTAACTTTGTTTTGACGAAATGATTAGTGTTTGCAACATAATAAATTGATATTATTTGAATGAGATACGATCGAAAATTCGGATGTGAACTTTTAATGATAATCAATTTAAAATCGACTATTTGTTGCCAATTGGTTATCAAAAATTAAATTGTTCTGTACATTAAGGTTGCATTAAGCGCCAACACAATTAAGTATCTTCAATCAGACTGTAGACAGAATCATTAGAACTAATTTCCGAACCGTATTAAAACACACATAAAATGACATAATAAATTGTTTAAGTTAACACTCTAAAACTCATGTTAACAACAAGGTGCAAGTTCCTTTGCTCTACATAGCCATTGGGTCGAAGCCGCAGCCGGCTCCAGGCGGGACGTGGCGAAGTACTTGCACAAAACAAAAGACTGTCATCTGATAGCGTACGGGCTCGGAACTGGCATCTAACAACGACGAATACAAACGCGATAGACGGTGAGAAAAAAAAGGAAAAAAAAAACATTGTTTAAACTAACACCTTCTTTGCTCGAATGCCTTTATGCCAGTAATTGAATCACAAAAACTACAAACTTTTTGTTATGTTATGAACGAGTAAACAATTTTAATTCCAATCGTCCTGTACAGTTGTCAATTTAAGTAGGTACCTACATTATGTACTTCATAATCAGGATGGAAAGATCTATGTAATCAAAATATTATTTCAAAGTAATGCTTCAAAATCAGATTCTGAGGAAGTACCTAATCAGTAAACTCTGTGAAGATACGGATAACAATGTTTAACGACGTGATTATGTCTGACAATTGCAACCTTTATCGGCTAATCAGCCTACGAAATAAAAAGAGTTCTTGATAAAATTACCAATACAATAAATGCTCATATAAGTCTTATAACTTAGGTGCTAAGTTAGTAACTCGTAGTGAACGGAATTTAAACAAAAACAAACACATTTTGAAGGAATACTTACTGAAAAAACAATTAACGTTACTGAAAAAGAAAATGCATTTCACAAATTGCTGAAAACTCGGAACAAAGTGAGAAGATATGAATAAAAGCTGTCCAGTTTCTGTTTCAGGAACTTTTTTAAAGGATGCAGACTAATTCATTGATTTAACTTGCTGATTGGGGAACGCAGACTTAATTCACTTTGTTAAACACTTTCTGTGTTGCTGTCATTTCTTTACTTTTACTTTCCACGTTCTTTTTAAAAATAAGTTTATTCTTCTTCATGCGTTAACTGTGGCATTGCTCTATAGATTTCGTATTAGAAAGAATAAAAAAAGAAAACCATATAACAAAAAAAAGGACCGCTGATTGCGTGACGGACCAAGTGCAACGAAGGGTTCCGTAGTTGAGATGAATTTATCCCAAAACAAATTCTCCCATACAGCGATATACGTCCCGGCCAACTTCAAATGTAATGCCAAAAAAAATGTGCCAATATCACAAATTAACGATTACAGGACTTTCCTATACTGTTCCTATGAGACCTTGCTTCTTGCGGAAAATACCCAATAGTTTTTATTTATTTGCGTAAATCCAAATATGTCACTTAAATGGCAGTATGATTTTATTGCGTTGACTAATAAGCTTGATTTTTTAAGAGCACAAAGAGACCGTAGACTCCTGTATTTGATATTAATTTCAACATGGAACCTCCACTCGCGCACTCCTCCACACACTCACTCCCTAAGAAAAAGCGTCTTGACAGACTGACAGACAGACGGACGGACAATGAAGTGTTTCTACGACGGTTCCGTTTTTTCTTTTACGTAACCCTAAAAAGACATACAATTTATATTTCGGTTTAATATACGTCGTTCGTTTACATAAATTGAGTTTTAAGTAACATTGGTAGTGTACAACGTCTATCCTTCCGATTTGATTCATGATGAACATTTTACAAATTTACTTCATCACGGCCAGCACAAGGTCTCAAATTTCAACCATCACTATTTTGGCACTCAATACTATTCATAGATTTAATGAAAAATAATTTATTTTATATTCATATTATTGAGAAATCTTAAGTTCAAGGGTAAAGCCATTCGAATTCAAGCGAAGCTGTAACTACTTACTTATTGCTTTTGAACATACAAATGCATTATAAATTTGTACAATATTCTACAACAATATACCGTCAACAATAAACACTTCTTAATTTGATAAAATCTTTACTTGTCAAGTGAATTAGGTACTTGAATCATTATAGCAATTATCACAAGCGTGGAATTTTATGTTTTTTTGGAAGTCGAATTCACCATAGCAATTGTTTTGCTAAATGTGTCGCTCGTGGTTTAGTATATAATAACAGCCGTAAGATTTGATCCATCAGTTAAGCTACGTTTGCGGGAGTTGTCCGTAAATGGTTTGACTATCTTTTCGTGTGGTGAGTCACTAACCACACGAAGAAAGAAAGAAAGACCTTTTCATACAAAATCTACTCCGTGTCTCGGAAAGCATGTCAAGCCATTGGTCCTGGCTGTCATTCGTGAAACTTTGAAAGTCGTCGTCAGAAGCCCGAAAGTCTGACATCCAGTCTTTCCAAAGGGTATAATGTTACCCAGTTACTGACAACTGGAGGTCAGATACGCAATCGCTCCATGTAAAGTTCAGTTGCAACCGGTCAATCCCAACATAGGAAAAAGTTAGGCATATTGATTTGTTTTGTTAAATATTATAATTTTGATGAAATATGACTTTACTAAATTATTATATCTACTTAAAGTGTTATAGATAAACACACATTAATATAATAAACATTATTGTTTGCAAAATAAACCATTCACTGGAACTAACTCAAAAAAAACTGCATTAGCTGGAATCACTTCTAACTTATTACTGTTTGTAAAAAAAACTGATTAACTGAATCAATTAACAACTACTGTCCATATAAATTTATTAAAGAGTGTCATAAGAGACGCGTAGATAGAGCGCGATGGGCGGATCGCGGACACGCCTCCCGTGGCTACGGGCTACGTCGTAGACATTTAAAGCTGTTACTACAATGTCAAAGAAATGCGTCCTTGCTTCTATTTCACATATTTTTGTATTTTATATATTGTTAGGAATAATACAATATTATAGAAATAACGTTTGCCATCCAAAATGGCAACGCTGCCAGCCTTTTGGGCACATTTTCCACTGACAGGGATGGGGATGAATTGTTTGACGCCCTACGAGGTCTTCCCCTTTTCTTATCCCTTGTAGGTACATAATAGATATATTTTTTAGTTTTAGGTTGTATGTCATGTATTTCAGATTACTGTTGAAGTAGTTTCGTTAAATAAATAAAAAAATATATATCATATGAAAATATCTCGACTTAACACACGAGGTTGATGATATGTGGAATCTGAGCTCACACCTTTTTATATTTTAAAATGATTTTTTATGTCTTTTATAAGAAATGTAAAAAAAAAAAATATTTTATTTTTAAAAACATAATTAGGTAATAAGAAAACTAAAGTGATACCCATAACAGTTTGTTATACTGTGATTCTTATTGCGAAGGCCATTAAAAATATTTTGCTCTGATGCGGGAATCTAAATTGTATCTAGTCGACGAATATTAAAATAATGACCGTCTTTAACTAGACAATGGGCGGTGTTATTTATTTACGTTTCCGCTACTGAGGAATATGTCTCGGTAGAGCTTATGTCTTGCACCTTTAAAGTGAACACATTGCATTTTTGTCCCCAATGCATACGATATTTTTGCCAGAACATGCTCTACCAATGGAAATGGTGTAGCTGAAGGTTGAGGTGCCCGCAGACCAGCTTGATGATTCCAATCGATACCAAACTTCACTTTATTCTACTGTTACATAATTATTGTCTACAAACTCGAACATGTCTGTAGACACCTTAGCTTGGAAACAGAAAGAATAGTAGGTAACACGTTCTTCGACATGTTCTGCTAATCCTGAAGTATTAAATTATGGCTTCACAGACAATGTCGGAAAAGTAAAATTTAAATACGCTGTGCATTCTTGTCATGTTTCACGTAAAATGCATGACGCTCAAATAATTATGCAAGTACCTACAGTTGATAAGTCGAATCGTTGAACGATTAATGGGTAAGTCGGTAATGTACCTGTTTAAAAGGTACTGAACTGAAGAGTAAAACGTTTTTTGGGAACGAATTTTCGCCAAGGTTTCATAAGTCAACAGTTAAATCATTATTTTTTTACTTACTCTAAGTGCTAATCTATGTTACACCTCTAGTTTTTGTAGCTATTTCGGTAGAAGTCTGTTGAAGGTCTAAGTAGGTTTGACGTAACATCACGCCTCTAGTCTCCAAAGGGAGAGTGGAAACCATAGTAGCACCAAAATTTCGTCAGTACTACACTTTATTTCTTTGTAAAGCTTGCGTCTGCTACGGTAAATTCTACAAAGAAACTATGGTAGACACAATACGCGTGGGTCATTTTTGTGTGCAATCTGGTCTATTTTAATTTGTTGATCAGGGCCTGCTAATCGCAATTCTGCGAAAACATTGCTCACCGACGCTTTGTTTTGAGCAAACCGCTCTGTTTACGCACAGCATTCTCTCATTTTTTACTATTTCAATTTACTAGCACTTCGCTCGCGATTTTGTCCGCGTGGTTTTTTTTTATATAGCCTATGACACTCGGAGATACTGTAGCTTTAAGGAGTTACGAAGATAACTCCTCTAAACAAACTTACAAGCAAATAACTCTTTATAATATTAGAGCAGCTTTTATAGGACTAAGCATCTCCTTTAAATTAAGCTAGAGATATCTTAGAAGTGTTCATGGCGTTAAAATTTAGACCTAACGTAGACTGTAGCTGAATTGCCCTAAACACTACGGAAGCTAAATTCGTATTTGCTATTTCAATTATATTGGTAATGCTTGTCAAAACTGGCTATAAACTTCATTTCACATCAGGTTTATTGAGTGTATCCAATTGATTTCATTTTAGGAACACAACCCATTACAATACGACATTTGCTGAATAACTCGTAGAATTTGATAGTTACTGTTGCTTAGGAGCTACTAAGATCAGTTCGGCAGAACAAACATACTGCCAATCAACTAACTGGCTGTTAGCTGCGCGTTGATAGTGTTCCTTATCGCACACCACGCCTAACTACGATTTGTACGGTTTACGAACGTTATAAAGTCTGCAACTTACCGATTCATTTATTTAATTTATACTTGTTCCTTGATATCGGGGAAATTTACATACAATACATACTGAATTTCTGAAAAATGTTTAAATAACAAACCTTCAAAATGGTTTTTGGTGTATACGTATAGAAACAATTCTTTACGATGTAATGAATGACCAATTCGAAGCAATTCAATGGTATGTTGATCTTCCACGCAAAGGACGGAAATCCAAAAAAACACCTAAATTCATTTGAATTTTCAATTATTCCAGGCTTTCAATATCTGGAGGTCATCGAGCATTTGCCTTAGATCACGCTCCATTTTAAATTGAACCCCCGGCGTTATATTGTTTGGTGCTCACTATTGAAAGCCAAAACTAAAGCGGGGGACGAGGAAGGTCAATTGAAATCGGTCGATTCAATAGTAGAGCCGATGAGGTGGCGACCCGCGGATCACGCATGCATTACAATAGGTAATGCTGGCTCGACGTCATCCTCGTATTTGTTAGTAAAATGGATTCGGATTCTACATTTAAAAAGGCAGGACTAAGTTGAACATTTGTTTTCAGGTAATAATGGGTGACAGAGCGGCGGCGGAGAGGGCGTGCAAGGACCCGAATCCTATCATAGATGGGAGGAAAGCAAACGTCAATCTCGCCATACTCGGAGCCAAGCCCAGAGGGAACCTGGCGCCAGGTTAGTGACTCGCTTGCCTTATCGATACTAAAGATAAGGAACAGCCGACTACGGGAAATAGGTCGACAAAGAGAAGGCAACTGCAGTATTGTTAACAAGGAATTCGAGCAATAATTTCGTGTAAAATGTAATATTTCACACAAAATACTAAATACTTAGTGTTACAACCTATTTTGGCACCACTTACTCACAAAGTGTGTGTGAACCGTCTTACAACAAAATCTCCAATTTGTTATAAGCAAGGAACAAAATAATAATACTGTAGATATTTATTATCACGCATTAGCCGAGTACAATTGGGTAATATCCGTAGGTATATGAGCAACCGATATACAAACTTGATGAATGAAAAGAACAGGAAATTGCGGTGTAACAGTTCAAATATGGGATAAATTTTAATGAGTGCTAAAATGTTAGTTTAAGGACGGTTATCACGTTAATTTATATGAGAAGTTAGTCCTGCCCGAGTAACTGGATTCGTTGCTATACAGGATTGCCAAACAAAAATACCGGGTTGTCACCATTCTCATGTTAAATTGACCTAACTACCGAGTTGTGGCAGATATGAAAGGATTCATAACTCGTTTACGAAGACACGTTAACGGACAAAGAATAAATCACTGAGTATATCTTCACGGGTTATTTTACTAAGGGTTGTTTAACCTCAGCAACTCCGGAGCAATGCTTATCAACGCTCAGCTGTTTGTAAAAGGAGCATTTTTTGTTCGTACAAACGTACACATGATTCTTTTTTGTGCTTTGCCTTCATTTTCGAAGCGGGCGTGTTGTCAACGGACAAAAAAATGGTGAGATCGCGTCGTGTGTGATACAGTGCCTTCGTGGGGGTCAGTTGTACATGTGTGCTGTACCGCATTACAATTTATAATATTATGTTAATCGTAACTGTATGAAATGTTAGAAAAATAAATATAGCTTGATGTGACTACTGCTCTCAAGTGAAATTACCACATGGGTATCAGACAAATTGTTAATATCTACTAATGATTAGTAGACATAGTCATTAAAAATAAATTAAATAGTTATAGTTATGATAATCAAGTCGTATATCATAAAGAACTATCTAATTTATTTTTAATTCATTTGATTTGAATCTTGGTCGATGTTAGGTTTGGCTAGGTTCATGAAAATTATTAAAATATTGCACATATTTTCCACGTTGCCATTCTTCACCGCTTCCTTTTCAGTACCCTAAACTTTAATCCTGGAGGAGCTCGTCGCATAGTTATAACAGTCGCGCGGATTGATTCATCAGGTTAAGCTACGCTTGCCAGGGTTAATCCGTTCATGGGTGACTAGCTTAACATATCGAGACTCTGCCGTGCCTCGGAAAGCACGTTGGTCTCGGCTGTCATTCGTGAATCTTTGACAGTCGCTACGGGTAGGAAAACATCGTGAGGAAACCGGCATGCCCGAGAGGTATTTCTCAACAGCATGTGATGCTAAGTCAGAGGCCCATGGGCAGCATTAAAACTCTGACACCAGGTTAGTCACTAACCACACGAAGAAGAAGACGGGTAGTCAGAAGCCCGAAAGTCTGACAGCCAGTCTTACCAAGGGGTATCGTATTACCCAGTTACTGACTAGGATGTGGAGGTCAGACAAGCAGTCGCTCCATGTAAAATAATGGTATTCAGCTGCATCCGGTTAGCCAACCCCAACATAGTTGGGAAAAGGCTAGACAGATTGATTTTAATCCTGGAAGATCTGTTTGAATTGTGTAGAATGTTAGTATTTAATTACCGCCAAGGCACAAGTGGGCCGTTTTATTTATATCGTTTGATTAGTTCACGATAGCAATCCGATAGTGAGTGCTCTGATATCAATTTATTTAATGTTATCTTTGAGTGTAGTGAGGTGGATGTTAATAAAGTGCCATTCAATGACAACATTAGTTGGAAGAGTTTAACAACATAAAAGGACATAGATACATACTTTGAGAAGTGCAGTGTAACTTATTCTTTCCTTAAGTAGGTACTAATGAAATAAAGTTATTAGGAAGGAAGCGCCAGGGTAGGCCTCGAAGTACAAATTTCCATACATTTTTTTGCAATTTGCCGGTCGTTGTCGGGTTGTAAGTTGATCAAAATATGATAAGGCAGTAAAATAAAAAGTTCGTTTTTACAGAATTATGGTCATTAGAATCTTTTTTTTCTTTTTTTTCTATTTCTTTTTTATTGACAATAAATAGGCTCACGTTGACCACGATCTTATCTGATCTTAAGCGATGATGTGGTCGACGGTGAAGCACGCTTTCCTAGAAAAACCTATTCACTCTTGACTTGAAAACACTCTGATTGTAGCTATTGGGTAACGCAGACTCTAGCAGGGCATTCTACTCTTTAGCTGTACGTAAAATAAAAGTATTTCTAAAACGTTTAGTGCGTAGGTATGGATGTCAGTCCGATGATGAAGCGGGATCGGCGGAATCAGTTCATGCAATTCCATCGCACACTCCTCGAAATGTAACCGAAGGGTTGGTTTGATGCTTTGAATTACTACAGGTACAGTACAGTACAGTTGTACAGACGCCAGCACATCAAGCTATCCCTAACTGTCAAATTTTCTCAATTAATAATGAACCTTATGTCTTTGCAATAAAGTTGAAATACTATCAAAGTTTGACTGATTGTGCTAAACGTGCTGGCCTCTGTACGTATTTGCTACGTAATTGCAAAAAACGTAAGAAAATTCCGCGGGCTACCGCTTTCACTTTATAGTCTAAAACGAAACTTAAAAAAAAATAACTATATGACTTAACATCGATTAAAGATAACATTACCAAATAAACAAAGAAGTTGAATTAAAGTATACTTTGCTACGAATACTGAAAACAGTAATTTGAACAATAGCACGTAAGTAGGTATTCGATAAACAAAATTGGTACCTACTTGCCGACTGAAATATTCATGTTTGCTTAGAGTCTATCATAATCACATCAAGCTACTTAATATTTATCGTCTATAAACTAATGAGCGACGACGCCATTAATTACATTTTATTGCGACTGTCGCGGTGTCGGACACAATAGTGATTAGTACAGTCAACCTCACAGGACATACTAAAAAAGAAACTCCAACATATTTTAAACTTTAAACCGACCTCATAAAGTTTTAATTTGTTAAGTCTTATTTATTATGTGTTTCGCTGACGGTTGTACGGTGGAATATGGGGAGCGATCAACGTTCCGCCCCCGCCGGAAGTCCCTAAACGCTCGGAAACGGAAGTGCTCGGTATACCCCGGTCGCTAATTGATTGCGCCCCACGGACACGCATCGCAACCCTTGCAAGGTGACATACTGTAACCTTTCTCTAATCTCTGCATCTACATATCTACATTCCTGCTACAAGGAAAAAAATTAAGTATCCCGTAAAATTATGAAATGACTACGTAATTACAAACAATACATTTACCGAACGACATGTTTGATCGATCGATACGTAATTTATCATGGTCCGTAATTCTTTCTGGCGGCAATTTAGACTAATGAGGGTACATCCATTCCTAGGTGAAACATACCTACCCATCAAAATCATAATAACCATACAAAAAGGATACAGAAAAAGTTTTTATGTCACGCCAAGCATATTTAAAAGCATCGTTACGATTTGTATTCATGGGTCTGGTCTAGGTATCGTTCTGCATCGTAGCATCGGATGTGAAATATTATCTTCGATATGAACTGATAATGGTTTTATATAGATAAGTTATTATTATATGCACATTATAATCACACTAATATTATAAAGGCAAGAGTTTGTGAGTGTGTTTGTTTGTCCGTCTTTCACGCTCAAACGGATCTGGATGAAACTTGGCACAGAGGTAGTTTATAACCTGGATTAACACCTAGGATATTTTTTATCCCGGCAGAACGTTCCCTTGGGATAATTTCCGACTTCCAAGCGGGCGAAGACGCTGGCAGCAGCTAGTTGATTATAAAAGCTTCATATTGTTATTGTTAAAGAAAACATTTTGTTTTTTTTTTAATTATCAGTGATGTTAGATTTTTTTATCTTTAGCTAAACCTTAAACCCAGCAGTGTTTCGAATGAGGCTGCCAATCATGATGATAAAACATTCTTGTACAGAGGCCAGCACATCAAGTTACCACAATCTGTCACATTTCTTTGATAGTATTTCAACTTTATTGCAAAGATATAAGGTTCATTTTTAATTGAGAAAATTTGACAGTTAGGGATAGCCTGATGTGCTGGCGTCTGTACATAGTTGAAGGGAAAACTGTTTTTATTTTCTGTTTTTTTTTTAATTTTGAATGAAGCAATTATCAAAATGTAGCAAAACATTCTCGGAGACGTCTAACCTTTTGGGCGCCACCACAGCACACATTTAACATGAATGATACAGTTCATTCATATAATTACAGTCCCTAATTACAATTTCTCTAATCAATTCGTTCGGGCGAGTGCAGAGCACATTGGCACTTGGCAGAGAGTCAAACGATTCAACCCATAAACCAATTTACTATAACCGACCATCACATGGTCAGGAGGCGACTAACATGAATGACATAGCATAATGAAACTTCCGCGCGTACGCAATCAACATGATACCTTGATAGCAACTCATGCCACATACAATTTATGCAAAAGAATGATTACAGAACGTTACCAAGTGATTGCAGGACAAATTGTCTCTGTATGATTATTCTATAGTTTATGGAGCGGCCGTCACACTGAACTAAACCTATTGAAAATTGCTTAACGTTTACTATCTTTTTTGTATGCAAGTGTTTCTGTTCTATTTAGTTTATTGGTGGACCTGAACATAGGATCAAAATCAAGCAAAGGCACATATAATTTATGAATAGGTACTCCGTTCAGATTCTAAATATTAAACGGCCGTTACAAATACCAGTGTATTGACGGCCGGAACAGCTGATCGTCGAGTCTTTGTCAGACGCCTGAGAAAATTAAAGAGTGAATGAATGGATCCGCATCCTTGCTACAGCAACGTTTACTGGAGGTCGCGGCATTGTTCGATGTGTCGGGTAGTGCACACATTGAAAACAGTAGCGCGAGCGCCGCGGGGAGGGGTGGAGGGGTGCCACACAATGGGTGCGGGCGCGCATGACGAGACACCTGGTTCGCTATACCGGCTACGCCATATGCCACGCTCCCTGTGATATGCGCGCGCACTATCGACTGCGTCCGACACGCGTGGCAATGGCAGCCCTGCGTCATCAGCGCTTGATTCTTCAATTTGCCGGATTTCATTCGTATGTTTACGACTGTCTACGTTTCGTGTTTGCTTTACATAAACTATAAGACGAATGGAACTATAATAAAAAAATCTAAATGCTCCAATAAGTCGGTCTAGTTAAACGTTGATAGGGTGTTTTTTTTGCGATCAGCGGTTATAAAACCGTCAATTTTTATGGGATCGATGCAAATCAATAGTTTTTTAAGTAGATATTTCGATAAACTTTACTCTTACAATGTACAAATGTATCTGCATTTCAAAGCATACGTTTTTATGCTTTGAAATGCAGATACATTTTCAGGTAGAGTATCTCCTAAAATGTAAACTATTGCAGTATATAGCTACCAACATATTTGCTTCCCTTGCTCTTGAAAGAGTAAGAAAATACATTCATAATTTGTTCTTCAGTGATATAGGAAATAATATGAATATCTTGTACCGCTTCCATGTAAGTACTCCTACTCTGGGTTGTCAGCAGCTTGTCCATTAATTCAACGATAATTTTAAAAGCATGTGCGCTCAAATATTTGATTCAAACAGTTTAGTTTTAGCTCAGCACTGGCAACAGTGCGGGAAACGCATTAAATCTGCCGCCACAGAGCCTGTTTAGTCTACATTCTGTGTCTTGTACAATTGGTTTATACACAGTGAGGCATACACTGTTTGTTTATGAAGCCCTTTATACGTGTACCTTTATACTGATACGTTGAAATAATATTCACAGAGTCTGTTCACCGTATGCACATTCGACACACTCGTTGCAAATCGGATCCCCTTAATCTAGATTCGGTTCATGAGCTTTGAAAAGAAAATGACCGTTAGTTAGGCCGGTTTTAGGGAGACCGTTTTGTACTCAAATAATGCGAGTACAACGTTTTACCGTTACAGAGGGGCTGCGATTTATAAAAAATGATATGCAACCCATTCAGCTTGGTTGGCAGCTCAATACAATCTGTCTAAAACACGACAACTTTTTTGATATTTGTATTCACGGATTGAAAAGAACTGAATTTAAATGACAATTTACATTTATCTCCCGCATTGTACCTACTGTCTGTATTACAAACTGGAGTGTTGGTTTTTGATATTCATGAGAACAAGAATCTTTTCGTACAATAAAACTAGTTTCGAATTTGCTCCAAGTAGGCAAAAGTCTGGTTTGGATTAGGCCTGAATAATATTTTTTATGGAAATCCATTCACGGGGTTTGATGGAGGCGTAACGGCTTGTCTGTCTTCGGCGCCCGCGCATCGTGGCTCGCGCCAAAATAAATAAGCAAGCTGAACGCGTACGTAGAAGTAAAAGGAAATCGATATAGGTAGTTAGTTCCATACATCTACATGCTTTTTCAAAATGTATAGTTCCGTAAAGGAGGTGAAGACTCGTAGCTTTATAAATATTTCATGCGAGCCAGTTCGTATGACGGTGAGCGTTTGTGTTTGATTAGGTGTTTTTTGCACAATATTATAATGGAAACTAAATTGTGCTGTTACATTGTATCGCGGCGGTAGGTACTTGGTATGTTGTTTACGTATATAATGTACACGTTAACGGCTGTGGTAGAAATTTGTGTAGCCCAGTTTCTAAATACACCGTAGTGGTTGCAGCCAATGGGCGATTTCAGCGGGTCTGGCGTCGATTATGAAAACATTGTTAAAGTTTTATTAAATGGGCGTGTTGATGAAGGCCGAACGGGCCACTTGTCCAAACACACCGAGGCGACACTATGAATTATTGAGTGAAGCGAGCAGCGCGGTAATCGATTCACACCTGTCTATGAAAGCTCCCAATCGAAAACATTCGACCAACGTCTTGACGCATTTGACCTTAATATGATTATTATTATTGTTCATTACTTAATTCTATCCTCTAAAGGAAATATACCTGAAAATGGACTGTAGAATAATTAATTATTTTTTCCGGCTTTGCCCAGCTGTGGGACATTGAAAGTTGGGGGAAGTGTATCAAAAGCCCTATAGAACACTGAAAACAGATTTGCAATGAGCATTTTTAAAGAAAAACAAGAAAGTCCGCTTACGACACACATCTCAAGATATAATTGAAGCCACATAGCCACTACTTGAGTTAGGCAGTGAGTACATAAGTCTTCATTGATTAATGGATAGCTTGGCCCTTTGCGGTATTGGGAAGGGGTTGTCCCTGTGTTTGGCATTGCAGGCGGATCGCGTGCGCCGGGCGCCCTTCGCTTGTGCATTACTTATGCATGTGTCCAAACCCCCGCGGTGGCCAGCACTCCCCAGCAACTATTTTTATTTAGTCTTTGGGATTTAGGCGATGTATGCACTGATGGGCCCGCACGCGCCGCTCACTCGCAATCGATATGGCACAGTGAGTCGGTTCATTTAATTAACCGATTTTTGTACGCTGCGTCTCTGTGGTAATTTTAGACAAATCATTGACGTAGGAGTGATGAGATTGTTTACTTTCATCGAGTTGTACGAATTAACTAATGGCGTTGTAGTCGATTGGATTGGAGGACAATGCACTTTTATTAGTTTCTGCTTGTAAGATTACTTACCTAACTAAATATTTTGACGATGTTTTGGGATCTAGGTATAGTTGTTTCTATCGCATTTTTTTTGTAAAGTTTAGTTAGTAGTAGTATATAAGTAAACTTAGGTCATCATCTGCCTAGCCTTTTCCTAACTATATTGGGGTCGGCTTCCTGTCTAACTGGATGCAGCTGAATACCAGTATTTTACATGAAGTGACTGCCTATCTGACCTCCACAACCCAGTAACTGGGCAATACGACTGTCAAAGTTGCACAAATGACAGCCGGGACCAACGGCTTAACGTGCTTTCTGAGGCACGGAGTAGTCTCGGTGTGTAAAGATGGTCACCCATCCACGGCCAACCCCGGCTAGCGTAGCTTAACCTGGTGGATCGACCTGTACGGCTGTTAGTACTTAGCCACGAGCTCCTCTAAGTATACTTAGGTATAGATATTTAAAAGTTACATATCCATTATTGCGATGATAATCTAATTTGTCCACATATTGAAATTTCTTGTTACTTCTGTGGCTGTCATGTGTAGCAATAATACCAAGTATCTATTCTAGTTTTAGCTTACTTTCAAAAAGCATAACTACTTACAATCCATACCAAGCGGGCATCGTTTATAATTGTATGAAGCGAAGCCATAATGGTCAGCCGGTGGCAATGGCGGCCAGGTTGACTGTGATACGATCTGGATTCATACCAATAGTTATTATCTTTTTTATTTGCAACGGAAACTTGTCATTACCACCAGTGTCGCTATGGTTTGATTTCAAATATGAATGCAGTGATACTCGTCTATAATGTTTCACTAATACCTGGACAGAAACACCTACTTAGTCCCAATATCACCAGTGAAACTGAACGCAATCAGCACATCTAAATCACGTTCAAGACCTGTAAGTATCAATATTCTAAAGAAAACAATGACACTGACAGCCATTAAACAGGGTTTAGGTGCTAATCGCGTTCAGTTTCATTGGTGAAATTGGCACTAAGTAGGTGTCACTTTGAATGTTAAGCTGGTTTTTGATATTGCGCTTGCAAAAAACTCAAAGCATTTATTACAATGAAACCAATTACAGGCACTTATAAATTATCTAGGAGTCGTTCAGTCAGTTGAAAATTGAAGCTAGTAGCCCATTCCAAAATGTAGAACCTTTGAGAAACAACGGACGAGAAACTCCAAAGACGCTCTTTGAAATAAAATACTCTGGGTTACATTATGCTTCTAAATATGTGAGAACAATTTACGGGTCGTCAGAAGCCCGAAAATCTGTGTGTGTAAATCCGTAACTGGCCTATTGCCCAGTTACTGGGTTGTGGAGGTCAGATAGGCAGTCGCTCCATGTAAAATATGGATATGGTTAGACTGGAAGCCGACCCCAACATAGTTGGGAAAAAGCTAGGCAGATGATATGAGGACAATTTAAAAACGAACAATTTAAATATAAGATTAAACATACGCCCTGGCAGTTAAGAGATGACTCTTCACAATTGACGGCGCTCGTTCACGAGCATGACGCGTGGATCAGCACCATCCAGCTCAACCATTTTATAGAGAACTGAATGATCCATCACCAGCGCCATCATCAACGAGACATTTAAGTGAGCATGACATACTCTCAATGCCTCTCTGGCATATAACTAAATTGGCTAATGGAACTAAGTGTTTCAAAATTACTTTGACGCTAAATTAATTCAAATCATTTGGGAATCTTCACCTTTTGAACGCCATTGTCACATATACGTGACAAGCAAGTGCATGCCCTGTACGCCAACGACACAAATATATACTATTACATAAAATAAACAATTAAAACATTACTTATGTGAATGTTTATATAGATATCTTAAAAATTGAAGCTCTCGTACGTATTTAATGACATAAAACAAATTAAAAGACACCATGGATATTGGGATATTCATGATATCAAGAAGAAATAAATTTGTAGGTTGGCGTGGAGGGCACGCGCGTGCGGTTATGCTCTGGCGTTCAAAAGGTAAATGATACTTTCATATCAAAGAATCAATTTGAACGGAAGGAAGATTCTGGAAATTCACCGTATTGCGATCAAAGTGAGTTAGTACTTTTGGGATATATAAGACAAGACTTAAATACTACTTCGTAATGTTTTGACGGTTTTATTCTAGGCACAATAATACGCCTAGTTATATTCCAGATATTTGGAAATTCACAGTGAATTAGAAGTAAACCAGATTTAGTGCGCGCACAGATAAATTAATTTGCGACGTCGCCGCCGCACTAATAACCTCGAAGTTGTTGAACGCGGTCCAAGTAAATAACAGCGTTTTCCGTATCATGCGGATGTGTGGCATCTGTCCCGAAAATCTTAGTTAATCACATTGCTCTATAAACTTTGTCTATTAATTTTTCTAATCGGTATGTAGCCTATACCTGTTACATGAAATAGGCTGGTCCTTTAAAAAAAAAATTGAGACTATTTCCAATATTACGCGTTATATTTGTACGCTGAAGGAAACGTGTGGAGCTACGAGCGTAGGTAGCTGGCATGAAACAGCTTACACTCCTAGCATCGTGCAGTGACCCCAGTTCACACAGGAACACTTCACTGTAGTAGTTCCGTTCCCTTTGTCACCATCTGAAACACGATCCCCGTCCACGACTTCCGCACGAAGCCCTTCGATCCTCCGATAATCCTCCTACGTAGTAGATTACATTTCTAGTTACACTTTAAACCATTTAGAGCTGGTTTCTTATAATTTTAGTAGCTAGTCTACAATTTTCGCCTTGATCTGATGATCCTCAAAAGATGGACGTGGAGCTTTCTTCGTGTCTTAATTATTATTTATGTACAACAGCTGGCGTGCAGAGGTTGGTCGGGCGAGGCTGAGTCCGTCCGGCGAACGACGCAGTTATTTATAAAACAGAGTTGCGTCTCGTTTTGTCTTCGGCGCGCTCTTTATTTTGTCTAAATATACGCAGTTTTGGGAACGTCGTCGCGGCCGACTCTCCCGCGACACCAGCTCTGGCATCGAGCCAGAGCCTCATCTTTCCTCGCCAGCTTATCTTTTGTCGGGACCCACAAGGCATAACTAGCAGCTTCATGGCTGGGAGATCTTTCAACTTCTCTTAATAAGCGGTTGAACTGGAAAACTATGAAAGATACTGTAAGATCTAACTAACAAAAAACACTAAGTAAATCTCGTAACTTAAACATGCCACGGCTGGTAGCCGGTCATCGATGTAAGAGTAAAGACACGTCGGCCATAAAAATCGCCGTTGTGTTATACGCGCACGTGTTTTGTCCAAAAATAAGTGTCCCAGGAACTGAACTCGTGACGGGGAGGGGTGTAATTAATCGCTCCCGGCAATCGTCTACAGGACCGCGACATAGGTATCAGATTGATGGTGGTTAGCGTCACAGACGACACCAGTCAGATCAAAGGCTCGCCAAACACAAAACCGTGACGGCCGCGAGTCCAACACGGCCCGTTTGGTCATACGAAACTGGGCCACGACACATCTAGTTCTATTCTCGTATCGATAAACTAACACGACATATTTATTCTACAATGTATTCATAAACCCGTGTTCATAATACTGAGAGGTTTTAGTTATTTATTGGGAAATTTTGGCTGCACGAGCACATTTCGTATACCTACCTAAATCTAGAACTCATAAACGAAATAATTACACTCGGAGATGCTTCAATTGTTTGAAATTACACATGTTTATGTGCTATTGGTACTTGTGCATAGATATATTGTGGAAATGTAGACCGTACAAAAGTTAATGGCATTGAAAATACTTGAGTACATGCGTAGAGTCGAATGCCTACATATAATAATACCCTCTCTCTATCCCGCTCAGACCGCTCGCGTCTAAAATCGTATTTCCGTAGAATCCTTACAAGCGACGTTAAGCACTTACTGTCGGCTTTGCAGTTCGACGACCTGAGCTCCAGAAGACGTCCTGAAAACAAAAAAAACTCGCACAGGAATTCAGACAAAGCTTTATTCGCACCACCTACACAAATGTCCGAGATATTTTTCATGAGGACCCGTGACTAATTATACCTCCGGAACTTTGATGACTGATTCATTTTAGTTTTAGCTTCAAACCGTGTTTGCACTGCGTCATATTTTGTTCTACATAGTTGTGAATAAATTCAACTGTTTGCCTTTTGTATCGTATTTGACAATCGATTACGACTAAAATCTATCTGGGTCACATATAAGCAACAAAAGACCATCGCGCTACATTCAGGCCAACTGACAATGGACATAAAAGGAAAGAGAAAAATTTAATGAATCAAGATAAGCTTTGTGGTGGACAGTAGTTCGACCTCGGCCGTCAAATGGCACCGCATCGATCGAACAAATGCGGTGGCACATCACGCGCATTGTACGGCACGCGATTAGCGCCAGACTTCAGAGCCGATGAGCACTAGTTTATTATCTATTGTGCTGGACACAAAACAGCAAGTTTACATAATGCGGATGTATTATAAACTCCGATAGTTTGACCTCTGCAGATGGCAAAAAAAGATTTTTTTAAATATCGAATTTCATAACTGGCAGTTGACAAAGAGCCATTGCAATATCTATCAGTATTGAAAGTAGCAAGGTCACTACAACTACTCCCATAGCAAACGAACCGCAACACCATCCGGAGAGGCTGCGGATGTGATCCACTGTAATCACCAGTGAAATTTCGCCACACAATAGCAAACTTATTTACAGGCCGGTAGAGGTTACGCTCTTCTGAATATTAACCATTAATCACAGATTATTACGATTCAGACACACAGTCACTGTGATTGCTCATTTCCTAAATATGATGTATAATTTGGTTTTCGAAATGGTCAGCCATGCAATATCCGATCCGTATAAAGCACGGTAGATACCCGAGAATTAGTATGGCACCCGGGAAGTGTCATCAACTTGGCTACTTCTACCTAGGTGGAAGATGTCTGCGGTCGTTTTGGTAACGTACAGCGGGCTGTGCCAAAGTTCGAAAGCCATTTATAGCGAGTGTTTGTCGTCTTCTTGTCAGGAGGTATGTCCATGGATGCCGGTGCCCGGGCGGGCGGCGAGCGACTAAAATAGACGCCGCCTCGCGCGACTTAACAATGCAATAAAAAGAAATTAACAGTGACGTTCCCTGCGCTAAGTTGACTCTCGTGTCATTTGGATGTGTTCCAATCTCTTCGGGATATATTTTAGTTTGACTTCGCTCTAGCCACTTCCGCTAAGTGAGACTGAAAATAACGCCTTTACGAACATTAATGATTATGTTGAAAGAGTAATGATGTCGTCTCTAAGAAGTTTTATTTTTTACGAATTTCTTTGCCCCCCTTTTGTTGACACTTAGGTTATATCCGTGTCTGTGATGGCATAATAATAAAGTGGTATTCTTTTCAGGTTTCGGATTGGCCGCAGCAGCTGCAGCGGGTGTTCGTGCTGGTTACCAAACGGTGCTGCCGTCGCCGTATGGGTAAGTACCCGTCGGCTGATTACATCTGTACAATATCTGTATCATGTATCAATGTTCAGTGGTTCAACACTTCGATATTTGCCAGCACTAGCGGCGCCGCATGCCGCTCTGAATACATCTCACGAGACAAAAATCAGACGTAGATTATTCTTTCTTAGATGCTTCTGGAGAAGCTGGAAATCTTTTCTTGGATCTAAGATCAGATAAGCTAAAAATACCCATCGTTCCATTTCACAATTACAATAACGTACGTGCGTTCGTAATGTCGTAACTTTCTTTTGATAAACGTTGTTATGAAAACACGTCAAGTATTTTCCCAACTTTTCCATTACAAAAACACGTACTTTTCACACGATGCAGATTTGTTATTGAATCATGTATTTCATCAAAATCATTGAGAGGACAGTTCTTAAACAATGACATTCTCAAACTGCTCCTGTAACAGAACTGTAGGAAGAGAGCAAGGTCCAGGTCCATATCGCTTGGCGGTATATGTATACAGTTTGCTGACTTTTGTCTCGGTAGATGAAGCGAGCGGCGTCTCCTGACGGCTAGCGGCGCGGCGGCCGGCGGACCACACCTAGACTAAATTATCAAACATTTTCACATAGGTATCTATGGCAAGCGTGAGCGTGAGAGTGGATTTTTTTTCGTTTTGGGTGTGAATTAGTCGATTGGGTTTTTTAATGTTTACGTTTTACAAAGCTATACCGGAGCATGGGCGGCGCCGGCGGCAACGTCGTCGGTCGCGGGCGCCGCCCACCGCCGTCACACTTTACGCATCGTTCTCGACACTCAATGTTTTCTTTAGTTTTATGTTTTATGCCGTGTTCGTGTAAGATTTTGTTGATTTGAATTGAGTTTTGTTGGTGGTGGATTTCGTTTAATACACTTACTAAGTAATTGTCGTAGTGCGGCGGCGGCGGTTGTCGAGGGCGCGCTGTGTGTGCGTAGGTGTGAGAGTGCTCCCGACGGGCGCCGCCGGAGCCGCCGTGCTGTCTAATATGCATTCGATACAACGCGGCCTATCCGTGCCGACTGCTGGCCCTGCAGTCATCGTGTCCCGGTTAATTACATATTGACGTGAGCTCGATCGATGCTCAGCCAGGGCCACCGCGCCAACACAACTGTCCATATATTATTCAGTGACATTCTCTTGTTTTAATGGAATACAATCAAGTGAAAGCTTCAATCGAATTAACGCTTTTATTTTCGTTTCCAATCGAATTGGGTTTAACTGCGGCGAGTGGGAGATCGATCTACGTTGTCTGATATTCTTTTCGTTACTCAAAATTATCAAAAACACAAGGTTGTCTACGATCTATTTAGTGGACACATACACAACTCAAATTATTGCTAAGTATAAAAAGTATGTCTTAAACTATTGGCCTGAAACTAGTTTTTACCTATCAAAATAATATGTAGGTATGTATTGATGTAAGCAATGAGTATAGGTAAATTAATTAATTTACACTCATTCATTGTTATAGGCAAATTGTTTTAGAAATAGTTTGATCGGATGGTCTATAAAGGAAGCTTAGTTTAAATTCTTCCGATAACTTTTTGCATGTAATTTATGTAATTATTATATACTTTCTCCGAGAAGCGTTGAAAGTGGCATTTAACGTAAGATCCTGTACATCCTCTATTAGCTGTCAGACTAGTATGTGGTTGTGTTTTGTATTTTAGTAGATGTCAGCTCGGCTTGTGTGAGTATAATATATATGCCAGTTTAAATAATGCTGTTTGTTTTCACCTACTACTACTATATATTTTCTCTCTTCAAAGTAGATAATTACATTAACTCGGGTATCAAAACTTCAGTAAAAACGGATGCCATGTAACGTAGCTATGATCGTAGTGACGTTCTGACGACTTGATGAGATATTCCGACTAGATTACACGGTAGTTTTTCAATAGATTAACGTGATCAAGACTTGTACTCTCAATTCATCTACTAACATGAAGTAGGTATTTAGAAGTCCAGCAGTAGACCACAGGTGGGCGTACATGCCGGTTGGGGCGTGGATGCGGGCGTGGACCACGCATGCGTAATGCCTCCGATCCCTGTACCATGCTAATTCCGTCGAAATAGAACAAACAAAAGACAGCCCGTCTCTATCACATCTTATAGTGGTAGAAAAAGACGGATAATTGCATCAAAAGTGGTGCGATGCTTAATAGTGTGGAAGAAGAGAGCCCTCTAGAAACGCTGACGCTGCTTGATGTGAATTCAAGACGCTCTTGAACAAACTTGGCTGCCTTCACAAGCAAATTAGCAGAATTGGCATTTTTTTATTCATGACGTTTTGTCTTAGGTACTTCATTATGATAGGTCTAAATTATAATGTTAAATTGTGAAAAGGCCCTTGGAAGACGGATATTTCTTTATAGGAATATTAATAATCCTTAAAGGCAGAATCACTTGGTGAGCCGGTGCGTGTGGCAACGGCATACATTATGGTAGCCATTTATTTATTCAACTCAACTAAATTAAAAAAAAACATTAAATTCGAAACCATTTTTTAGAAGTCTCATCTCTTCCTTTCGAAGTAAAACTAGATAATGGGCTGTCATCTAAATCTTAATTTTCCCGGCTGTTCCCGACGATGTAACGATAAATAGGCAAATACCGAGTGGTCCGGATATTTCGGTCGAGGCGGAGTGCCGCCCGTTGTATATTTTTATTACATTTTCTTAAACTTTCCTGGCACTGACGCACGGCGGCGGGTCCGCAATGGCGACATAGGCAGACAGTCGCATACTTACATAACTATAACCGTTTATCGATGTCTACTAACATAACAAGATTAGATGCTCGTGCCTGTCGAGGCTGCTGGGGCTAGGTAGTGTGAACGTTTTAAAGATTATTAATTTTTCGATGTTTCCTCACGAGATTATTAAAGCTTCGTGAGAGGACATCGCGGGTGACAGCAGACGTCAAATGTGCAGTTACTCTGCGGAGTATCTGAAGGTTTGACGTCTTTGATGCCAGGAGGATATTTGGATGTAACTTTGTTGTAAATTGGCAGGTTGTCGCCCGGATACATGTACAGCACGCCGCAGTACATGAATGCGATGAGCGGGGTGGGCGCTAGCGTGGGCTCGGGCGCGGGCGGCCTGGTGCAGCTCCCGCAGCTGCAGCACGCCGCGGCAGTGGCCGCTGCCAACCACCTGTACGAGTACCAGGCGGCCGCTGCGCAGGGAGCGGCGGCTTACCAGCAGCAGTACGCCGCAGCCGGCTTTGACCCGTATGCTACAGCCGCCGGTTTGTACTACACTCTCAACTAAAGACATAAAGGTGTTTAGAAATTGATTTTGTACTGTTGCCTTTTTATTCATTTTGCTTTTAATTTTTTTTTTTTAAACAAGCCATTTGCCTTAAATTAAAGAAACTTTTGGACCTGAGCCAACACCTCACAAAGCAGTATTATTGCAATATTAATTTAGTGTGGGCATGATCCGAGACGGTTGTAAAGAACGTATAGCTCCATTTCATTTAATTAAGTAACACTGCTTTAAGAGATTTTGGTCAGCCAACAGCCTGAATTAATAAAGAGCCCCTGAATTAATATTGCTTAAGTTATAAACAATATTCGTATGTTTCAGCAGCAGCGGCGGCAGCAGCCAGCGGTGCCGGCTACGTGTCTCCCTACTACACGCTCCAGGGCGGCGGCATGCAGGCTCCTCTGCTGCCCCCACTGCCGTATCCCCCGCAGCTGCAAGAGGCACGGATGCAGTAGGATTGACATTACCGTCCCCGGAAACATTACTGATGACACGCGTGATGTTGGTATGAATTCAGATCTGAGTTTCAAAGAAAATATGTAACTTAATAGTAACAGTATCACCAGTAATGAATTCGAGAACTAAAAACACACTTTTAGGTCTGAATGTGGAATGAAATAAAATAATGACACAGCTGTTACAGCAAACGTTCGATGCTTTTTGTCGAACGGTAGTTAAAGACGATAGCAAACCATGTCATTAGAAAATTTTAATGATTTACACTCTGAAAGAAGCAAGGCCAAATATAGGTATAGACACAACGTCTAGAATCTAGTTGAATCCATAAACCAAAAATTTTAAAAATGACCAAAGGCTATGAGCTTTTTATTTAGAATTAAGACCTCGGTACTTAGCCAGTTCAATGGTGATGAAACTACGTAGGTAATAATTACGTACTTACTCGTATGTATAAATATGAAAAGCACCAATACCATTCTATCATTAAGATATAAACATAGATATAGCTATGTTGAAGTATTCTTGCCTCATTCATTCAACTTGCTAACAACACATAATATTTTTATACGTATAAACGATAGTAAGATATATTTTCATAATAGATACCTTTCATATTCAAATATCTATATTAAAATTAGAAACGAAAGTAACATTTAAAAGCCTACAGCTGTTAAATGACAATAAATACAATATTTAAAAAAGTATTATCCTTGTTTTGATGTTAACATTAGAAAAAGGGATTAACTTTGGCAAATTATTCTATGCTTGGCTTGATTTATGAAAAATAAGACATTGCCTACAAAATTCAAAGTTTCCCTTGTTGCAAGATATTTTTTATTTATAGGAATTGAATAACCAACTGGTGAATTTATTTACAAGTTCTTTTTACAAACACGTTTTACGTTTCTTGGAATAAATCATTGGATGAAGTGTAAAACCTCATTATATTTGTGGCATCTATCGATCAACGCTTGCGAAAACGCATTAAGTGTCTGACAGCTGTTTTTAAGATAATCAGTAGAATCACCAGTTATAGAAAATTTTACTGATTGTATCATCACATGCTATTATGTACTTCCTATCCATAATTTCCATTTTACGTAGCTCTTTAATTTAATAAGGTATATTAAACGCATTAATCCAAAACTGTTAATCTATCGGACGCCTTAGAACGAAACGAATGAATCAGTCACGTATTTTCTGATCGGATTTTAGCATTTTATACAAGATGCGAAAATTTGTCTAGGTTTAAGCAACCTAAGTATGCCTAGGCAAAAATATGATAAAAAAAGGCGAATATATTATCTTCGATGATCATAAGGTCTTTCGAGCCGGATGTATATTGTCCTATACAAAATAAAGTCATGATCGAAAATAATACGACTTGAGTAATTATTATATATGGTTTGGATACCTGTTCTAAGCATGCAAGACATGGACACTACATCACGAACGCTTCATTCAAAATGAAGCTGATATTAGTCGATTTGTTTTGGTTGTAAGACGTCATAGATAATTATTTAGATTTCCTAGTTCTGTATTAACATGTCCATATTGCTCAATAAGTCCGAAAATGGACTTGGTTTAGCGTAAGATAGAGGGAGAGCAATAAAATGTTAAGTAATTAATGTAATTTTAAGTAATGTACTTAATACAGCCTCAGTGAAAATCAAAAATATTTTTTGTACACTACCTATATGCCCTTGTAATATTAACATATTATTACTTTATAATTTGTTCTCCACAGCGGTTGAGGGTACTTAGTAGTATTAAAATAGTTAGGATAATTCAATTACTAGTCCACATAATTTTAATGTATTGAATTATAGGCGGTCGCCGGCCATTGTATTGAAGAAAACCTTACCTACAATACATACATGTAAGTGGATTTTATTAAATGAATTACATCGTCGTATGCTAAAGATAGCCTACGTGCCATCTTTTGAACGGATTTTCAGAATTTCAGTAACTGTGTAATGGCTTATTACAAACTGTTTGTTTCGTTCAGAAACCATTAAAGTATTTGCATTGGAATGAGCTTCATCTCAATTGAAGGCGAGATCTTGGACGGCGACATAGTACAAGTTAGGGGTATTAGCCCAAGTAGGTAGGTATCACTGATACGTAGAATGTAAGCTTAATTCTAATTGTAATATTCTGTTATTCGTAATTTATTTTGTTGATATTTGTAAATCTACATGTTGATAACTATTTATTATGTGGAAGAAAAATAAAAATTGTTGAATATTTACCGACCGAATCGAATCTCTTACCGCCCGGAGTTTTCACATTTTAAGTAAAAACAAGATTCGGTCTAATATATTGAATTATATACATTCATTAAACTTTTAAAATTAAGTAGAATAATATTTTAAGTATATTTTAGATGCATACCAAAAGGAACATAGTTAGCCATAGACGTGGCCATCTTGCCTTATATATAGATGAAATATTGTACTTAGTTATACATTTAAAACACTAAAATTATACACACATATCATCAAATGTATAAAATTTTCAGAGCGGCATGGCGCACTGAATTGTCCATAATAGTGCATTTCATTCACAGTAATTTTAAGCACAATTACTATAACTTATATATTATTATGTATTACATTACTATATGAACGTGAATTCATAATAAATACTTAATAACTGTTATAATTAATTTAAAATTATACTTAATTATAATATTTAGGTTAATATAAAATGGAAATAAATTTATAAGGTACAATTTACGTGTTTTGAATCGCCTCTGAAAGCGGTGAACCGAATATAATGTGGCACAAAATAATCTATTAATAAAAAAAAAATAGTTGTGAAAAAAATGTGTGTCGTCAAGCGTTTGGCGTGGTGCCAACGTCGTTGCCTGTCCGTTTTGACAAAACGCTTGATGCACCAAAATAACTTATAAGATGGGATTTCTAGATGAAATTGCAGTTTTTTTGTAGAACTGAGTTCATATTGAATCATCTTGAATTTAATGTGAATTATCTACCTAGGAACTAGATACCCTTTCAACTTTTTTCAGACACAAAATAAATGCATATATAACCTTTTATCTACTTTTAACTGGGTACCTACTAGGAGGTTTATCGGAAGCGAGTACATGCTATAGATACCAGGCAATCTCTTCTGTCAAAATCTCACCGGACATCTTATGTGAAGCGAACGTAAAGTAAGCTGTCAATGGTGGAATGGCAGCTTACTTCACCTAAGTTTTCTCAGAATAGCTATACCTACCTACCTACCTACCTAGGTAGTTAAGGAATGACTCTGGAATACTGTTCCTATCATTCAAACATGAACAGTGTTATTTAGATAAGAATTCTGCAAATTCTAACATAAATTAAATAACTTACCTAAAGGAGGCAACTCTAGGAAGATCAAAAGAGATACGAACATGTTTATACGACATATTCTGGATAGTTATGGTCTATGAATTCGATCCAAAAACTAACATCACCACCACGCGTAGTTTATGAAAATATAGCCATTTTTAAATCAATCTGCCTAGGCTTTTCCCCAACTATATTCAGGTCGACTTACCGGTGTATCCGGATGCAGCTGAATAGATACCAGTATTTGACATGGAGTGACTTCCTATCTGAGCTCCACAATTCATTTAGCGTAACACGATACCCTTGGTAAGACTGTTTATCTGACTTTTGGCCGTTTAATGGTTTGGTGATCTGACGGTCCACCTAATACTAGGGATTGCTACTATTGACAGCTGACTTTAACCTTTTGAAAGCCAGAGCATAAACGCTCGCGCGTGCCATGCACGCCAAGCTACAAATTTATTTCTTCTTGTTACTTACATGAATTTCTCAATATCCATGGTGTCTTTTAATTTGTTACATGCCATTAAATACGTACGAGGGCTCCAATTTTTAAGATATCTATATAAACACTGACAAAAGTACCTAATGATTTAATTGTTTATTTCGTGTTATAGTGATGTTGCCAATGTCACATATTTGTGTCGTTGGCGTACAGGGCATGCGTTTGCTTGTCACGTATATGTGACAATGGCGTTCAAAAGGTTAAACTCACTTCACCTACGTTTTCACTGTGAGATTTTTACAGAATCGCACTACTGCACATAGGTAATTGTTACGTAATAATAAGGTGACCGACGTCGTAGTGTCATCGTAGTGTGTCTCAGTACTTGGCCGACTGTCAACACTTTTGTACCTATTCATCAACAGGTTTCCTTCGAAGCAAAATAACCAGAGTGATGACGTTTTGTACAACTCAAGATGTCATCATATCTTGCGCTGACAAGTTTCAAAAATAGAGCTCAGATGTGAAAATAATATGCCCAGCAACGAGTCGCGAACATAATGTGCTGTGAATGAACATACTTAATTGTTTTACAAAAAAATTCAAAGCCAGAGAAAACAGCGACACAACGATTTTACACGGAACGACTGCATAACTGAACTCCACAACCCAGTAACCGGGTGATACACACATCAAAATCGTCTAGGGATATTTTGTATAAAGTTTTTAAACTCAAAAAATACTAGCCAGTTTTAAATTCTTTTGAGGAAAGCTTATTTTGTAAACCTTTTTGAACGATTCTAAATTTGAATTTGAAAAAATAAATAAAAAACATAAGATTTACGCGGCATAATGGTAACGAAGTCCGAAAGTTTCATTTACCTACAGTAGTTTTTGGCTATTTTTAGTGTCTTTAAGTTTTTCAACAAGTTGTCGGTTAATTTCAAATTAATGTTATTGTGTGCATCATGCAGCGGCGCCAGTTAACGAGAGGAGAAATGTAAAGGGCAGTAGGTATGCTCCAAGGTAGGGCTTCTCAACGGAGTACTGCTGAGAAGATTGGAGCAAACCACACGTGAGATATCACGTATCAAGGTTATGGTCTACTGGTGGTTTATCGAGCTACTGGTAAAGTGGCTGAAAGACACCCAGGCGGCAAGCGCATAACCACTCAACGACAAGACCGATTTTTGCAAGTTGCCACTAGAAGACAACCAAATGTTACGACCATGCAGTTAGTTCAGAGGCTCCAGTCAGAGCACCAGTTGCTTGTGAGTGACCAAACTGCAAGGAGAAGGCTGCAGGAAGCTAACCTTCATGCTGGCAGACCGCTTCGTACTACAGCACTACGCCGAGGCAATCGTGGACGACGACTAGAGTGGGCTCGTGAAAATTTGCTCTGGGTAAGATTTATAACCAGTGGTCTGTAATGCTGTTTACCGATGAGTCCCGGCTCGGTTTTTATCCCGATACACGTAGAGTACGTGTTTGGCGAGTTGCTGGTCGTGAGAGCCGTCTGCAACATCCTCAGGAAGTCCATTCATACCGCGGCGGGACAATTATGGTTTGGGCGGGTATTTGTGTTGGTGAAAGAACAGACTTCGTTTGGATCAGAAACACCATGACGGCTGAAAAATGTCGTAACGAGGTGCTAGTACCAATAATCTACCCCCTCGACTAGAAATGGGCCAAAAAATTTTAACCGAATTAAAAAAAAAAAGTTACTTGACTTATTTTTATAACCTCTTGATATTAGAGAGTTTATGATCTCAGTCTAAATGTGATATGCACAGTTAGCTTCACAAATGTCTACTCTCTAGAAAGAGACTTAACAAGCGGCACATTCGCTTGCCTGTGTGACCTGTGTCTCATACTTTGAGGTCTATACTAGCTGCGCACAACTGAATACGGAACGCTCAGTATGGTATAATGGCTGTACAGTTTGAGGATTTTCAGCAGTCCAGCACTGAATTGAAAATAATAAACCGTCCAATTATTCTCCATTTTATGGGGGTTGGACACTTCACTAAAGTACTTATAAATTTTGAAAGTTGGCCAGGTTTCTGATAACAATGACATTTGATTCCCAGTGTTTCAGCCTTAGGACATTCTCCCGTAAATTTAGGTTTTTATTCATGTTCAAGGCATGGGTTTGGGAAAAGTTTAAATAGCATAATTTTGTATCTTGCGTACGTATTTGCACATTAAACAGTGATAAAAATGCGAATGAATGAAATACTTTTACTTTCGTCTTTGCAACTCAACAATGGGTGTGTTTCACGACTGTTTTATTGTGTTGTATGTTGAGTACTTGTGGGAATAGATTTAGGGCACTTCGGAGTTCGGGGAAATTCAAAATTAAAGAGTGGTAACACTTGCCGTCTAGTGTCATCACTGTCAATTTATGACAGCTTGGATTTGTTGGTTAGTTGTTGGTGGTAAAATGGTAAATTGTTAATCATCCAAATGCCGATTTATTTGTGAGTGGCAAGTGAAAATAAATAATAATCAGCTATGGCTGGTCAAGGGCATCAGTTCCCCGGCAACTTTCAAGGCAATGCTGCCGGTATGAGATCTGGCTTCGGCGGGGGACCGATGAGTGGCCAAATGCAGTCAATGCCGAATCAGCTAGCAGGTATATTTTAAACATCATTTTATTAACTTTTTATGCTCAGCGTTCTTAAAGCCCGTGTCCTTTAGGATAATATTTTTCATTGTCTTCATTTTTGTACCTTCACCTTGACTGTTTTAGGCCCGTATTACAGAACCTCACTCAAGACCCAAGCATTACTAAAAACTAGTTTTAACCAATCAAATGACTTTAATCGAGATTCAAGCAATGCTTGAGTATTGAGTGAGGTTCTGTTATATGGTCATAAGACAAGACATAATATTTGATTATGGAAAAATCCTCATAATTTACCATTGTTTACTTAAAATTGTGTTCTAATGTTGGTAACATACTTAACAGGAGTGATGGGAGGGCCCATGGCTAATACCGGTGGAATGGTTGGCATGGGCAACCAAATGGTGCCTCCGTATGGTGCTGCTATGCAGAATCAGATGGGGAATATGGGCATGGGTCCTCAGGTAACATTCAATCATTGTTTGTAACAGTCCCGTGGTATAGGGATACTTTTTTATTTGATAAGAACCTTATTTGTTAATCACATGTACAATCAATATACAAAATTCTATAGAGAAACTTCTATTTATAGATTAAAATAAGATCTACTACATATATACATATAATACATTGTAGTAATGGTTTTTTTGTACTACCCCTAATAATTCAGCAAGATTGTCGTCAAGCACTTAAAGGGCTACAGTAGGAACATACATACAGTAAGAGTCTGACATTCCCTTCCGCTCCACCCAGAGTGGGAGGGGTTCTTTGTTGATTTACCACCTATAGTTGAGTTTTCAGATTTTGTTTCAATGATTTCAGGGTATGGTAGGTGTCAGTGGTGGACCTGCTGGCCCGGGTATGGGGCCTCAGACGGTTCAGCAATCAGGTACATTTAAATTACTGCAAATAATTGATCAAAGCTCAATCTGCCTGCCTAGCCTTTTCTTAACTTCGTTGGGGTTGGCTTCCAACTTTACTGGATGCGTATTTAACCTCCACAACCCAGTAACTGGGCAATACGCCTTGACCTTCGGACGTCAGAGGACCTGTAATGACTACGGTCTATGAATTACAGCAGGATTTAAGGGATTAATGGGCTTTCTGAGGCAGGGAGTAGTCTCAGTATGGTCTGTTGGTCACTCTTCTGCACGGAGCACAAAACCAGTGGAGAGCGCGTGCGGAGGCTACCGCAGTCACTAAACATACGCTATATCAAGTGTATACGGCGGAATTTTGGTCAGTCGCAGCAATTGTAGGCTTACGTACGAACGTCACGCGCTCCCGTTTATACAGCAAATAAAACGAAAAGTAATGCCTAGTTGTGCAATTAAATGGTGTGGGAAATGTACTACTACTTCAAGTTACACAAAAGATGGGATAACAATACACAGGTAAGTGGTTTTCTATTCAATGTATTCAGTTTGATTAAAAATGAAAAATAAAATCAAATATTTTAAGTTCTGGAATGTTCGCATTGCTGTCTCTTTCTGGTACACTGATTTGCACATTAGCAGTTGTCTCTTTTTTTCTCGATAGCGCTGTTCGCAGCATCGGGACGATTATATCGATAAAATTTAAAATATAGGTACTTATCTTATATTTTTATTGTATTAATATTGCTTTATCTAAAACATGCTTATGCTTTTTGCTTTGCTCGCAAATTTGCAGATTTCCCAACGATGACATCGAGAAGAAAGAAATTTGGATCAAAGCTACACATAGAGACAATTTTTTTCCAACAAAGTGTAGTGTCGTATGTTCTAGACATTTCACGACAGATTGCTTTGAAAGTTTAAAAAATAATAGACGCCGATTATATAGGTCGTCAGTGCCTACTTTATGTTTACCTACTCTGGTGGGTATTTCTGGAGGGCCAAAAGAAGATAGTCTGCAATATCAGAAAGATGTGAAAGACAAACTTATGAATGCTTCAACAACAGTGATAACCATATGTCGCCGAAGTGAAATTTACATCAAAAGAGCCTTGGCAGAATGTGGCGGAAAAACTTTTACATCTAAATACAATTCAGATTACTTCGCAATAGTTGTTCTTAAATCTTTTGTGGGATATGATTTATTTCCCGATATTAACTTTCACCAATTTGACGTAGAATCTACTAATCACTTAATTGATTTAGCTTCGTGCAAAAAAATATATTGATACTCGACTGACATTTATTACGAAAAATAATTACAAATCCAAAAGATTACATAAGAAAAACTTATTCAAAACTAATTCATTTTAAAAACCAGTGAATAAATGTTTTAATTAAGCCTTTTTCATTTAATAAACACCTGTTTTATTTCAAAATCGAACCCGCAATCTTTGTATCACAAACAAATCCTTATACTTAATCAAACGAAAAATTATCGATATCGATATTTTTGAAATTACTTTTTTGGAATCCCTAGAGAATAGGCTGTCATTTGGTTGTCAATTCGGCACCCAATCACAGCGGGCGAAGCTTACCTCTCCCTCAGCTGTTGTTTGGTGACTTTGATTTAGAACAAAAACGTACCGATGCTCTCTCCACTGGTTTTGTGCTCCGTGCTCTTCTGCCAACCAACTGCAATTCATAGATTATCCTGATTAGTTAGCCATAAGCTGCATAATATGTTAAAAGCCTCCCCGAGGCTGCACAACAGATTAAAAGTTATATTAACATTAAGTAATTAGCATACATAATTAGAGTTCTAAAATATTCAAGGGTTCTTTTATTTATTGTTTCCCATGATCTGTGCTTTGACAGATTTGTGACTGGCAACCAATACAAATCTAAATAAATTCCCTCTGAAATCAAAAGGTTGACTGTCTGATTTGTTGTCCTTATTAGGAAGGACATTTTTTTACTCAAACTTCGGACATCTATTTTTTCTGTAGTAAGAATATATTTGAGTCTACACTTTCACTTTATGTTTGTTTACGCCTTCACCGCCAGGTGGCATGCAGGCTGCAGGTGCAGTGTCGAACAACACGGCGCCCCCTCCCGCGCAGCCACCCGCTGCTCAGCCGCCGCAGAACAAAGAGTTCAATACTGCGTCGTTGTGCAAGTATGTTATAATATCATAGTTCATCAGCATCATCCACTGCTGATTATAGGCCTTCCTTTTTTATGTGCCATACGTTTCTTTCAGCCTCATCTAGGTTCTACCTACAATGGTTTGAATCATACAGTATCATCATTAATTAAAATGACAAGGTTCCCTGGTAATAACAAGGTGTTGCTGGTCTTCATTGAGGAGCCGAGGTGGATTGAAAGATTGATTCCCCACCCGTTCGCAACTGGTGTCTGCAACTCCAGGCCACGTTAATATAACGTGGCCTGGCCCGTATTACCTATTACCTGACAAGCAACACCTTTTTTTTTTTTGAGGGTGGGAAATCATGAATTATTTTTTTTAGTAAATTGTAAATAGATTACCCTTTACCCTAAGGAAGGAACATGGATGGGTTTTAGTCAGTAAGTGCCTGACACTCTCTTCCGCTCCACCCAGAGTGGGAGAAGGCATTGGATGATTTCCCAGCTTTAAAAAAAAAACGTTCTTTATGTTCCAGGGTAGTGGTAACCCTTTCGTACAATCCCGCTTAAACAAGAAACACCTTAACATTTTGTTTTCTTAAGTGTACAGGTGCTAGCAGAATCTAGAGGAAATGTAAAAAAATAATACTTATGGCTTTCTCGCCTACAGTTTTTTGAAATCCTTGCATGGTATACTAATTGGCTTCATTCATTTCCAGATTTGGCCAAGAAACAGTGCAGGATATTGTGAGCAGAACCCAAGATGTTTTCCAGACATTAAAAGCCATTCAAGTAAGTTTGACATACAAGTCTATTTCAATTGAATAATAGCATAATCGCCCTATAACACTCACTGCTTGGACACAGGCCTCCTCTCTGTCGGCGATAATCTAACACGTGGGCCCATTGCGGGTTGGTGGATGTCCACGTCTTCGAATTTTTAGTCCTATGGCATGCCGGTTTCCTCACGATATTTTACTTATACGTGTACGTATATTTAACCGAGACTCCTCCGTGCCTCGGAAAGCACGTTAAGCCGTTGGTCCCGGTTGTCATTCGTGCATCTTTGACAGTCGTTACGGGTCGTCAGAAGCCCGAAAATCTGACAGCCAGTCTTACCAAGGGGTATCGTATTGCTCAGTTACTGGGTTGTGGAGGTCAGACAGGCAGTCGCTCCATGTAAAATACTGGTGTTAGGCTGCATCCGGTTAGTCTGAAGCCGACCCCAACATAGTTGGGAAAAGGTTAGGCAGATGAAGTGTACGTATATGTAACACACTAAGAGAAGTGTGAAGTATATCAGGACTTATACCACTGGGCCACCACTGTTCAGAATAAAAACTTGAGAGGTGTCAAGGGACACCCGGATGGAACGAAGTTCCTTTCGATTCATTAGTGACGGAATTTTAATAAAATTTTATTTCTTTTAAGTTAAAATAATCATAAACATCTGATCTAAAATTAACCAATCAAAAAATATTGATTAAAAAGACATATTTTACTTCATAAAAAGTGTCGTTACAACTTTTGGTCTTAATTCCGTCTAGCTCCCTTTCGCAACGCGCGATAAGGAACTTAATTAACGCGGGTTAAAATAAATTAACACCTAATCTGAATTTATTCATTTATTTCTTGTTATATTTCAGCCGCCGAATGGTACACATAATGGCGAAAATGCCAGTAATGACAAAAAAGCAAAGATGCAAGAACAACTGCGAACAATCCGGTTGCTGTTCAAGAGACTTCGTCTTATCTACGAGAAATGTAACGAGACGTGTCAGGTCAGTACGAAATTACTTAAGTCACACAAAACACCCTGAATGTCACTGAAATAAATACCTCTTGCTGTGGACACAAAGTGCATATTTAATTGAATATTTACCTTATGAACGCCAGAGCATAAAAGCACGCACGTGCCCTCCACGCCAAGCTACAATTTTTTTCTTCTTGTTATCTTGAATTTCCCAATATCCAGTGTCTTTTAATTTGTTTCATTTCATATGTACGAGAGCTTCAATTTATTAGCATATCTAAATGGACTCAAAAGTAATGATTTAATTGTTTATTTCGTGTTATAGTGTACCCACATTGTCCCATATTTGTGTCATCGGTGTACAGAGCATGCGCTTGCTTGTCACGTATATGCGTTCAATGGTTAAAACACGCGACAGAGTTTTATTTTGATTGCATTCACGCAATCCTCATTAGTGATGTGAATGATGCTTTAACTATTCTATTCCTTTTATCATCACACCTTGTTTCCGCAAACAGTTGGACAGAGCACTTACTATAGTACCTACGCCCACATTTCGGCAGTTATGTTAAAGTCTCATATAATAGGGGCCGAGCATACTGCCAATCAGACACAAATCCAGACTCCGGCCGCTACTGAGAATTCCAGATACAAAAACGCAATAACACTGCCCGACCTGGAAATCCAACCCAGACTCTCATTCTCATCAGTAGAGGTTGCCACCACTAGACCAACGAGGCGTCCAGTTTTCTTTTATATGTTCTTAAATATGTGATTTTACTTCGACAGGGGATGGAATACACTCACATGGAAAGTCTAATACCACTGAAAGATGAAGCGGAGAACAAAGCGTTGGATGAGAGACGGAACACTGAGTCATACCGACTGGCACTGGAAGAGAATAGGGAGCTCACAGAACAGGTGAGAGGATCAATTTGAGTCAATGTCAAAGACAAAATCAAATCCTCAGTCCCCAGTCTGCATTTTTTGTTTTGTATGCTTCTTACTGCAGCATGGTTTCCGATATATCAGAGAAAGCAGATCACAAGGATCTGTATCGTTGTATTTCTGGTGGAGGACCTAAGCTTGGATAGAATATAGATTACTTCAGCGTTAGAATGAGACGGAGCTATACAGGACGTATAGTTTCATCTCTTTCCAACTATGAAGTAATATTAAAATAATACTGCTATAAGAGCTTGTGGCCCTCTTATAAACATAGCTTTATTTACTTATTGGAATACTAGACTATAATTTATAACTTAAGGGAATATGTGTTAGTTTATGTCCAGTCTACGAGACTACGTGACTACAGAATACGTGTGTCGTGGGTTCGAACCCAAGCAGGCGTTTTACTTTGTGTAAATAATTTCATCACCATTGCTCTCAAAACGGTGAAGGAAAACATCGTGAGGAAACCGGCATGTCCTAGAACCAACAATTCGAAGACATGTGACATCCACCAATCCAGATGTACAGACGCCAGCACATCAAGCTATCCCTAACTGTCAAATTTTGTTAATTAAAAATGGACCTTATGTCTTTGCAGTAAAGTTGAAATACTATCAAAGAAATTTGACAGATTGTGGTAACTTGATGTGCTGGCCTCTGTACAGTCGCCAACACATCTAGTTACCACAAACTGTCTAATTTTCTCAATCGATTTTAAACTTAACTACCAACGTTTTAAAGTTTAAAATTATTTCGTGAAATTTGACATTTTGGTATAACTTGATGAGCTGGCGACCGTACAAAATCATAAATAAGATCCTACAAAAAAGGTTTTAACATCAATCTTTAACATTGTTCACAGGTGGTGTTGAAAAACAAACAGCTGAAGGAAGTAATAACCAACCTGAGGACAATCATTTGGGAGATTAACGTGATGTTAACTATGAGACGTTCCTAGTCCAGGTCCGATTTCACCACTGAAACTGAATTCGATTAGGACGTCTAAACCGAGTTCAAGACCTATCAGTGTCAATGCTCCACGTATTGACACTGACAGCTCTGAACGTGGTTCAGACGTGCTGATTGCGTTCAGTTTCATTGGTGAAATTGACCCTCATCATCGTTAGCTTTAAGTGCAGTTGCTGCAATTCAAACCTTGTGTCACTGACATTAGAGTTACGTGACGTGGTTTTGATTTCCAACTACTGTAATACCTTAGATTAGGTATAGACAATATTCCGTGTGCGTGATTATGATTATATATCTTCGTGTGTGTGATTGCTTCGGAACTCTCGAATGACTGGTTTAAATCGGATAATCGCAATTAAAAAAAATCGAACGCAAGTGAATAAACAATCGAACGCAAGTGAATCAACAATCATAAATCGAACGCAAGTGAATAAACAATCATAAATACTAAATTTTATACTAAGTCTCGTCTTGTCTCGCTCTAAGTTTTATACTCGCCTGCCGAATGGTATTACCGTATTATACAGTGTTTCACAGGGTGAAATTAAATTCATAATATGGCAATTATTTTAAGGGGTCATTGTACTAGACCCTTATACGTGTGCGACGGTGTGCGTGCGTAGATTTTTATTGTGACCACAATTTTCTCTACGTGGTTAGTTTCCAGCGACTTCGCCAGCGAAGTTGTCGGAAATTGACCCACGGGATCGTACTACCGGAATAAATATGATAAGTGTTAATTCAGCTTATAAACTATGTGTGCGCCAAATTTTATCCAGAACTGTTTAGCCGTTCTGGCGCCATTGAGTAACAGACATCCATCAAATTGTTGCTATTTTATTATTAGTAAGATTTGTATAAGAAGTAGATAGTAAAAAAAATATGTATGATTATATATAACACGATATTGTATTTGGAGTGTTTGTTGGTGTACGTTAATTCCGGGACATGTTGTACATTTTTCGTGGATCTTAGCATAAGTTTACTCCATGTTACTAGCACTAGAGATAGCTCGGCGAATTTGGGCGCTCGGCGAATTTGGGCGATATAAATATAATTGATTCACCCCGTAGTTCCCGTTCCCGTGAGAATATGGGGATAAAATATAGCTTATGTAATTGTTAATAATGTAGCTTACCATTATAGTTGCCAAAATCTAAGAAGCTCGTTTTGACATTTGTCATCGCGACGTAACACTAGTGAAGTAACTATACGACTCGGTACTTGATACGATAAATCGATTCAAGTTTGTATGAGTATTTGATCGATTTGATTATGTATTGCAAAGTTCATTGGATTTAAATTCTGATTAGAAAATTTAACTTAAACTTTAATTTTGTAGGTATTTTGAAATGATACAGTTAATTTCGCGTGGACGCTAAGTCATGTGCCGCTTGGTCAGAGACAAGCCATTCTATAGAAACCAGTATCGCCAATTCAAAGTTTTATTTACGGCTTTGAGCGCCAAGCTCATTCTTTTCGGTAAAGATCACTAGATAATATATAATTACTATTAAAATCGAATTAAGCTGGTAAAATTCAGTAATTAATTGGTTACAACACTAGTATTTAAAAAAACAAAGACTGAGCACGTAACTGTTTTTGAGACGTTTCGTATTAATTAGAAATTGCATGCTACTATAAATTTAGCGCAAAAAGAATACTCGCAATATATATTCCATCATATTATTTAACGCGCCTAAAAAAATTATTTGTTTTTTTTATAACACTATGTAATTAATTATTATTTTATTGTTTCTTTCTGTTTCGTTCCAAGTTACAGTCTAGGTCCTTTCTCAAATGTCAAAACGAGCCTTTTAGATTTTGACTACTCTAGTGAAAGAATTTTTGAAATCGGTCCTGTAGTTTGTAAGTTAAATCGTAACAAACAAATAATCAAATCTTTCCTCTTAATAATTAAAAAAATTCCCAAGGAAACGTACTACCAGGATAAAAAGTATCCTGTGTTAATCTAGGTCGTAAACTACCCCTGTGCTAAGTTTCATCTAGAACCGTTCAGCCGTTTGAGCGTGAAGGACGAACCCTTTATAATATTAGTGTGAAGTGTAATTATGGAAGTCAAAGAATTTAGTATAGTGCAACTACCGTAAGATGTCGCTCTAGGTGGCCGGCTATAACTGATGTCAAGTTTGCGAGGACACTTTCGCAAACTTAGCACATTCCGTGTTTACCTATATAAACATATTTTTGTAAATAGTTGTGTAATTAGATGAGTATACGTTAGGTAAGTACTGTTGTGTTTAAATCTATACATTTTAAATGTAAGTAATAAAAATAATCTTTTGGTATATAGTAGTTTTATTCAAAAAATGACCTTTATTTGTTTGGTAATCGTGTCATGGCTGCTGAGGACACTGCAATGGGGTCATGATGTCTCGTCACAATGCTTTTGTTGTCGGAAATATGGCTGTCGAATTTAGGACATCTATTGTGCGCAGAAGTTAGTGGATACGCACTTTTAGGAGGAAGCCGCGCTACGACTAAAATTCTTTTTTTTCAATAACGTTCATTTTCTATGGGGCTCAGAGGTGGCACCCTTTTTATGAATAATGCGTTACGTTAATGCTCGTTGCGGTAGTAATGCGTGTTCTGGTGTCGGGATCGTTCGGTTATGTTCGTGAATGTTCGTCACCTGTATACTGCGCTGGATGTTCTGAAGGTGTCGGAGGCGAGCTCGGGGTAGGACATGCGCAGCGAGGCGGCGAGGTAGCGACAATAGCCCAACAACTTAGTGCTGAATTCAGCAACGAAACTGAACGCTATTGCACTGCTGAACTGTGTCCAAGTGCTGTTATTGTCAAAATTGTTATGGAATATTGACACAGACAGCTCTTGAATGTGGTTTAGATGTATTCAACGCGTTCAATTTCATTGGTGAAGCTCTTAATGAGAGACTGGTGAGCAGGAAGTTTTGGGGTTCGAACCCATATCACTTCTAGGGGACCAGTCAATGAACCATTACGGTCTTTTCAAATTAGGAAGTCTCTCCATATACACTGTACGACTAAACTGGCGACATAGGAAAGCCGGATGGTGACCATCATATAGGTACCTACCATAAACTACAAACGGTCCGTGAGGCTCTTTGCAATCGTAAATAATTCCGCCTCAAGATATTGATTGGTGATAAACATTCTACGGACTGGGACATTGAGGACACATAAAAGAAATTCAAGACATTAAAATAAATTATTTACTTCAGTAAGATTCGAGAGTAGGTATTCTAAATACAAAATGGCAAACGGCTACGATTACACATTGTGTTAATAAATAAAGCTAATGGCAAGCTTTTAGGAAACTGAGTATTAAAAATTTGAGTTGAGTAGTATTTAAAATTAATAACTTATAATTAGGGCTTAAGTACGTTTATCTATCTACGTTCGATCGGTTTCGGGATTTCAGAGCTGGCTTTCTTTTTCTTTTCGAGGAGTTTCTTCTCATACGGACGACGGTCGACGGTTTCGTCGGCAGGTGCTGGGATCTCGTCAGGTTGGGGCTGGTCGGCTTGTTCAGGGGTCTCAGGGGAGGCTTCTACCTGCTTGCCTGCGCTTCTTCCCGAAGGCAACTCGTGGAAAGCCTCCGCCAAGTCCAGGTTGATCTCCTCAAGCGGTGTGTCGCCCGACCTGATGTAGACTGGCACGTATCCTGGCATAGGGGGCAGGACTTGCCATTTCGGACGCGCCTCTGTAATAGAAAGATATGTTATTTTTTTGTGGACCAATTTTTTTAAGGGGATACCATCGTCCTCACAGAGGGGAAGCCTGAGGTAAAGGTACGTTTTAGGGATATCTGAAGGCTATCTGAGGTTGATCACAACTCAAGCGTCCTTCGTTATAATGCGGTATCTACGCACACCAGTTCAGATCAAACCAGTTCTTATAGCAACCTGGTGGCCTAAGTGCTAAGGATTTTGATTGGATAATAGTGAGCCTGTCGGTTCAAGCTGTCTGGGTAACTGACTTGTTGTTTAGAACCCCTTATCGTCTAGAACGCAGTAATAACCCACTTCCTGAGGCTTGGCGACCTCAAGGCCAATTTACAGTTTGATAGCAGAACATTTTTTATCGTTGGCAATTTTCAAAAGTGGGTCATTCGATGCAGCGAACCGATGTCGTTTATTTTCAAAGTCGTTTTTTGTCGCATTTTTAAGTTTCAATAGCCACTGCCAATACCGTGTTAGCTACCCGAAAGGGAAACATAAGAACACACTACACCCGACGCCACCACGTTTAGTCAAGCCATTGAGGCATTAGTTACCTAAGCGTCAAAGGCTATATCAGCTCAACGAACATTGATTGATGATTTACATCCCCATGAACCGACATTAATTTCAATCATTCAACGTATTTAAAATAGCCTTTTTTGCATGCAAAATTTACCTACACGTTACATCTGACCTCTAGTCTGCTGTGATGAATGACAATGTTGTTAGCGAAAAGTCATGACCGATTATTTATACAAAATATACCTCATTTATTTTACTCGTGTAAACCATAATTTATTTAGGTTTCATAATATTTCTTGTGTGTTAAAACCACTGCGTGTACGACGTGCTTAGTATCGCAACATACAATCTTCCGTGACAAGTCAGGCGTGTAAAGCGCATTGAATTTATTCAATTTATCAACTCTAACATAACATTCATATCTACGAACAATGCTAGGTACAGCATGCAAACTCTGACAGTGCTAACTTTGACTAATGTGCTATTTAAATTAAGTACGAGTCGTGTGCCGATGGGATTTTCTATCGGCAAATAGTTATTTGTTATGCAAGGCTGCAAAGTTGATTTTTGGCGCGAGTACTTACTTGTAGTGAAACCTGAGCGTAGCGAAGGTTTCAAAGGTACGAGACGCATAAAAGCTTTGCTGCCGAGCGCAATACACAATTTTTCACCTCACTACAGCGAGGAAACTGCTAGGTGCAAGGAAACAGGTGCTATATGTTGAGTTTTATTTTGTTCGAACGTCTCAGATACATTGACTCATGTGAAGAAAATAACAGATACTTGGCAATGTATCTTATGAGATACATAGAATATCTCCAAAATTAAATACCCTGTATTTTTTTCTGTATCCTAGTGTCCTCTAAGGAGAAGGAAATGTGACGTCACAGATTTTTTTAATCAAATAGAAATCTTATTAACATTACCTAATTCCAATTTTACAATGATATCCTCGCAAAATATTTAATTTCTGTACTGTGATGGAAGTTTTTAAGGTGAGCGGTTTTATTTCTAGGTGATTTAATATTTTATGTTAGACCGTGTCATGCATTTTCAGTGGACTGGCAGTATATAAAATTATTCTATTATTATTTATTTAATTATTATACTATTAGACAGACGCTTTCCGAGCCTGTGAGGTGAAAAATAAATTTTCGTTTTCTATTTCCCCAAGGGTTGTTTTTTTTTTGGAAATTCTTGCTTTAGCTCACTTTAGAAATTTGAATAATTAAGGCTGTGCGTTGTCTGTTAGTTAATGAATTAATGTAAGATTTTTAAGGTTCCGTAGTCAGCAAGGAACCCTTATAATTTAGCTAAAGCTAGTGAACCCTTATAATTTTGTTAGTGAAATATTAAACTTTGAAGTGCATATTTTTGTTATAATTTACCAGTAATAGTTGGACCAGCTTACATTTCGGGAGAATATGTCTTTTTACTACAATGTTAAATATGTTGTTGGCAAAATTCAGAACTCTTTATTGCGCGTGCACTTGGCCGGTGTTTTTAGGTAGAAAGTTTATTTATTGAGGAAAAACGATTCTGATGCTTCTGATGAAAGAAAGTTACGAATTTTATTTATTAGTCTGCCTGCAAAAGCACGCGTTCGCGCGTTGCACGATGATGTCGTTTGCATCCGTGCGTCGTAAATTTGCTAATACCTAGAGATAATGGCTAGGCCGGGTCTGGTTTAGGTCACTTTCCTTGTTACTGCGGTCGTTGAACCGACTATTAAAGGCAGATGAGACGAGATGCCGATACGCAGATAGACAGTGCGAAGCTTTTATGGTTGTATCTATTTGAAGAGAATTCAAGCGCTGCTTTGCGATAGCATAATCAGCCTGTAAGCAGTGATAGCCCAGTGGTGTGACAGTCGGACTGCCAATTCTTAGCTCCTCGAGTTCGAACCCAAGGCACGCACCACTGACTTTTCGGATTAATGTGCGTATTGTATAAATATCACTTTCTTAAAAAACGGTGACGGAAAATCGTGAGGAAACCGGTATGCCTGAGAGATATTTCTCAGCATGTGAAGTTAGCGGCCCAGGGCAGCTTAAAAACACTGACACCAGGTTAATCACTAACCACACGACGAAAGAAAAAATAATCAGCCTGTAACGTTCCCACTGCTGGGAGACAAACCTACTCTGGGTGAGGGGGAGTGGCTCGTAATCCACCATGCGGGCCCAACACGGGTTGTTTAGATGTCACATGCATCGACCAGCCATGGGTGTAAGCGCTGCTTAATTCTTAAGTAGTTAGGGTTGGTGCCTACGTTTTTTTTCTTTACGGCGCCGTCGAGGCCGGCCCAGGAAGAGGTGGCGAGACGACCTAGACGCATACCACAAGGGATGGATCGAGGTGGCTCAAGAGAAAGATGTCTGGAAGGATTTGGAGGAGGCCTTTGCTCAGCAGTGGGACAGTATAGGCTAAATAAAAAAAAATAAAAAAAAATTACAAAATAAAAGAGAATTAGATTAAGTTAGCCAGGTCTTAGATGCACCTACCCTTTGTCTAGCAGTAAACTGCGAAAGGCTGGGTTGAGACCACAGAACAAATAAATAATCTGGTCTGTGGTTGAGATATAGGTGAATCCAAACCAATAGTCCGTAGTGTCAGGATGCATTTTGTCTCTCCGTGTAAAAGAGCGAATGTGAAAAGACTTGGTAAACTAATCTAATGTGGTTTATTATTCGTTTATTGGACAATCGTAAGCTTTATATCCACGTAGTTTTAGGTCTTTCCTGGCCTTTCGACAAGTTTGTGTAACAAAGAAAACTATCTGATCTCCACAACCGGGTTACTGGGCAACCCAATAGCCTTTGTAAGACTGGTTATCAGAATTTCGGCCTTCTGAATACCCGTAACGACTGACAAAGATCCACGGATGACTTCCGTGACCAAAGGCTCGTTTTGTCTGAGGCATGGAGAGGTCTCGGTATGTAATAATGGTTACCCATCCAAGGATCGACCTAGGCAAGCGTTGCTTAACCTGATCAATCAACGCATACGCCTGTTAATGACTTTCCTGTTCAAGACACTAAGTGCTAAATGTCACAACGCGGTCACGATCTAGCCGCTTGAGCGTTGACGTAGTCGCAAACGATTCTCGAGATAACTACGTACCTATTTCTCTGGGGCGGTTTCTATTAGACAATTGCTGCAATTCAATGCATTAGATAGATTTTACTTTGTAGGTAGATAGAGTTCTAGATTTAGTGGTCCTAGTTCCATCAACATCACACTCAAAGTATTTATAGACCTTCCTGAGACTAACCTACGTGGTCCTCACCAGTGGCCTAACTATACCATCTGAGGCCTTTGGTAAATCCATTGCATGGGGCCCCAAATTTAAATTTTTTACATATACAATTTTGTTAAAAATTTAGGTCACTTTTGAGCTTACAACCTCTCGGGCCGGGGACCCCGTCAGACCGGGGGCCCGCGGTATTTTTTCGTATTCAAGGTCTTCTTTTTTTCGTGTCTGGGGTCAGAGTTTTTATGCTGCCCATGGGCCTCTGACTTAACAAGGTAACGTTGTTAAAAAAAACTCGTTAGTTAATTGGTTTGCTTTTTCGAACAATTGGTAGGTTTGAAAACCCTTAAAAAAGATTAGAGGCTGAGATATTCTGTAAATTCAGTTTATAGTTTTCATTTTGGATCGTTACATTGAATACGTTGTACCTATGTATACAACTAAGCGCGCCAAAGCTTATAACGAAGTGATTGTATTCATCGCTAGCTATATTCTTATGAATGAAAGATTAATCAAGGAAAATATACTATTATTGCTTTCAAATATCAAATTGATTGACCTTTTCAATCAATGTTCTTTGTTTGAACAGCAGTAGAACCGCAATCTGGGATTTCTATCAACGTGTTGCGGTGATGCGGTCAGCGCTTGCGCATCGTTGCACTTTGAGATTATGACAACTTTTCTTTATGAAGGTAAGCATAGAGAATTGAACTATTGCGTTCTAACTTCTGCATCTCAAATTGAATAACAATAAACAATAATTATTCTGTTCGATTGATTTGAACTATGTTTTAATTTTTTAAATGAGACAATATAAAATTAATGTATTATATTGTAATGTAATTTCGTTTTGTTTTGGAGGGCATGTTTGAAACATATAATATCATATTCCAACCTCTGTCCAACGTGTTTGGAATATACTGATTTGATTTGATGTCTATCAGTAAATGACCTAAGACGCACTGTTTCCAAAATTGTATTCTTATTGTAATCTGCCAAGTGCTATAGCTTTTTGAGAATCATTCTATCCGATTTTTTGCCATAACTACATAATCGGTGTTATCTTAATTGTATATAACTACATATTAAAGGAAACCGTGACTGACTGACTGATCTATCAACATAGCACAAAGCACTGAACTGATTGGTCTGAAATAATGCATAATTATAGATAGTGACGTAGGCATCAGCTTTTGACGCGAGCGAACGAACGAGCAGAAGCTAGTACCTTTTATGATGTTTTAATATAAAAAATATAACATTATTAGCAGTGATAACCTAGTGGTGTGACCGTCAGACTGCCAAGTCATGGGTCTCGAGTTCGAACCCAAGGCACACACCTCTGATTTTACGGATTCATGTGCGTTTTGTATAATATCACTTGCTTAAAATCGGTGAAGGTAAACATCGCGAGGAAACCGCATGACTGAGAAATATTTCTCAACAGCATGTGAAGCTGAGTCAGAGGCCCATGGGCAGCATAAAAAATCTGACACCAGGTTAGTTACTAACCACATTAAAAGAAGAAGAAGAAGAATAAGTATAAAAACTAACATCAGTTTCAATACTCGATATTTCAGAAATAATAAAAAGAAAAGCATCTAAAGCTGCAATGGCGTCTCGTCGTCGCGCATGGGCCTTTGCACTGATTAGTCATAAATAACGAGTGGCGGCCGACGGCTCAGTAAAACCGTTAAAATTAAAATGCCTTCATGATTACCTATAAAATGTTCTAACAAGTACCAGTTTGTTTGTGTGTTAGCGTCGTGGAGATGTGAATGTATGGCCGCACCGGCTTTCTAACGGTCGCAGCGTCCAACCGACTCGAAGCTGAGTTTTTGCTTGTCAAAACGCTAACTGTACCTGCATCATTTGTCCAGTACATTTCACCCAAATATATCCCGCAACACCCATCGATTTTCATCTCAAACTCGACATTAATAAGATTCAGAATCCAACGCACTTTATAGGATACAAGTGAAGGTGTCTACGTCTCATAATGCTCTTTAATTCTACTGCTTGCCCTAGTTTTGATGCTTAAAAATCGGAACAAATTGTCTCGAATAAATATTATCACTTTGGGTCTAGATTTGGAATGGCATTATTCTTTGTGACTTTTCCTTATTATTTTTAAAAAGGTGGTAGGTTAATTATAATAATTATATTATTATCGGTTTTGTGTATGAAGCAAATAGACCGAAAACAACTCGACTAATACGCAGTTACAAGGCATGAACTTAGGTAGATATCAGACATACAACGGTCATACACGATCATTTACATTTATGCGTATTATATTTTTTTACACAGATAGTGTAAAAATTATTACAATTAATGGACGTGAGTAATTATAAATGTTCCTCCTATTCATACCAGTAATCTATAAAGTCACGCGAAGTAGGTTGTATTTTGATAAAAAAATGCAAATGGTCCAATTTGTATTTTTATTATAAATCGTATCAATTTAAAAGATCGTATAGTACTTTGTCACACACTTGAAATGAAAGTTACAGTTAATAACAATTAATTAGTTTCATTCCATCATAGATACTTTTGTAAATTATTTCACTACAATTTATGTTTGTATCAATAAATAGTATGAAACAAAGTCGCTTTCTCTGTCCCTATATCCCTAGGTATGCTTAAATCTTTAAAAATACGCAACGAATTTTGATGCGGTTTTTTTTAATAGATAGAGTGATTCAAGAGGAAGGTTTATGTGTATAATTTGCCGACTTATTATGCGGGCGAAGCCGCGGGCGGAAGCTAGTAAATTATATTTCATACAAATATGTTTGTTGCAGCGCAAACTGAACTTTATTTGTGTATAGTTTATGTTGTTTTTCCAAAAACACACATTTGTCATGTATTTGAAAACCCTCTAGGAACACGCACACCTTACCCTTGATGGAGGAATCTCGAGGAATCAGGAATATCGACGAATATTAGCGTGATATTATGTTATGTGTGTGCTATGCGTTTTGAAACTAAATCGTGAAGTCCGCATAAGTTTTAACCCTCAAACATCTAAGTACGAATGTTTTAACTTCAATCAAATAACATTTAGTAGTGAAATGCAACAAGTTTACCTACATGACCGCGAAAGTGGGTCAGTGAGGAGTCAAGCCGCGGGTTTCTTATCTATATAAGTCTAAACAACTTTGAATGTATGGCGACAATCCCAACTACGTATTAATTAACGCTGACAACTTATCTGAGCGTGCGTCTTTATTATTGCTGAATTAAAATTTAAATTGATCGATTGATCAAATGAACCGTTGTCCTTTTAGTTGATTGATATTGAAATCATCTTTTTACTAATTAGCTCTTCTTTTTTGGACTTGTTTATCATTAGCTGGTTTTCGAGTTCCGTACCCACTATTAGAAATTTTCTTCTCTATCAACGCTAATCTCCGTGTTTTATCAATTTCTAGCCAGTTCATCTTTAGTTTGTGTGAAATATCCAAGGATATTATTATTATTAGTTCTTACACTGTTCATCCATCTTTTGGTCTACCGCTTCTACAACAGCCTTAGCTTCTATTTTCAACTAACACGCAATAATAATACTTCTTCAGACCGAATTTCTGCTATGGCGACCAATTTCAGTGGAGACCTGCCTTCGCGCAGCATATTTCACGCAAGCGTGTGCGCAGATACAGGTGCTCTCTGTCTTCCTTCACTCTTTAAGTCCGTTGGGACAGCAATCGAACACGTCCGGACAGAAATCAGGGGCAGGGCCAACGGATTAACGTGCTTTTCGAAGCACGGGGTTGCTATACCGCCAACTTCCAAACTCGAGCTGTTACTAAGAAATTCCTAATGGAAAACCCTAATAACACTTTGCCCAACTTGGGAATCGAACCCAGGACCCTTGGTATTAGTTGCGCTTGCGACTACGAGACCAACGCGGCAACCAAACACGCAACAGGATACATTTGTCCATTGAACTTTTTACGTTTACAATATAGATAGGAGGTGGTACCTGCCTAATATATCTACAAACACGAATAAAACCTTTTTAATCGCGATGGGACGTAATGTGAGAGTCATTGTCCTGTCCAGTGGTGTGTAACTGAGCCCGGCTCGGACCTGGCCAATCGTGTTTGTTTTTGCGTTATTATAAAATTCCTTCCATAAAGTTTACAAGTACTATACTATTGCCAAGTTCACAGTCCAATGCTTTGTTAGTTCCGCTGCGATGAACTTTGAGGGAGCTTTTCCCATCATTGTATATTATGACGCAGTTTTGGTCGCTATTTCACCTGTGTATCATCACAAATTTGTTTTTGTTTTTATGTCAGATAATTTTAGTTCTTCGCAGGCATTTGCAGCTGTTTTAAGGTACCTAACGTAGCCTTTCCCAAGCCTTTCCCGGAATTAATTGGCTTCGCGGGTCGATGATATCATTTTCCCGAGTTTCGATTTTAATAAAAAAAGGTCTGCAAAAAATACTTGTGGCCTGATGACTAATATTGATGGGCAATGAGATAACTCTGTAATCATAAGAATTCTAATATACCAATTATTGTTTTATAAAAAGCAACATTGGTCAGAAGTTTTTTATTACTTAGATACATTTTGGAGAAGTCATCAATTCGTGTCGATTATCGATTGGGTTTACGGATATCGCAATTTGCAAACATAAATTCCGTTAGGAATGTCTTGTAATGACTTGATTCCTGTTTCTGAAGACAGTAAAATTGAAGCTATAAGATAGAAACGTGCTGTGAGTACGGAGGAGCCTAACTAGTTCGTAGAAGATCTCAGGTTGTGTGCAGACTGTCGCCCGAAATTAATAAATTGATCCCCATATTTGTCTGTATCTAATAAACGGCACAGTTTATCAGTCAGATTCTTTGAGAGGGCGAATTATAAGCCGTCAAAGACCGCAAGATTGAGATACATTCGGTATTAATTTCGAGCGTAACCCACCAAAACAATGATGGCGCATACATGCAACAAAACAGTAGGTACCATAGGTTAAGGTTTTCATACGACTGTTTAAAAAAAAAACAGTTTTCAGTCTGATATGCACACAGTCTAAGAAAGTTCAGCGTCTACAGCATTCCTGCCATCAATCCTATTAATAAGATCCTCTTTATGCAGCCTCGTTTAATCCTTGTTTCAAATATAAATCCATAGAGTTCTTTTTCTCTTCTTCCAGTTTAGTCCTAGGCAGAACGAAGGTAACAAGCCGTGTTTCTTAAAATGTAAATTTTATATTAGTTAACATACGGTAGTAATTCCCTTAACCTTTTTTGTGTTAATCAACAGACCTACTGTTTTATTTAATAACAGTAGTAGGTACAATATAGCTACCATAAAATTGTTTAGGGTACATTAACTTTTTTGAGTGTATGGAGTTAACAAACAAGACACAGATTATTAATCACGGTATCACACTTAAACGTGACTTACGCGTTAAGCAATTAATTGGTACGGTAACCGTAGATTAATTTGGATGATTTAATAATGTTCAATTAGATAATTCAATTGCACTGGAAGTGGTCAATGTTTTGAATTAAATTACAAGAGAAACATTACGGTATTTGATTTTAATTTTCTACACCAATTAGCATCTCAAAATTGGTGTCAGACAGAATTTGAATCGACTCGTAATTTGATTAAAAAAAGAACTGGTTAACATTTTTTGTTTTCGATTTCGTGTAATATTCTTTGAATATAGAATAGCCTTTAATTGATTATTGTATTTTATGAAAAAAAAAACAACTGATCTGGGCTCACGATCACGGAAAAGGATCATCGTGTCACGATTTGATCCACGCCCGATATATCCGTGACTTACTGATGACTAACGAAGATAATGCTTAATAATTAACGTTGTGATTAGTCGTGATCTCTTTTTGTTTTAACACTTAGATGTTCGATACAAGTTATTTTTTGCCGACTTCATAGAAGAAGGAGGTACTGTATTCGACGGTTTTTTTTCTATTTTTCTCTGAGTAGTGATTACGAACTGATGAACAAAAAGCAGCGTGTGAATTACAGTTTAAATTGAGATTTATGTTTCTTAAATGGTGCATACAACTTTGTTACATCATAAAGAATTAATAGCCTTTTAGAATAAATTGATTTCGTGTATCGCAATGCAGTAGGAAAATTTATAAATTGCATTGTAGCTATGTAATTTTTACGAAATAATGGCTATATAAATATATTTTTTAAATAACACTCTTTATTTAAATAAATGAAAATTTAAACTTACCAATAACAACACAGAAAACCACACAAAGAACTATCAACGACTTGTACATTTTGGTTTAATTAATTACTTAGTAAAAGAAAAGATAATTGTTTTAAAAATTCGCGGTATATTGTCGTGTGCGCTTGCACAGGTGACGGGCTGCGCGGAAGACTGCGGGCTATCGAGTGATGCGCGGGCGCTCACATAACCGGATTAAAAGCACTAGGACCTGCACACACTGCCACTAGCAACTAGTGCATTACTCGCACTAGATCGGAGATAAGTTCTTCTATAACCATTGTCCATGAGAAAGTTTAGGTACGCTCACTTTCTCGGGTACTTTGAAAACGGAGTTTCTTGTATTCCAAGTGTCCAGTAAATCTATAAAATTACAAGAGTATTTATCTTGAAATATTACACGCGACCTGACATTGAAGAATGTTATTGTGACCAGTTAACCATAAATATATATATATATATTCCTATTGGAAATCTAACCAGCTACACTGTGTGGATACTCTAGGTCTACACCAGGGATGTTATGGATATGAAATTTCGGATACGGATTGGATACGGATATAGGAATGATTATTATACCGGATACGGATATGAAATCATTTCGGATTATCCGTTAGTTTCGGATAATTTCGGTTACGGAAATGAGATTTTTAAGGAATTTGAAAAGTAAAATACAAATAGCAAATAAAAGGGTTATACAAATAGCAAATAAACCGCGGAACTTGCCTATTGCTTCATATTCTAGTTACGAGGTTGTATCGAGTCTACCTCTGATATTCATAAAACCTTTTGGGTAGTCTCAATTAGGCTCCGCTCCCTTAAGCGGGATTGTCCGAAAGGGTTACCGCTACCCCGGTACATAAAGGGCTACGGAAGGAACATGGATGGGTTTTAGTCAGTAAGAGTCTGACACTCCCTTCCGCTCCACCCAGAGCGGGAGCAGTCATTGGATGATTTCCCAGCCTTAAAAAAAAAAAAAGGCTCCGCCCCTATCCGATATTGTCCGAAACTTTTATTTGGCGTTCGGTTACGGTTTTTTTTATATCGGCTATCGGAAAGTTTCGGTTACAGTTACGGAGCTCCCTAACGTCACTGGTCTACTGGAGCCTCAGAGCTTGGTCAAGGTGTATGACTGATTAGGTATAAGTTTTCAGTAACAACATCTAGCTTGGAATTCGTTTCAACGATTTCAGCAAGCCATAGATATAATTCAAACTATCCATACTTAATATTAGAAATGCGATAGTACCTAATTCTTTACATCTATCTTTCCGTCTGTTACCTTCTACACCTAAGCTACGGAACCCATCGTCGTGACGTATGATAGAAAGGTGTAGGTTTCTGGTGTCGGAAAAAGGACATGGGCTGCTACTCATTTTGGATTCTATTCTTCAAAGGTATCATCATCATTTGCTTAACCTTTGGCCAACTAAGTTGGGGTTGGCTTACGGTCTAACAGGATGCATCTGGATGCCAGTATTTACAATGAAATGACTGAAGATCTGAACTTCACAACCCGGTTCTTGGGTAATACGATACCTCTTGGTATTTTTTTTTATCTGACTTTCAGGATTCTCGCGTGACGGGTTTTAAAAAAAGATGAAATCTTCAACTCTCTTTTTTTAAGGATGGGAAATCATTTAATGATCCGCTCCCACAGTAGGAGGAGTGGAAGGGAGTGTCAGACTAATACTGACTAAAACCCATCTATGTTTATTCCTTAGCCCTATGTACCGGCGTCGGTTACCCCTTCGGACAGTCCCCCTGTCCTTCTTCGACTCTGGCGTCTTGGCATTTCAGTGCAAAACACCTGAAAATCGTTTTCAGCTGTAATTCAAGCCCCTAGAAGGGAATACCGTAGGCGCGGGTCTGCGGACGCTACGTAATGGGCGGTTAACCGTCCGATCAGGACCAGGCCTGTGCCGAACGGCGCGTGCGTGCTCCACGCGCACCTCAAACAGATGTCAGCATTTGAAGGGGCCCGTCAGGACCCAAGCCTGCCGGGTAAGCGGGATTGTCCGAAAGGGTAACGCTACCCCGAAACATAAAGGGCTAAGGAAGTAACATGGATGGGTTTTAGTCAGTAAGAGTCTGACACTGACTTCCGCTCCAGCCAGTCAATTGATGATTTCCCACCCTCAAAAAAGGGGAAGGGAATATTGGAACTTGTAAAATACCGAAGCAAATTAATAATAACGTAACTATCTATATTACCAGAAGATGAACTTCAACACAATGTAAATAGGGCGATGTCTTGAAATTAACTTTTAATTCTGTATTCAGAGACTTACCTACAATTTACCTACCCTTATGAGGATTTCAATGATAATCAGGGTTGGATTGAATAGGCATGTAATGCTATAGACCTCGCAGATAGAGAAGAAAACTTGAATAACTTCTAGTCCAGATGGGCTACTTAGTACCAACTTAAATAAAAATGGTAAATCATGGATAGTGGCAGAACATGGTAGGAATAGTTAAAGGTAGGTAGCAAAAAAACCGTAGAGATATGTAAACTATAAGCTCACCTAATGGAAAGTCGTTCGTAGTTAAACTATTTATCTACAAAAGAAACTACGAATAAAATGGTCTAGGATACCCAATAGGTTGTCAAAAAACAATATCGTCTAGGCAACTTAGTAGGTTGCCAAAAACAAAAAGGGCTAGGGTAGGTAGGGTAGGTAGGGTAGGTAGGGTAGGTAGGGTAGGTAGGGTAGGTAGGGTAGGTAGGGTAGGTAGGGTAGGTAGGGTAGGTAGGGTAGGTAGGGTAGGTAGGGTAGGTAGGGTAGGTAGGGTAGGTAGGGTAGGTAGGGTAGGTAGGGTAGGTAGGGTAGGTAGGGTAGGTAGGGTAGGTAGGGTAGGTAGGGTAGGTAGGGTAGGTAGGGTAGGTAGGGTAGGTAGGGTAGGTAGGGTAGGTAGGGTAGGTAGGGTAGGTAGGGTAGGTAGGGTAGGTAGGGTAGGTAGGGTAGGTAGGGTAGGTAGGGTAGGTAGGGTAGGTAGGGTAGGTAGGGTAGGTAGGTATCATAGTTAAGACAGGACAACGTCTGTCGGGTCAGCTAGTAGTAAATAAAATAGTCCTGATAAGTACGGTTTTTTCCGGCAAGCAAAGTTCACGATATTATCTCAGAAATGATTCATAGTGAATTCCAATAAAATATGTTGTTCAAGATTCATTTTTAGGTATTAGGTATTACTGCAATAAATAATATTTTTATGGGCGACAGTTCGTTATGTCAATTTTATCTTGACCGTTATTTTGTGTTGTACATACCTCTGACCTATTATTTTTTAAATCATGAGCATGGTTTAAAAAAAAAATCAAGGACTTGTTTATTAAATTTAGGATTGTCATAATATGCTACTTGGGCCGAGGACCTTAAACAGGTGGTCAGGACGGACTGGTTGCGGAAGGCGGAGGTCTTTTGGCACAGCCTGGGAGAAGGTAGTCTTCTCTAGCAGAGGGCTGCGGTAGGCTGTATGGGTTGATGTGTGATGCCTAAACTTATATATCTCTATCGTAGCTATGTATAGGTATAGCACCCGGTGGTGCTTAAAAGCTCTTTGTGGTTCTACTTTCAAAATAATGTATCGAATGAAATCAAAGAATTTGTTGCTATTTATAACGTTTATAAACATATTCATAAGACTACATTTGTTATAACATTAGACAGATAACGGCTAAATAACGACAGTTATTTTGTAATATTATTGAAATGACTGCACTTTAGAGGTAATTTTTGAGGTTAATTGTAAATAGATTACCCTGCTTTGTATTTAGCTTGAAATAACGGAGCTTATTGTACAATAAGCTCCGTTGGAATGGAGTATAGTCTTAAGAATATGTTTATAAACGTTATAAATAGCAACAAATTCTTTGATTTCTTTCGATACATTATTTTGAAAGTAGAACCACAAAGACACACAGTGCAGATACACAGTGTTCGAGGAGACTCTTTTATAATACAGAGTTTTATATAAACGAGGGACATAGTTTAAAGGAGTGACTCTTGAAATTTAAAATCTTTAACTAACTGAAAAGAAGAGCCGCCTTTCTCTAAATTGAATTTAACTAACACTCTGTATATTTCTACTCTTTAGTAGATAACGCTACATTTCGGATTATTCAGAGTAGTTCTTACTTCTTAGGTTATCGTTGTGTCCGTGCGAGGTCAGCTTCAACAAAGAAACTGGATACAATGGAATTGTGGGTGGCCTTTTTAGGGATCCCGATTTACCAGCTCCGTTTCTGTACTGTTTCATTACTAAGCCAAGGACGTGTGCCGTCTGTCGGTCAGGAGTACTTCACACATGCTCGGGTCGGCATGATGCAGCACTGGCCGGACGGCATTATCAATTGTACAGATGCCCATCGAGCTACCACATCATCATCTGCCTAGCCTTTTCCCAACCATGTTGGGGTCGGCTTCCAGTCTAACCGGATGCAGCTGCATACCGGTATTTTACATGGAGCGGCTGCCTATCTGACCATCGATCTTTCGCATAACCACATACTGTCAAATTTCTTTAACAGATCTTCAACTTTATTACAAAAGAATAAGGTTCCTGTTCAATTGGGACAATTTGACAGTTCGGGATAGCTTGATGTGCTGGCGTCTGTACATTTTGCCGCCCGACTGTGCCGAATTGTCCCAAATTCTGCTGCCCCGAAGTGCATAGCACACCTCGGTCACGTGACAGTATGATATTCATTTTAACCAGTTGACATTTCCACCAGAGATCCTAAGTGTTACAGTCTCGATCAATTGCAAATAATAAAAAGAAAGTGAACTATAAATAACCGGGCTTTTCATAAAAAGGTAAAACAATCAGATGATAGTTTGAGCTTTCCCAATAACCTTATAACGGGAGACACAATTTTTCCGACAAACCTTTTTGCTGGAGATGACATGTAGTAGTAATTTTTAGTAATGCGTAGGTAACAATGCACGCAATTCAGCTCGATTTTAGCAGCAGTGATAGCCTAGTGGTGTGACCGCCGGACTGCCAAGTCATGGGTCTCGAGTTCGAACCCAAGGCACGCACCTCTGATTTTTCGGATTCATGTGCGTATTATACAATTATCACTTGCTTTAAATCGGTGAAGGAAAACATCGTGAGGAAGCCGGCCATGTCTGAGAGATATTTCTCAACAGCATGTGATGCTAAGTCAGAGGCCCATGGGCAGCATTAAAACTCTGACACCAGGTTAGTTACTAACCACACGAAGAAGAGAAGAAGCTCGATTTTCGGCAACTCTCATCCAGCTGCTACTAGGCCCCTATATCCGTGGACTGTTATAGGTTGTTGATGATGATGAGGTAAGAATGGGGGTGTCAGGTGTAAAGACTTTCAGCGGGATTGTCCGAAAGGGTTACCGCTACCCGAGAACATAAAGGGCTTAGGAAGGAACATGGATGGGTTTTAGTCAGTAAGAGTCCGATACTCCCTTCCGTTCCACCTAGAGCGGGTGTGGTCATTTGATGGTTGCACACCCTCAAAAAAAAGGGGTAAAGACTTTATTTCTCCACCTTGGCTGGAGCTTTACTGGTCATTCTGGAGCCAAAAACCACAGCAGTCAGACGTCCACTATGTGTTATAAAAAGCTAAGTATAAGAACTCCAAAATTATAAATTACTCGTTGATTTCCAGAGGGGGGATTGCCATAATTGCAAAACATGGTGCCAGGCTATGATTTCCTCACGTTGCAGGCAGCAATACAAGTTTTAAATATAATCAAATATGGTGTGTTTCAATGTGCTTTTACCATCGCTGAGACGACCTGAAAGTATCGTGAAAGTAGACAAGACCGAACATAACTTAGCTTTCTGCTTGCCACATAAAATATTAGCATTCAGACATGAACATAACGACTGCATTATTAATAGACCTGTAGAAATATAGTCTGCTGCCAATGTCCCAGTGGGTGTAAACTTTTTATTACTGGAGGAAAAGTTGTGTGGTACCTATTACTCAACTTTTCTTCAAGTCATCAAAAGCTGGCTTCTTACGTGGTTTTGTTGACGTTTTTTCAACTGAAATTCACCTTGCTACACTGTGTTTGGCTGCATCCTTTCACGAGACAAAGCTAAGATCGATAACTATAAAATCTATTAGTATTTTTCTAATAAGTTAGAAAAATACCTCCTAATAATAATCTATGTCGACATTATTATATAATCGCAGTTAATAATTATAAATCAATTAATAATTTAATGTAATTAAATATGTAATTGTGTGTAATTTATTATTTAATAAAATGTTAAACTTACATATTTATTTTAAAATAAATATGACGATAATCACACTAATATTATAAAGGCTAACGTTTGTGAGTGAGTGTGTGTGTGTGTGAGAGCTTGTATGTTTGTCCGTCGTCACGCCCAAACGACTGGACGGATCTGGATGAAACTTGGCACAGAGGTAGTTCATGACCTAGATTAAAACAAAGGTAGTTTTTATCCCGGTTGTACGTTCCCTTGGGATAATCTGACATCCACGCGGGCGAAGACGCTGGCAGCAACTAGTAGTTTTCTAAATTAAAATGTGTTTACGCCAAATGAACTTAGGTACCAATCGAGACTCCTCCGTGCCTCGGAAAGCACGTTAAGCCGTTGGTCCCGGCTGTCATTTCTGTATCTTTGACAGTCGTTACGGGTAGTCAGAAGCCCGAAAATCTGACAGCCAGTCTTACCAAGGGGTATCGTATTGCCCAGTTACTGGGTTGTGAAGGTCAGATAGGCAGTCGCTCCATGTAAAATACTGGTATCCAGTTGCATCCGGTTAGACTGGAAGCCGACCCCAACATAGTTGGGAAAAGGTAAGGCAGATGATGATGAGGTTTATCAAAGAATAATCCATTCTTCTTATTAATGCTTGGTGTTTGAGAAAGTACTAGGTAGGTACGCCAATTTATTGATATCGACTGACTGACTCGCAGACTGCGAGCATATCTTAATAGTAAACACTGGAAAATACGTCTTTATCCGTTATAATTATCAGAATATGTAGGGCCTTGCCCTTCAGTTGGATGATGAAATATACATTCCTACAAAGTTATTCATGTCTTTTATCTTTGTAGACGTGTTAATCAATGGGTCTTGTGGGTAACCATTTTGGTTGCCTATTCAGAATTCTTATGGGGAATACGTTTTTTCAGGTTGTATGTTGATTATAAATATAATCTACGACCATAAAAAGTATGACCTATGCTGTCCCACTGCTGAGCAAAGGCGTCCCTCCAGGCATCCTTCCAGAAATCTTTCTCTTAAGCCACCTCGATCCATCGATAACGGTATGTGTCTCTCGTAATCATTAAATAGAATTGGAAATACAAATTCTTATGTCAGAATTGGCTTTAAATGTAATTTTTGTCATTTTAATTCCGTTAATAAATGTTTGTAACTTACAGCTGCGAAACTTAACTTATGTTTATAGATCTGATACTCACCTGAAATGGAAAAAAAAACAGAATTTGAATTTTGCGGGCAACCCGGTTTCGCCTTAATGGTCTAAAATAAAATAAAATTACTAAAAATCGCTTTTTTATTTTTTGGACCTTTCTTGTTTTTGCTGCTTTCAGTTTTTTGTATCGTGTACAGAGGCCAGCAGAGCAAGTTACTCTAATATGTCAAATTTCTTTAATAGATTTTCAACTTAATTACAAAGATATAAAGTTGATTTTCAATTGGGAAAATTTGACTGTTTGGCTGGCTTGATGTGCTGGCGTCTGTACTACGAAATACTAAATCTCACTTTCATCACTCTTTGCTGAAAGCTGCGTGTTAAGATAAAGTAGATACATAAATTAGGTAAATACTTGAACACTGATAACTGATAAGTAAACATGATGTAATATAATTTGTAACTTTCATTTCCATACAAATTGTGCTGAGAATTTGCGATAGAAGGATTTCCTCTTCAATCTAAAAGTGCAATTATTTCTTAATTAGGCATCTCGGAGATTATAACTTCTTGCTAAACCGTAGATGGGCTACCTAGCTCATTAAGATACCGTAGCTCGAATTTAAATTATTAAAGATCTTAACTTGAAAGTGATTGTGTGCACAGATTCATACGGACTCGTATCGTATTGCATAGGTACCGCAGGAGTCCCCAAATTGGGCGGAGCGCGGCTCGGATTTGGACCGCCGCCGGCGCCGACCTATTTTTTGCGGACCTTATACGTGAACAGTAAAATATATAACTAAGTACAAGTTATTTTTTTTTTGTGTTAGCTTCTAATAACTTTAAGATGAAAGATATTTAGTCTATACTAATATTATAAAGAGGTACAATTTGTAAGTTTGTATGTAGGGGGTAATCTCCGGAACTTATGATCCGATTTCAAAATTTTTTTCACTGATAGAAAGCTACATTATTCCTGAGTGCTATAGGCTATAAATTATATTTATATCATACATATTAGCCGAGCTATCGCAATTTTCGTCTAGCAAGTCGGAAAGAAATACCTCCGAAAACAGAATTATTTGCATGCGCTGCCTAAACAGTTACAGTATATCGCAATTTTCCGCAGAAGCTAGTAAATAATAAACTAAAAAGCACGCTTTTAGAGTACCAAACTAAAAGGTAGACAATGAACAGTAAGAATAGAGTGATTAGCAATACAATTCATTGAGCCGTAAAAGTGGGTATTTTCATGGTGACTCGACTGTTATCAGGTCAATAAAATATCTATAACAATTATCATTAGGTAAGCACCACATGGTTTTTTACGATATATATATATTTTTTTTGTTAATCACTCTATTTTTACTTTATAAATATGGAATAAAGTTAAGGCAAGCTTGAATACAAAAAAATATTTTTGGTATATTTCGTTTATGTTTAAGTTATAAATTTTACTATAATAATGTTTTTATTAAAATAATATTTTTATCCAGTCGAGTCCAGGTTCACTCGCGGTGTTTTTCTTCACCTATGTCAGTAATGAACGTGATGAACTCAGAAAGTACTAAAGAATTGAGAAGGTACACATACTTATTGTACCTCTACTTGATGAGTGCGCAAGTTGATCACCTGTCACCTACCTACATGGCTCGCTTCGGTGCGGCTTGCGCTAAAGTGATCGCAGTCGCGTCGCAGGCGCCGGGTGCCGGCCGGTTACCGGTCAACAACCGCGCGGGGGTCGACGCACCTACGGAGCCTTGCGTGGCCTTCTGGTTGATGTCACCCTCCTGGCCCTCATCCTCCTTGCTTTACAACCTCTTTTTATGATGACTAGGTCTCGGTTTTCCTGTTCTTAAGTAGCTATTCCTAAGTGTCGTAAAGGCGAGTTTGATGAGCTTTAACAAAAGTCTTAAAAATGCCTGTAGTGCTATTCTGTACAAATCTCACCGCGTGAAAACGTAGGTGAAATGAATTGAAAGTGAGCTACCAATAGTGTCAATCTCTAGCATTAGGTGTAACAACAGCTCACTTCACGGTCACTTCACCCTAGTTTTCAAGGTGAGATTTTTACAGAATCGATCACTGTGAATCACCTTTAATGCAAAAAAAATACACAGTTGGATTTCTTCCTCTCGCCTCTGAGCGGAAAATATAGTGTTTGAGCTAAAATAATTAATTAATTTGGTAACTTAAGTATCTACATGGTTAAGTTTTCTATCTAACATGACTGTTTGGTAAAACTTTACATAGGTGCCGTATTACTGTTTATATGGTAGTTCTCACTGTACCTGAACATAATTCATTGCAATTGTGAGCACTTTGTTAGAAGTTGTAAAACTGGTACATTTGTCCGCTAGGGCTTCGTCACGTTTCTTAGCTCTCATTGACAAATCTAGGACACGAATGCAATAACATTTTATTCAAGTAGGTTAGTATTTTCAAGCATTTAAGTACGAGGTCTGCGTGTGATAGTCCAGCCCAAAGAGTATAGTAAGTATTAACCTCGTCCAGCCAGTTCCAGACTTTTATAAAAATCTGTCGGATCTATCCACAAAGCATGAAAACGAGAATTCAATTCGGCGGCTGCTAGAGGAGGATTTGTCAACAATTTCCATAAACACCAAGCATGTAACTGTGAACTCGCCCTACGACACAAATATAGAAACTGATGGCTTTTGGCGCTCAATGTAAATCCGGCACCACGGCCATTATTGTTAAGCTCAGCCCTTTCTAACCGTTGCTGAAGACATGTCTTGTCTTCCACAGTCTGTCTAGAATAGTCAATATTACCGAAGCATATATCTTATATCTCAGCTCTTAGAAAGCTGTTAAATATATGTGAGTGCTATGCTGGGGCCCATGGATTGAGGTACAATGCCAAGAAAAGCGAGCTGTTAGTGTTTAGGGCACAAAACAAGACCTATGAAGTGGTACCACCAGTCTCGCTATGTGGTACCACTCTAAACAGAGTCAAACAGTTTAAGTACCTTGGTCACTGGGTTACGGAGGATGGCACTGACAACTGTGATATTGAGAGGGAGCGTAGGGCGTTGGCCGTAAGATGCAATATGCTGGCCCGCAGATTTGCAAAGTGTGACAGCAATGTCAAGATAACATTGTTTAGGGCTTATTGCCATATCTTTTATACCTGCAGTCTGTGGTCCAGATACACGCAGAAAACGTTTAATGCCCTGCGTGTGCAATACAACAATGCTTTTAGGATGCTGCTGTCGCTGCCTCGTTTCTGTAGCGCTTCAGGCATGTTCGCAGCAGCGCGTACAGACGACTTCTTTGCGATCCTTCGTAAAAGATCCGCTTCACTACTGCGTCGGATGCGGGGCGGCGACAGTGCTCTTCTGAGCATTATTGCTAGTAAGACTGAAGGCCGCCTTATGGGGCATCTGTGCGCAGTGCATGTAGGTACTGTTGCCGGGTGTCTCTGTGAGGTGGCGTAATTAAGTTATTGTGTGTTATAGGCTGTTATACTAACATAGGTTAAGGAATACTAACAAATTTATGGGTTATACCTGAAATAAAGATAAATAAATAAATAAAATAAATATATAGAAGAAAGAATACCCGTATTCTTTCTTCTATATGTATGCTACGGTAATCAGATTAGCAATTATTTAACCCTTTTTATGGCAGGGACCCCTTAAATAATTGCTAATCTGAAAATATTGTTGAACAACACGACACTCGAAACAAGCTTCTATGGTTAACCAAAATGTGAACAGATTCTGGCTAATAGAGTCTATGGGAGAAGCGGATTTGAGTTTCCTCATTTCGCCAGTGATGTTTATTGTTTGTGAATTAATGATTGAATTTTTGTGAATATGTATTTTTTACAAACACTTTTACACGTCAATGATATTTTTAAAAGTAGATGAGGTAGGCGTTTCTTAGCTGACTACTCTAAGAAAGACCGAAACCAACTTAGAAGTCACAGTTTCATTGAATGTCCAGTTTGTTTCATTTTTAACCGACTTCTAAAAAAGGAGGAGGTTCTCAATTCGACTGTATTTTTTTTTTTTTTTTATGTTTGTTCGCGCATAACTCCGTTGCTTGCCAACCGATTTGAAAAATTCTTTTTTTGTTGCAAAGGGTATACTTCCCAAATGGTCCCATAAATTTTTTATCGAAATCGGATAAGCGGTTTTTGAAAAATCAACAAAAATCTAAAAAAATCCTACTTAATGTATGTGGACGATGTTCTAATAAGTTCCTGTCACTGTAATTTACATACCAGGTAGTGGTATTAAAATTTGTAGGGGGGGTGGGTTGTGTAGGTACCACAACTAAAAAGTGAAAAATAAAAACTTTTTTACAAAAAATAAAACCGACTTCCAAAAAAAACACTACAAAGTGAAAAATAATTTTGATTTCGGAAGTCGGTGGCAAAAAATGAAAATACAAAACCGAAGACACCGACTTCCGAAATCAAAATTATTTTTCACTTTGTAGTGTTTTTTTTGGAAGTCGGTTTTATTTTTTTGTAATTGCAAAATTATTTTGCAATGGTTATTCTATGAACAAATGATTATGTCTTCATTAATTTTCTGGCATTTTTGTTTCCTAATGTGATTTATTTGTGACGCTATATGACATGTAAGCCATCATAAGCCTCGTCGATAGCATCACCAATTTGCATAAATATCGAACAAAAAATATTCAAATTAAAAATAAATATTGGCACTAGCAAATATATGTGCGTACAAAATTTTATCTCCATTATAACATCCATTATATCTGTCTGAGCTGCGCAAACGCAACAAAACAGACATCTTATGACTCTCTAGATAGCAATGAGCCTAAAGGTGAAGGATCATAGTTTCATAAGTACCTACGTTAGGTAGGTAGGTAAGTACAGTCAACAGCAAAAGTAGATGATCGAAATCAGAAATTCAATACTAATGAACGGAGTTCACGAATACTGATAATAGTCGGACGCGAACTCCGTTCTTTACTATTGATTTTCTGATTTTGATCATCTACTTTTGCTGTTGACTGTACACTGGACAGAATTTTAAATGATAAAGCGTGGTTGTTGTTTTTGTTGCTCCTTTAATGATATTATTATTTTTCCGCTTATTGTTCGTTGCCCTGTAGCCAAAGTCCAGGTTTCAAAGATTCTTCTTAGATTTTGGGTACTATTGGGTATTTGAAAGGGTAGTCCATATCGTTACTTTTTATGAATTGTCAAAACGCGGAATTTGTACGTGATTTGTATGAAATATAACAATGTGACGTCATAGATTTTTTGAATTAAATGGAATACTTCTTAATACTATTAAATGTAATTTTACAATTATATCTTCGCATATTATTTAATTTCTGTACGGTGATGGAAGTTTTTAAGACGAGCGGTCTTTTTTCTATGTGATTTCATATTTTATTTATGACCGTTTCAAATAGTCAATTGTTTACTTACCAAATTTACTTTTACAATTACGTTGACCTTACTTACTTGGCTCTCACTGGCTTATGATTTTTCGTCCACACATCTTGTCCAAATCAACCCGGTCAAAAAATTGATAAGTAGGTACCTACCTACCTGTTTACAGTCCACTCCGTTCCACGTCAGTGGAAACAAAATCGGAATAAGTTGGTCTCGTATGCTATTGAAACTCCGTACTACGCTAGGCCAGCTCAAAGCATTTTTTTTACAACAGATGTGTCCTGGCTAAGTACTAGCAGCCGCACAGGTCGCTACGATTGCCGGGTTTGGCCGTGGATGGGTGACCATCTTTCCATACCGAGACTCCTCCGTGCTTCGGAAAGTACGTTAAGCCGGTCCCGGCTGTCATTTGTGCATCTTTGACAGTCGTTAAGGGTCGTCACAAGCCCAAAAATCTTAGAGCCAGTCTTACCAAGGGGTATATTATCGTTTTGCCCAGTTACTGGGTTGAGGAGGTCAGATAGGCAGTCGCTCCATTTAAAATACTGGTATCCCGCTGCATCCGGTTAGACTGGAAGCCGACCCTAGCATAGCTGGGAAAAGGCTAAGTAGGATGTGACTATTAAGTTCCATTTTTTTTTTGCGTTAAAACTTCCGCGATGTATAAAGTCTGCTTCGGAAAATATGGGCGATGATGGGTCAAATTGGACTATACTGGCTCCCAACCATCTTCACCTACATCGTCTGCGTCCAAAACTAATTAAGTTCGATTCTTAATTGGATTCCAGCATAACAAGACTTAGACCTGTGACGCTTTCGACAGTAATTAATGGAAATATGAAAGTCTGTTTATCTGACCTAGGAACTATAAAATACGTCAGTAAATCGTGTCGGATGATACGTAATAACCTTTCACAAATGTGACGCGTTTCATACCATGTAGAAGGTTTATCCGTCTGTGGGTATCTCAAAATTTGGCTAAGGGCCTATGCCAAGTCGCTTGACACCTTACTTTTTTTTTTTTTTTAAGGCTGGGAAATCATCCAATGACTGCTCCCGCTCTGGGTGGAGCGGAAGGGAATGTCAGACTCTTACTGACTAAAACCCATCCATGTTCCTTCCGTAGCCCTTTATGTTCCGGGGTAGCGGTAACCCTTTGACACCTTACTTGACACTTAACTTTGCACGGGGTAAGGGACTTCGACGCATAAGCAAATTCTTCAAATCAGCAAATGATTCTAGACCCCACAGCGTAGAATTTTCTCCAAACTTCACATCACGCATACACTCACATTTCTCCAGTTATGTTTGAGTCCCATGTAGGGAGCGAGCCCATCAGCTGGGCACAAATCCAAATGCAGTCTGATGAGGATGATGACTGAGAAAGGAGATGTTTCACTTTTGTATGGGACGCCGGCCATAACATGTACCTTTAAGCGAAGCTGGGCAACTTACCCCTGAATAGAATAAAGTAACATTTTTTTCATAATATCAAAGGATTTTAAGGTTAAACTTTCCTTTACTGGACTGGCATTTATGGGGTGGGAGGGAGAGGGGGGAAAGGGGGGGAGGAGGGCTACCCCCCTGTACCATCCCCACACCGCGAAACCCCATGGTTATGGAGATATCCATGGTTAAAGTTTTTGAGGTTAGAAAAACAAAATCCATATATTTCCATCGATTTATGGTGCTGGGATGTCCGGGGCCCCCCTTGTACCTGTGGGGGGTGCCCCCCTCCACTCTGGCACCACTCCCATGATAAGGTAACTCACCATTTCCGAGAAAAATGACTTTTTCTAACTTAACCTCAAAACACTCAAAGTTGCTCAAAAAGCGTAGTCTGAGCCCCGCTTCGCGGGGCTCAATGGTTTAAAAAAAAATAGCCACGAAGGGGATGGCGGGGTCTTTCAGACCCCGCCATCCCCTTCTAACCTAACCTGTCCGAGTCGGGGTAGGGCAAGGCGGTTTTGGATATTTTTCGGATATTCACAACACTTGCACTTCACTACACTCTTCAGACACAGAAGCATAGGGCTTCGGAGACGCCATGGTAGTCAAACGTAAGGCTTACAGGAGTACGTAAAACGATCTCAACTGCAAGTGCAACAAACGATGACTGACACTGACAGCAACACAAAAAAACGCGGTAAACAAGAGGCAACTTTGCGTTCCGTTCCAAGTGTAAACAAAAATTCGTTATTTTTTGTGTAAAAAAGTCTATGTAATTGCATAATATTATAAAAAAAAAATGACATTTGGTCAAATAAAATACACCTTTACTGTAAACGGAACGTGAAATGACAAATTGACGTCTACCATCGTAATTTATCTAACCTAAAAATTGAATTTGTATGGAAACTTTGAATAATTATATCTCGTAAACCGTGAATTTTCGCATAAAAAAAAACTGTGTGCTTGCTTTTTATTTGTGAGTATTATCTACAAACAACATAAGGAACTTTCAAATCCCAGTCCAGTAATGGAAAGTTTAGCTGATTTTAATGTACACATGAATAAAATAAAAAATGTCTGACGTTTGTCGTGACAGTTATGACAGCCATGATGAGAGGTAAAAACACTGAAAGCGACGAAAGTCGAGACAAACGAGACTGACCCACAGTGTTTATGTCAAAACAAACGGTCATTTTGAATTTTTCGTTCCGAAATGGTTCAGAAGTACACTTCAGAAAAATAGTTTATATTTTTATAACTATGAAATCGTCACACTAGCTTCTGATTAGTCAAAACGACATATAATTGAATAATAATAAGCGTTAATAGTACAAGAAAACATACCTTTTATATTTTATCGCCTACGTGATATTATGTTTTGATGTGATATGATTTCAGAACGAAAGCAGACTGCAAACTATGAGACGCCATGTTGAATAGAATATATGGCAATAATTGAAAAACGATTACTTTTTGTGCACGACAAATCCTGCTTAAATTCACAAAAATATATTTTCCCTCAATTCGTGGCTTTTTCGTTAAATGTACATGTGATGGCCGAAAATGAAACATCTCCTTTATGATGGAAAAAGAAAGGGTTATTAAACAGTAATCTACTGTTCCATACTAAAGTGAAATAACTACACGGCCAAAATGTATTCATAACCCACGAATAATATATGTATGTCATGCATGTGCTTTCAAGGTAACAGTTTGCACGTCGATGTTCACCATTGTATACCTGCTGTCACCAAAGAGCTGCCATTATTTTATCGAGTCCGGCATGAGCTTCTTATTAATTATTCCATACCAAACATTAATTATGTCAGTCAGCAGTGTGTGAGCACTCCGCCCCACGTTTGTGAATGCAGAGCATAATCAGCCTATAATGTTCCCACTGCTGGGACACAGGCCTCCTCATTGTCAGAGGGAGTGGGCCAAGATCCACCACGCCACGCCGAGTTGGTAGATGTTTGTCTTTTAATATTTGGTTCAAGGACATGCCGGTTTCAAAAATAAAATCTATAAATTGATGAAAAAGAAATAGTTATTTGTTATGCAAGGCTGGAAAGTTGATTTTTGGCGCGAGTACTTCTATTGAAACCTGAGTAAGCGAAGGATTCTAGGGTTGAACCATGAGCGAAGCGAGTGGTTCAAATATAGAATCCTGAGCGTAACGAAGGTTTCAAAGGTACGAGACGCAGAAAAGCTTTGCTGCCGAGCGCAACACACAATTTTTCACCTCACTACAGCGAGGAAACTGCTAGGTGCAAGAAAACAGGTGTTATATGTTGAGTTTTATTTTGTTCGAGCGTCTCAGTTACATTGACTCATGTGAAGAAAATAACAGATACTTGGCAATGTATCTTATGAGTTACATAGAATATCTCCAAAATTAAATACCCTGTATTTTGTTCTATATCCTACTTGTCCTCTAAGGAGAATGAAAGAAAAAAACTAATTTAATACAAATAACTAACTAATTTCATTTAATACATATTTATTTTTGCCAAGCAAACGATTAAATAACATATTATATTAGTATTTATTTTATTTAAAAAATTAAACTTAAATTACTACACAATTGGGTATTTGACAGGGTAGTATTTTTATGGCATATTCAAATGTGACGTCACAGATTTTTTTAATCAAATGGAATACTTACTAACATTAATTCCAATTTTACAATTCTATCCTCGCAAAATATTTAATTTCTGTACTGTGATGGAAGTTTTTAAGGTGAGCGGTATTATTTAATATTTTATTTTAGACCGTGTCATGCATTTTCAGTGGACTGGCAGTATAGAAAATTATTAAATAGAAAGGTTCGAATTTTAAAAACTCTTTCCACGCTAGAGAGCAAAAATCGATTTTCGGCTCAGATTTCGAATGACAAACAGACTCTTTCCGAGCCTGTGAGGTGAAAAAAATATTTTCGAGCCGTTTGGGTTTAAATCTCTCGGGCCGTGGGGTCCAAGTGCTCATAGTTTGTTTAAAGAAATCTCTAAACGGCTAGTTGACACTTCCCGTGACGTTGTTTGGCAATGCTACGTCACGGGTACTAGTCAGTCAGCCAGTCTCTTGGGTACTTTGCCAGTCGACAGCGATGCGGAGGAATTTTTCAGCGCAATATTTTAGTAAGTTATTACTCTTAAATACCTACTTGGGCATAGAACCTATGTTCTTTTTAGTTTTAGTGTTAGATTATACTATATTGTATATATCATCTTTAATTAATTGATTGCAATAATTGAATTGTTTTGGCAATTAAAAAACAAAGCACTTTTACACGTCAAATATAAATTATTAAACCTATATGAGTTTGGGGTTTCCGAGTATTCTGTGAAAAAAACCCAAAACAGACATAACATTACTTGTTGATACTCATTTAATACAAAGATCATTAAAACGGTAATTAAGATTGAAAGTCTCTTGTTGCCAGAAGGTTAGATAAGACTACGTAACATATAGGCAACGATGGTTGATTAAATCATGTAAAAGGTTACTTCTCAGAGGAGTTTATCGCAAATAGTTTTATTCGTATAGCGTAGTTAGTTAAATCAAGTGTTCAATACAATGCACTGTATTTACACATCATTAATGTATGCATAATATTGTAGAACATTTTTAAAGGTGTAGTTGCTTACCCATGCAAAACTAAGTCTCTTTAAGGAGCAATCAATCAATCATTTCAGCCTATCGCAGTCCACTGCTGGACTTCAGGCTTCTCCCATCAATCATAATAATCAAATAAGGCCTCTCCCAGGCTGTGCCACAACACCCTGTCCTCCGCCTTCCGCATCCAGTCAGTCCCAGCCACCTTCTTAAGGTCATCGGTCCAGCTAGCTGGGGAGCGTCCCACACTACGCTTGTCGATGCGCGGTCTCCACTCCAGGACTCGTCTGCTCCACGGGCCATCGGAACGAACGAATCAGAGAAGGGGCAACTAGAATCAATTCGATTTTTGTGTAAATTTTGACAGTAACAAGTGGCTTTGTGTGTCCATTTGAAATAAATGATTTGAATTTGACTCTGCTCTACTTTACAATTAGGACAATCAATCAATCTGCCAAGCCTGATCCCAACTATGTTGGAGTCGGCTTCCCGTCTAACCGGATGCAGCTGAATACCAATACCACTATTTTACATGGAGCGACTTCCTATCCGACCTCCACAACCCAGTCAGTAACTGGGTAATACGATACCCCTTGGTAAGACTGGCTGTCAGACTTTCAGGCTTCTGACTACCCGTAAGGACTGTCAAAGATCCACGAATGACAGCCGGGACCAACGGCTTTACGTGCTTGCCGAGACACGGAAGAGTCTCGATATGTAAAGATGGTTACCCATCCACGGACCAACCGCGGCAATCGTAGCTTAACCTGATGGATCGATCCGTGTTAGTTAATAAATGAAAATGGTTTTCCATGGTTTGAATATGCACACATTACACGCTGCAGTGACTTGCGCGTCAACCACAGCCGTCTGTCACTGCTCTAATGTGTGCGATGGTCTTTGTTTTGCATTGTGAGGTCAATATATTGTCTATTAAGTGTCTAATGTATAAAATACTGTGTATGAGTCATGCTACTTGAGTGAATAAAATGATTAAATGCAAGCAATTATTGTTTGGACACGACAATGTCTGTTGTTGGGTCAGCTAGCTATCAAGAAACGACCCAAACTCAAAGCATTTATTTCAAATAAACTAATTATAGGCACTTTTGAATTATCAAGGGGTCAGTCAGTCAGAAAGATGAAGCTAGTGGCTCATTCCAAAGCAGTAGGCACCTATGGAGAGGAACGAGCAAAGAAAACCACGGACACTTTTTTTAAATCAGAATATGGTTACAAAATATGGGTTCCATCGTTCATGTTGAAATTATTCATTTGAGAATGATGCAGAACGTAAAAAGCGTAGGTAATACAAAAGTTTAAAAACGTAATCAAAAACAATTCAAAAATTTAATTTAATTATAAAAGATTCGTGGCACTACAGAGATGACCAGTCCCTACTGACGGCGCCCGTTCACGATCATGAGGCATGGAATAGCACCATTCAGCTCAACCATTTTGAAAGGAGCTAAATGATCCAACATCCCTTACATGGTTACAGCCGACCAATCAAAACATAACATCAACTCCGATGAATAATAATTATGTGAGTTATTAAAATATTCACGAAGACGGAACAATAACAAAATAAGTGATTCTAACTGTAAATCATCGGAAGTTTATTTATTACCAGGCAAGATTTTCCGGCTATAAAACTATTTAGCTAATTGAATTATACGGCCGTGGGAATTAGACAGTGTTTATGTAAGATATTTGAGCGATTTCCGACTGTTTGTATACATAATAAGGTGTTAAACAATTTACTCTAAGAATTTCGTGGAGCATTGTACTCATCGTTACGTAATATTCCTCTCTTTTTCCGTCGGCTGGGAAGTTTGGCACGATGAATAAGAAGAGACTTCTGCTCTGCAGGCAGTAGGACAATAATAGGCTGGTAATATTATACGATACTAACTGGTTTTCACGGCTCCGCCCGGCTCCGGCTTTGAATCAGTGATAGCCTAGTGGTGTGACCGACGGACAGCCAATTGACGGTCTTGAGTTTGGCCCCAAGGCCTCTGACTTTTCGGATTCATGTGCGTTTTGTAGAATTATTAGTTGCTTAAAAACGGTGAAGGGAAACATCATGAGGAAACCGGCATGCCTGAGAGATATTTCTCAACATGTGAAACTAAATCTGAGGCCCATGGGCAGCATCAAAACTCTGACACCAGGTTAGTCACTAACCACACGAAGAAAGAAAGAAAGACGGCCTCACCCGATCCCCGAGTCAATGTTGAAAATGTTGGTACAAACTTCCACCCCCTATTTCACACCTTTTCGGGTTCATTTTGAACGTCAAAATGTACATAAAATAGAATTGATTCTAGTTGCCAAAAGGTAGTTTCGTATGGCAAAGAATGGGCAAGAAATTCCAGTTACTCTTTTAAAATGTTTTATAAAATTATATGCGAAGACGATGCATCCAGAATAAAAATACTACACCACTTTATAGATTAATTTGATTCAGAGCTCCCGCAGCTGTGTACGTAAAGCAACGATAGTAAGGGGGCCTCCCTTATAGGTAAAATATTACGACTCAGTTTTCGAATCGAAATTTTCTTTGAAACGGTGCACGTTGCTTTGGTAAGCGAGCGGCGCTGCAGGCAAAAGCTATCATAGCAACAAAGCTGCGATTACATGAGTCACTCTTTGACCGTAACCTACGTTCAAACCTATCATTGTTTATCAACAACAGCGCCCTGTGAATTGTAGATCACGACCGCCAATTACGCCAAATCATATTCCTTCAAAAAAAAACATTGATTTGCTGATTGCAATCATTGAACCAATGAATTTTAGATTTGTAATAACGACTAGCAAAAAGTAAGGTTTTAAGGTACCTAAACCTTTTTTTAGAGTTAAATTTCGAAACCTTCTAATGGCGCCTGGACTTTTGGGGAAAAGACCTATGAATATTCTACCTAATTTGGGGTTGCCAGACCTTCAGTCAAACCTCTTTGTTTGCTGACATCTCAGGTTCCCCCTTCTACATATAATTATCACCTCAACTTTACTTCACTATTGTAAAGCAAAAGCAAAGACTTTCATCATCATAAATCCTTATAGCCTAAAGACGTCCACTGCATATTTTCGAACTTTTCGAACGGGCCAATTTCACATCCAACGGATCCCTGCAGCCTTCACAAGGTTAAGACAGAGAGTTTGCAATAGCTAACTTTTTATTATTTCTTTATTTTTAGGCTACCAATGGCCTTTTATAGAATGACCTAATCTTGTTGTGATTATTGGTTTGTTTTACGTACATTCGCTGCTACGCATCCTCGCACATCTGCGGTGAAAACGTAGTACTTATCTGGTTTGTCATGCGACTTGTCTGAAAGTCTGACAACCAGTTATGCTTGGTTGTCAGACTAATGAGAGGTAAGTATCTAACCCAAGGGGTATCATGTTACCCAGTAAATGGGTTGTGGAGGTGAGAGAGGCAGTCGTTTTATGTAAAATATTGGTATCCAGCTGCATCCGGTTAGACTGGCAGCTGTCCACAACGTAGTCGGAAACAGGCTAGGCATAATTACGACGATGATTTTATCCTATTTGAGTGCAATAACCGCAAAACTGACGAAAACGTTTTGCGATGATTAAGGTATACACGCGCGCTTGGATATAGCACGCGCCAAATAAAATGGCCGCTGGCGAAGAACTTGTGTAGGGCGCGTAAAGACGAAATTCGCGTAAATCAGCGGCCAAGTTACGTGACGCGACCTATAGCACTAGACTTTTAAAGACTAGCCATGATTTCAACTATCAAAATAATACACAACATAATCAGGATCAGGATGTAAATTCACGGAAACAATAATTTTGATTGATTCTTCCTACATAGTGATATGCTTGTTGTTTGTTACGGAATATAAAATTTGATGTAACTTTATTTATTTATCTGGTAGGTGTTTATTTATGGATTGTTCGTGAAGTCACTCATTTTTAATAATAGGTTCGTTTCTGTTATTGATTTATGGAATAGTATGAATTCATAATCGTGATGTGCGTTATATACCATTTGCTACGGAAGCAGTATGTAAGTATCGAAGCGAACAGGGTTCTGTAGCTTCTGTCTACCCCCTTGGAAGAAAGCGTGAGTCACATCATATAGAACATAAGCATGTATTATGTGATGTTTAAATTACCAAAGATGGCTAATACCTTTAAATAATAATATTCGGTCACAAAACTCAAGTTGAAATTTTATATTGAACTCCTAAATTAAAACATGTTGTGCAATTTATTAGTCTAAAATGCCACGCATTTGATAATAATCATACAAGTTTTTATTTAGCACGAAACGTAGTTCCTTTTTTTTTGTAGTTCCGCGTTATATCAGTACATCACCAGCCAGTTGTATCTTTTGGGGATAGCTCCTTGCATACTTTGTACATTTCTCGATAAAAATTCATCTCGGTTTAAACACTTGGTCAAAAATACAGCTAACTAGATTTATCTCTAGGTTAAAAAGTGTATTGACCCTTCTCAGAACATCTCTTCATTAAAATGTTTAAATACCGTTTAATTAATAATTGTGGTCTAGACCTGCTGATAACCCATCATTTACGCCTTTGATGTTCTTTGGCGATTATAATAATAAATCTAAATTATTGCTGCAAATAATCGTATGAATATTAAATTATGACTATTCTTGGATTGAATGAAGAGTCGTACAAGATACGGACATATTTACATGCGCATGCGAAGAGATATTAATAGCTTATTGTATTTTACTGAGATAACGTCAATAATTGCAATAGTGCGCATGATCAGGATGACGTCAGATTTTATAAAATGTCTGACCATAGTGACCATGAACCAATTTTGAGAATCTTGTAACACTTCACAGTGACCACTATTGGTTACCACTCAACTTTCCTGAACTGAGCAGTAGGCTTTAGTTGATGAAGAGCAAAGTTCTGCCACTATACCAAAACTCTAAATGATGGAAAACTCCAAATCATGGCTTTAAGTGTCATAAATTTTTTGCATAAGGTTGGGATTGCAATTTGCCTTCGGTTGTTATTGCATTGCTATTTTGAAGTTAAAAGCCTTGATACCTCACGTGGAATTGTACCGGGTGGCTCGATTTAGAACACCAGGTATATACCCCACTCGTAGTTTCGGATTCCATTCTGACACCAGAATGAAACGCCTACAAATTTATCAATAGCAACAAATTACCAAACAGCATAGTTAAGTTAGTCGTGACAATAATATCGCAGGCGCTTTGTAAATTGTCGATGATACGTCCGAGTTGTAATTTATTTTTTAATCTTTGGCATAACATATTGACATAACATTACTAACAATTCTATCTTTTAGCGATGTATTAATGATTCTTACGGTTTTAATGGTAGATACATATTTTTTATGTTCGCGAATGATTTTTTTGGTCAAAATACAATGACCTGCAAATTTCTAGAAACGCAAGAAAATTTTAAAGTTTCTTGCATTTTATTCTCGCATGTTTTATTCTTGTTAATGACCTTAATCATGTACAGGTATTTGTTATTGTTCCATTCAAGTTATTTAATGCGGGTATTTCTCAATAACTTTGTGGTTGTTACTACAATAATCCCACATTCTTGTTTATTCCGCTTCGATTTTACTGAGAAACGTGATTATCGTTATTATAAGTAGTTGGTATCATAATGATGAGATCAGGTTGAATACCTCATAGGAACGAGTGGAGTAGGTAACAATTTCCAAGGAAGCATTTTTTCTTATAAGAAAGAAATAAAGAGGTTTATTTTGAGTACGTTCTTATTTCATTCTCTTCTTTTCGTGTGGTTACTGACTAACCTGGTGTCAGAGTTTTATGCTGCCCATGGACCTCTGCCTTAACTTCACATGCTGTTGAGAAATATCTCTCAGATATGCTGGTTTCCTCACGATGTATTCCTTCACCGATTTTTAAGCAAGTGATAATTATACAATAAGCACATGAATCTGTAAATTCATTAGGAATTATGAAGTAATCTCTGTTTCAATTTGATCTTATTTTAAGCTCTTGCTATGAATGCTTAAAAAACCCCGTCCTTCATTTGTTTTCGTCGTAGGTATGTTTTTAATCAGAAATCAATTTAATGGGTCGATAATAAAAACCTGTATTATATATTTAAATATATACCTAATCGTTTGGAAACAAGTTATTAAATATTGAGAAATAAATAAACGGTTTGTTTGTGTGTAGCCTAGGCTAAACGAGCAATAAATGAGGGAAGAAATCGAGAAAACTCCCTCACTCGCGATTTAGTAAGGCTTTTGCGATATTCAATATTGCATGATTGATAATTTAACTCATTCATTGTCAAGTCTGCCGACTGACTCTTTGATCTGGTAGTCACAAGCGCTACGGCACGCAAGAGTATAAAGTCCTGCTTCGATTTTCTGGTCGGGCAAAGTGTTATTTGGGTTTTTCATCAGGAATTTCTGAGTCTGCATTTGTGTCCGGTAGATGATGATGGACTTGTCCCCTATTACGTGGGACTTAAACAAAACTGGTGAAATATGGGTGCGATTGGGTACTATAGTTACCTACACCTTTACTTAACTCTTCCGGGAATACAAACGTGATGTTATGTTTTATGTTAAGCCCTATTGTATGTTTGAGTCCCGTTCCCAATTGATAATGAACTTTATGCTTTTGTAATAAAGTTGAAAAACTTTGCCAGATTGCGGTAACTTGATATGCTGGCGTCTGTATGTATTGTATGTTTGAGTGACGTCACCAATAATGACAGAAGGACATATCATATCGTGGTTATAAGATCGTCATTACAGTGGGTGTAATTATTACCACGATCAGTATTACAATGTTGCTGATCATTGCCTCATGGTATTTCGAGGTATTAGAATAACAATGTTTTTTTGAGCGCCTATTATTATTGTGTTAAAAAGAATATTCTACAAAAAATAAACAAATTAAATTGAATTTGAAACGCGGTACAATTTTTTCCCAGATAAAATATGCCAAAATCTTATTTATGATTACGGAATCGTACCCAAAGACTTCAAATTCAACAGCTGTTTCCGGGTTTACAAGATGAATAACAAAATATTACGCTCTTATTAATCTTGCCTCAGTCAGTAGGTATAGCCTCGTTGATTTAGTGGTCGCAAGTGCTGCTGCTGAGCACGAGGTCCGGGGTACGATTCCCGGGTGGGCAAAATTTTGTTAGATTTTTACATCAGGCATAGCCCTGAGTATGGAGGTTGATGGCAAATGACTCCGAATTACATGTGACTTAAACTTACTTTCGAGACAAACACGCCTATTTTTTATTTTTAGGGTGGTAAATCATCAAATGACCCCCCACTCTGGGTAGAGCGGAAGGGAGTGTCAGACTTTTACCGACTCTTCTTCGTTTCGTGTGGTTAGTGATTAACCTGGTGTCAGAGTTTTTAAGCTGCCCATGGGCCTCTGACTTAGCTTCACATGCTTTTACCGACTAAAACCCATCCATGTTCCTTCCTTAGCCCTTTATGTTCCGGGGTAGCGGTCACCCTTTCGGACAATCCTGCTGACCCGGCAGGCTTCTGCCCTTACGGACCCCTTCTCGATTGCTGAAATCTCTTTGAGGTGCACGTGGAACACGCACGCGCCGTAGGCAAACAGGCACAAGCCTGTTATGATAAGTTAGATTAAAACAAAGTAATTATAAAAAATCTGTATTTTACTTATATCAAAATTACAAGTTACGCATGTAACAATAGGTAAGTTATTTAATATTATGTATAGGTATTGAAAACAGTTTCAGTCTTACCTAACAAACACGTATTATGACATTATAATGTCCTTTGACTTTAAGAGGAAAACAAAAAAAAACTTGCAGCTTTTATGATATGTCAAAATATTCCACAATCATAATATAAATGTATTGACTTATAACATAATTATACATACATTTTATTCATAAAGACACAAGAACAAATCATTATACAAAAACAAATATGAAAACATAAGAACAATTTACACAAAATAAAACAAAAAAGTCTTAATTTCAAAATGGCAAAACTATTGAAATGGACCATAAAACAATGTCCAGTTGTAAAGAAAACTGAGTCTTTCGAACTTGGAATAACGTTCAAATTCCTAAAACAATTGAAAACTGGTCAATGTATAGTTAATTTTCTTGTCTATAATTACATGTATAGCAAGTAACGTTATGTAATTAAAGCTATTTGGTGTTTAGCGAATATCGTCCGGGCACCGTTAATCACAGCTTGTTCTATACACTCCGTAGCACTGTTGATTCACTGACTACTTCGAAGTTAACGTTTTCTGTAAAAGAAAGAAGAATAACTTGAATTATCTGGCTTTAAATAGATGTAAACATCGGTGTCATCGTGCCCATTAACGGTGCAAGGCCTTCCACAAAACATATAGGTACCTACTCAATTATAAGCCCCTCTGAATATAACCACCCTTTTTAAGTGGCATCACTTTAATGTTGGTTTAAACATTGTTCGAGAAGTAAGTTCGTTATTACTTTTGGAATTATATTTACGTAATATTGTGCCAAGGCAAGGCTATTTCTTATAGCCACGATTTGTAAGGGAATGTTTATATTTACCACTTGAACCGACAACCTATAACGCAACGCAATCCTAAAAATGGATGCCAGCTGAGAAACAGTAGATTTGTTCAATAATGAGTATACCTATCTAACTGAAACGAATTCACTAATGCAAAAAAAGCTCTAATAGGTAATTGTGCCAAGTTATGGAAAGCTATATTCGGTGTTGCCTTCTCAACCAACTATTATGATATTAGTATACAATGAACTCCTAATGATACTACATTGTTGTGCGCTGTAATGCTGAAAAAACGGTTTACAGAAGAAATATCATTAAAACCCGTTAGTTCAAAGAGGAGACAACACAAATTCATTTGATGTAATTAGACACTTAAAAGAGCATTAGATGCATAAAGGATACTTTCACTTAAATGATCTGCTCATAATACGTTAAGATAATCACCAATCATCAGGGTTTTCTTTTAACGGTTTTTGTCAGAATCGTTTTACTAGTTAATTTTTAGGGTTGCGCAGTCAAAGGGAAAAACGAGACCCTATTACTAAGACTCCGCTGTCTGTCCGTCCGTCCGTCTGCCACCAGGCTGTATCTCATGAACCGTGATAGTTAGACAGTTGAAATTTTCACAGATGATGTATTTCTGTTGCCGTTAAAATAAGAAATACTAAAAAACAGAATAAAATAAATATTTAAGGTGGCTCCCATACAGCCGAAAATATTTTTATGCCGTTTTTATAGAACCCTTCGTGCGCGAATCCGACTCGCACTTGGCTTTATATATATTGGCTTGGTTTTATTTAAAACTTAGGTGGGAAAATAATAATAAAAATAATCTCACCCATAGCCGCCCGAGTGAGCAGTGGCCGTGGCAGTCGCGGTAGCTGTCGCAGTGGCACTGCTGCCACCATAATCGCCATTGCCACCGCAGCCGCCGTTGCATCCACCACCTCCACCGTAGTTGGATTGGTGGCCTCCACCACCACCGTAGCCGCCACCTCCTCCGTGGCCGCCACCTCCTCCGTAGCCGCTGCCGCCTCCGTAGCCGCCGCCGCCTCCATACCCGCCGCCGCTTCCTCCGCCATAGCCGCCGCCGCTGCCTCCGCCGTACCCGCCACCGCTTCCTCCGCCATAGCCTCCGCCTCCACCATATCCACCACCTCCGCCATAGCCGCCGCCTCCTCCGTTTCCACCGCCGTAACCACCGTCGTATCCGCCACCTCCGTGATGATGGCCTCCGCTGTGACCTGAAATACAATTAAAATAAGTAAACGGGTATAAACGTTTGTGAAAAACCTGTAAACTTAGGTGAAGTGAGCTGTTGTTCCACATAATTCTATGGATTGACACTCCGGGTAAGCGGGATTGTCCGAAAGGGTTACCGCTACCCCGGAACATAAAGGGCTACGGAAGGAACATGGATGGGTTTTAGTCAGTAAGAGTCTGACACTCCCTTCCGCTCCACCCAGAGCGGGAGAAGTCATTGGATGATTTCCCAGCCTTAAAAAAAAGGTATTGACACTATTGACAGCTCGCTTTAAACTCACTTCACATATGTTATAACGGTGAGATGATTACAGAATTTCACTACTGAAATGTTGTATAACAATGTAGGTGGTGCTACCAATTTGAAGTTCTAGTAAGTACCTACCTCTAATATCTTACTACAATCCATGCACTCGTAAAGTCACGATCACTAATAGATACCTACCAACATTCAGAAACGATTTTCTCGTAAATGACTATTTAAATGTTTACATAGGTATGACTATGAAAATGTAATGTGGGTGACAACAAACAATTTCATTCAATAATTAAGAAGAAAATCGCTTTTGAAATTGGCTAATCTTATAAATATTTTTGCTCATGACTGTTCGTAGATGCGTCCATTTTTTACGATTCTACTACTTACAAGCGTGCAAAACCAACATAGTGATACTTATTGTAAGCTAGATTTTTTGCCATTTACTGATAAAATAATATTTAACCCGTAACTAGTCCTAAATTATGTAGATAATAGGGTTAAAAACTAAATCATCTACTATTACACAAGCATAATAATTATTGCATCAGTTGTCGACAGCCATAGCCATTTTCATATTACTTTAAATATTAATAACGAAAACACAAAAAAAGCACATAAAAATCTGTGTGCGCAAAAAGCTCTGCAGTGCGTCCGTACCATGCTCTTTCACCACTTTAACAATGACAATTTTGGATGGTTCTTCGTAGCCGCCACCGTGGCCGCCATGGCCTCCGCCGTAGCCTCCACCGTAGCCTCCACCATAGCCGCCGCCATGCCCTCCGCCGCCGCCGTGGCTGTAGCCTTCGTTATAGCCACCTCCTCCTCCTCCGAGGGCAAAGCCTCCACCGAAGGAAATTCCACCACCGCCCCCGCCAATACCTAGTATCTTGTGCAAATGGCGTTTCTGCCTGTTGAGTCCAGGCTGTTGCTGGTCTTCAAGTTTCTGCGAAAAACAATTGAAATAAATAAACAATTGGGTATTTGAAAGTGTAGTCAATACCGTTACTTTTTATGAACTGTCAAAACGCGGAATTTGTACGTGATTTGAGAATGTGACGTCACAGATTTTTAATTTATCATAATATTTCATTTCTGTACGGTGATGGAGGTTTTTAGAACGAGTGGTTTTTTGTCTATGCGATTTAATAATTTATTTTTGATCGTTTAAAATAGTCAATTGAAATCGTTTAAAATGAATTAAACATGCATGTATGCACGCTTAGAAAAGCTAACCAGTACGTTAAACTTGAACTTATAAATATGCTAACGTTGTCTTACGTCAGTATAATATGTCTTGGAAATGTTTATTGTCGTTATAAATATTGATTGGTTTTGACTTAATAGCTAGTGTCATTATCCGGGCCGATTAATATCCCGTATCTTCATCATTATGGCTGTGTTTTCCCATCTATTATCTCATTTGATCTGACCGTTTAAAAAAAAAATTCGAAAGCAATCCATCGATGACGTTTGATTGTATCAATTAATCCTTATTCTTCAATGACCTGTCCTGACTCCACTCGCAAAAAATAATAGACAATTTTGCTCTGTGTTGTTTAAGCGAAAATTTTATAAAACCGTGTAACGATAGTTAACAAGCGGTTATAACCTGATATTAGATGGAATATCTGATTAACGATCACGTTTGGCTCCATGCTATGTCTTTTGTTCAACAATGACTAGCAATTACTAGTTAAATTACAAATTTGCAATACAGAAGTAATGGAAAAGCTTTATAAGTACTAAGTAATAAGATTCAACACAAATACACATAGACAATGTTCGCGTTACTGAAATGATTGAAAACAGTAAAAGTAAAACTTGATCAGTAATTGAAAAGTTCGTTAATAATTACTTCGTTAATTACAATTTTATTACATGTTCAAATTATAACTTGTATTCGAATAATGGCTAAGTATAAATAATTAAATAACAATACATATTTAATTCATTCTAGAATATGCAAACATGTAAACAAATGCTTCACTAGCATTTATTATTATTAAGTTCTCTTACTTATAATACGAGGGTGTATCAATCATTTAAGACATAGGCCATCGCTGTGAAGCTAAGTCAGAGGCCCATGGGCAGCATAAAAACTGACACCAGGTTATGACGCTAACCACACGAAAAGAAGAAGAAGACGACCGAAAGTTTGAATAAAATAATTACCTGAACGTAAATAGGCTGTGGGTTTCTCAAGGCTTTAGCCTCGGGTTCCTGACGCCCATATTGTGGGTTTGCCTGGGTGAGGAGCACAAGTATCGGGAACTGCCTCGAGCGCGTCGTGTCGTGCAACCTGGAGTCCCGCGGAGGGGCGAGCACTGGCGACACGAGCACCACTCGCTCCCCAGCATCCAAAGAATTGTCTCTGATGGACGGCACTGCTGCCGCAAGCGCTGAAAGCGCTAGCACGCTCACCACCACACTACTGTATCCCATCGCGATCACTGCCGCAGGACCAACAAAGAAACCTATTTATATAATGCGATTTTCCTGCGGACGGTACGACGTCACCGACCGGCTACTGCTGCCGTCGGTCCGCGGGATCACTTCGCGGAACGGTCAACTCCCACGATTATTTATTTATTTATTTGATGACGACGATGACAAACGATGTTTTCAATATGACGAGAATAATTAATTTTCACGTATCATATATTATTCGGCATACAGAAAAACAAAAAGATGATATGCAAGTACGTGTGGTTGGACGAGAAAAACGTGAGGTTACACGCCTGCCAATTTGCGGAGTCCACGCACGTATTAAGTTGGTTATTCCCATAAACCGGATGCTTGTCTGTGTGTTTGGATCCATACTTAATAACAGCGAACAGGTTCTTTATGGTTTTTGTAGCCGATTACAGAGATGCTCGTAAGTCTGTGGTTAAATATGTAAATGTAGATTAAAACTTTAAGTTCACAAACTAGTTTTCGTGTTTGGTAGAATAATAATAAGGTAATTAATGTATTGACGTAAGCTACGATTGAAAAATACCAAATACATATATGAACAGAATAGTTGCTTAGTGTTGTAAACATGGAAATAGTTATAAATTCCATGAAATTAATAATATGAAAGTGAAAAAAATATGTACAATTGTTATTACACAAGAGCCGATTGCGTACCATTGTGTAAAATACTCATAACATAACATCATGCCGGTATTCCCTGAAGGATTAGGCAAGGGGTGTACCAGGGGGCCTAGACGAGTGTAAATTACCTCCGTCCGTGTCGATTCGATTTCGAAAATTGTTGATCGAACAATTCGTTATCTCAGCGATTCGGATTGTCAAGAACGCCAATAGTCAACGCATTTGTAAGGGAATATTGATCGAGACATTCGATTTCGTCATCGTTTCGGTGCACAATATTATAGCGATCGAAAACGATTGATCACGTGACATTTCGAAAGCTTAAGCCAAATCAATACATTTCTAATTTCGTTATAGTTAATGAAAATGTGACTTTGTATGGGCCTCCTGTAGCTCACTCACGTTTCGCAAGTCATGTTTAAGTCTCATATAATAGGGGGCGAACCTATTGCCATCAACCGGGCAGTATTCGAGTATTCTCAGATGGAAGAATCCTATTACACTTTACCTGAATCGGGAATAGAACCCAGGACCTTTTCAGCAGTAGCGCTTGCTACCACTAGACCAACGAGGCAGTCTTTATAGGTCGAGTATCCACTGATCCCTATTGTAGAAATGTATTCTTTTATAAAGAGCAGGAAAGGAAGAGAATGCAAGCAACGAGTTGTTTAGCTTGTTACGATAACTATAACACATGCATGCAGTTTCTGGACAGGTCTATCCAAACCTTTATGCTGCAAAGCACCATAAATGTGTAGGTATCTTGGGCTTTTCCCAAGATACCTACACATAAATCTACATAATAATGTGAACTTATAAGAGACTTGGACGTGTCGGTTTGTTTCTATCCGGCAGCCTGTCCCTTGCTGTCCTCCCCCAGCGACGCCGAGGTCCGTACCCCACAATGCGCTTAACGTGTTGTCGCTTAGTTTGTAAATTTTTAAGCCCTGGCTGGAGGCCTTAATTTATTGAGGCATCCACAGGCAAGCCCTGTGAAGTAGTAGAAAACTTCTTTCTTTAAAAAAAAGAACAGCTTTTTCGGGGTTTCTTCTAAGAATTTTCATCTAGGGAATACTGACAAACTAGTAATGACGTGACGTAGAACGTGTAATTTTGTTATTTTTTTTTAGAAATCGAGGTACTTAAGTAAAATTAACTTCATGGTTTATTATGTATCTGATCAATAAAGTCAATTGAAGTGCAATCAGAAGGTCGTAAAGCTACAAGAGTCAAGCGATACCTAAAAATAGTCTCAAGCAATGCTTGAATTGTTAGTAAAGTTCTGTAAGAACAACCGATTATTTAAAATATTGCACACGTATTTTTTCTTTTTCCCGTAATCAAAAGATTACGTAGATACATTGTGTTAAAATGTGGCATGACATCACGCCTATGTAGATTTTGTACTGAGTTGTGACGTAGTGCGCCCCCACTTTAATGCGTTTTAACTTTAAGTCATTTTTTATCAATATGACAAAGCAAAAAATAGTACGAGTCTAATATTTTTTATTATCTGACTGACGGACTTAGTAAAATTCCTTTTTTTTACACTGTTATCATCCCTATTACGACTGACATCCACGTGTCTTCAAATAGCATAACACGCCTACGTCTTTTATTTTTACTGAAAATATCAGTGCCTACATTCATACAAAGTTACAAATTGAGGGAATAAAAATCACGATAACAATGGGGGATTTATATCTAATCGTCGATTATAGCACTTTCTTGGTACTGTTAAGTTTAAATGATAGGCTTTAATTAATGGATTTTCTTAGCAATTAACCCGTCTTTAAAAAAACAAGACGAGCCGGAACTTATACGAATGAAATGACATCAATTTCTTGCATTTTAAGCTACATCATTGCATCTCATAATTATGCCCTCTGATATTCAATTATCAATCAAGGAAAAGGTAAATTACCTGACCTCTGAAGTGACACAATGGAAAAAGAAACGAGATTTCTTAGTCATAGAGCTTTATTTTCAATAACAAGTATGGATACTTATCACGTTAATGTAATGAGGTTGTATGGTCTATAATCTTCTTGATGGTATAGCGTATGGGCTGTTTACTACCGGTGTGATGTTGTTGTCATCTGTAAAAGAAAAACGGTCAAATTAATCGTGCCTTTAACCTTAACATATTCTTTACCGCCGTTGTTACCATGCACAGACATAGCACATCAAGCAATTGAACATGAACCTTACACTTTTGTAATAAAGTTGAAAATCTATCAATGAAATTTGACAGGTTGGGGTAGCTTGATATGCTGGCGACTGTACCTACGGTAATTCGATAGGCGCTCATGAATATTCATAGAAAGATTTAAATGTAAATAATCACCGAGTTTATGATACAAATGGGATTTCGTATTCTTAAAGTGTGATTATTTTGTAGAAAAGGCAAATAGGTATACTCAGTGGATAATATAACCTCAGTTTTATTTGTCTATGTAATATTTTGTGAATTTATTAAGTTAAATAGGTATTTGAAAGCTTGATTTTAAAAGAATATGTTTTTATTACCTATTTGTGAAACATGTAAACTCACAATCAAAAGTCCTATTTTTTATACTTAACAAAAAAATAATTTAACTGCAATATCCAGTTTTTTACATGGAGCATATTGAGCTCCATGTAAAAAACTGGATTTACCTGCGTCCGGTTAGACTGTAAGCCGACCGACCTCAAAATAGTTGAGAAAAGGCTTGGCAAATGATGAATCACGTTATTACATGAAAATAAACAAGCAAACATTTGATAAAACATCCAATTAATCTTTATGGTAAAAAAAAATTCCTAGTACGCACACAATTAGCGAAATACAAAATGGTTGCATTCTTTTTTTATCTGTGGGTGTTTTGACGAGTGGTTTCGATTTTTAAATTCCCTCTTAAACATAATAATATTATGGGGTTTTTTGACATTCTTTAACAGTTTTACAGAAATTAAACTCTCATATGTGTTTGTGCACAATCAGTGCAAGTACCTAAGTGTTTTTAATCGACTTCAAAAAAGGAGGAGCAGTAGTTTGGTACCTCAAAACTCTATCATTTATCAACCGAATTGGAAAATTATCTTTTTATTTGAAAGGAAATACTTCCAGCTTGGTCCCATATAAATTTAGTCAAGTTCTAATGGGTGGTTTCTGAGTAAGCTTCAATAATTTGTATTTTATCTACATAAGTAATCTATTTTTATGTGAATGATGCCATAATAACTTCCTGGCACTGTTATTTACGTATGGTATTCAAAGGACAATGCTCAAAAAAAACCCAGGCTTGGCGCAAACGGAATGGATCTCATTTTTTTTTGTATAAATGTGAAATGAAATATCACATAGGTGGCATCATTAAAATCGATGGCTAAATGTAAAAAAATGCTATTTGTTTAGTGGCAGGGATTATTTTTACTTAATTGTTTTTCTGTGTGAAACTACGTAAAACCACATGACTTTCTTTTATTATTGGTACGTATTCATCGTACGCATCACTACAGCGCTCCATACGATGTCTAAGTAAGAGCGAGAGAGAGAGCGTGTGCGCAACGGCAACAGGAGGTTATCTCCTTCATTCTTCAAAATACTGAGTATTCTCTTTCTGTTTTATACTTGTCGCATACAATCAAGACACGTAAGGAGCAAGACGTATTATACGTACATTTTATATAAAAGAGAAAGTGGCAGGAATGGCATATCGGAGCATTATTGCTCTTGCATTCATGGAAAGAGAACGTTGGGCAGTTGCGCCCATGTGATTTCAGTGATTTATTGCCTAAGTTGGGCTAGATACCAAAACAATTTCGAATACCCTGCGCTATCATTAGAAAACGTTGTAATAGACATAGAAAACCAATAAAAGATCTTTCGATTCTGTTTACATTATTTTTTACTCTAAGTACTTTATCTAAGAACTTTATCGTTCCCTGTTCTTTATTTTTGATGGTGCCCATGAAGTCGACCAGTACTAAAAACTAGCCCAGTAAGTATGCGGATGTAACTGTTTTTAGGTACCTTAAAGTTACCCCTGTCATAAAATAAATAGCATTTTTTTGCATTCAGTCATCAGTTTAAATGTAAAGAGTTTGTTTTTGTTATCTAGTATATGCTAATTGTAAATATTTCAATTACATTTTGAAATACCTGAACGTTAACCCTGCCACTAAACAAATAGCAATTTCTTACATTTAGCCACCTATTTCGATGATGCCACCTATGTGGCATTTTATTAAACAGTTATACTAAAAATCTGAGATACGTTTCATTTGCGCCAAGCCTGGGTTTTTTTTTCATACTTCGTGAGCATTCTCCTTTGTGTGGGCCAGGTTCCACATCCTTAAAAAAAAGGGTACGGGAAAGGAATCCTGCTCCCAGGAACGTTGAGGAGTTAAAATTGACGCTGGTCTAAAGAGTGGGTCCATTTTCTCCAGGAAATTAACGTAAGTGTCATTAGGAGCATAATCAGACATATCCATGCCCTTATCAGAGCCACGTATTGTATTGTTTTTTTATGAGAAACTTTTCAAAACATTGTCCATTTACTTTTTCCATTGTTTTTCCTTATATAAAGTAAACAATATTTGAACCTAGATTTTTTCTTGATTTTTTCCTATCCATATTGAAAAAAAGAAACTCGAAAGAAAAGAAAAAAAAAACATAAAATTTCTGACTTTCGTATAAGTTCCTTTTACTTTGGCGGTATGTGTAGAATAAAGTTTAAAATAATAATTATTATGTACCAATATTATTGAATTATCTTCAATGTGAAGTAGTCTATCGACAGTTTTTTTATTGATTATGCGATACTTTTCGTATGGAAAATCCGATGACCACAAATGCATGGAAAATTTCCTTAGCCGTGGGTATTTTACAAAGTAAAAGAAAAAAATAACATGATCTTGTTGCCGTTTCTCGTAAGTGTGTGTTATGTGTGGTTTGAATGAGTATATTTTTAACATAAGCACATAAAATAATAAAATGAATACCTATTGCTACCCAGTTGAGAAACTGTAGAGGTCTCTATTTCATTTATTTTTAAATCTTTTTCTTCTTTTTTGTCTTTTTCGTACAGCTACTGCTCTCTGTGGCAGAAAAAAAACTCATTCAAACTACGTCGTCACACCAAAAATCAGCGGGATTGTCCGAAAGGATTACCGCTACCCCGGAACATAAAGGGCTAGGTAGGAACTGACACTCCCTTCCGCTCCACCCAGAGTGGGAGGCGTCAATTGATGATTTCCCAACCTCAAAAAAAAATCTCACCAAAAAGGAAAATCTAAAATAACAAATAAAGAGACAAATAAAAACGAGTTAGATTTTACTAATTATCCACATAATTATATCAGGGCCATCCCCGGGCCGTGGACCGACCAAGTTTAGAGGCTCAAAGATATCGGTGTGTACATTTTATATGAACTCATTCATATAGTCTGGACCGGCATCAACTTCAGTGCCAGCCCTGTGTGTACTCAGTCCCGTCACGGCCACGGCCCTTATATGTAAGGTACCTTTACTCCTGTTTTTTACAGATAAAATGGGCTATAAACAAAAGACAATCACCTGGGATGCTGACCACTACTGTGGGCCTGTTGGCACCATAAGGAACCCCAGCAGATGAACTGAGGCTATAAGAGGAGCCTGGTCCCTGGTATAGAGGCGGAACTGAAAAGACAAGAAAAATAAAGATTAAACAAAGAAAAACATCCTTTTAAGAGCAGGGATGGCCCACATAGGGCTAAGGAAGGAACATGGATCGGTTTAGTCAGGACGTCTGACACTCCCTTCCGCTCCACCCACAGCGGGAGAAGTCATTTGCTGATTTCCCATCTTTAAAAAAAGGCATGGCCCAGTGGTTGAAGGGAAACATCGTGGGGGAACCGACATCTCCTAGAAACAAAAAATGTGTTTGATATGTACAGAGGCCAGCACATCAAGTTACCACAATCTGTCAAATTTCTTTGATAGTATTTCAACTTTATTGCAATGACATAAGGTTCATTTTTAATTGAGAAAATTTGACAGTTAGGGATAGCTTGATGTGCTGGCGTCTGTACCAATATGGGCCCGCATGGTGGATTACGTTCCACGACCTTTCTCCGAGAGGAGGCCTGTGTCACAACAGTGGAAACATTTTAGGCTTATTATACTATTATGCTATGGAAAATGTAAATTCTAAAAACCCACAATATGACTTTATAAAAAACTTAAGGTCAATATATCCGTTAGGAATTATGTAGACAGTTATTAGGTATATATCACATATGTTTGGTATACAGATTTCCATGTTTGTCGCAAAGGGGCAACTAAAAAACCTGATCACCAATGTGACTTGTTATCTTGTAATTGTTGCTAGCCTCTTATTGGAAGCACTCTAGGAAGTCCAATATTTAGAAGTAAACGCACGGTTTCATCACTTCACTGTCACACGCGTAGTAGACGCAGTATAGCAGCGTGGCGTAGGCTTAAATACGCTCCGTAGCCGCAGCTATGCTCTGTAGTCGCAGTTACGGCCCGTAGCCGCAGCTACGCTCCGTAGTCGTAGCTAGGCTCCGTAGTCGCAGCTACGCGTAGTAGGCTAGTCTATTAAGGGCCTATGCACACCACGTTTTTTAAACGCGCCGTCGACGCGCGTTTGTAGCGATACAGACGCGATACGCACGCAAGTCAGACGCAGCCTGTAGACCTTTGCACACCTGACGCGCTTGTGTAGCGATACAGACGCGATGCAAACGTGCGTGTGTAGCGATACAGACGCGCGTGTGTAGCGATACAGACGCGATACAGACGCGCGTGTGTAGCGATACAGACGAGATGCAAACATGGTTTTGAATTTCAGTTATGAAGTTTTCTGTGTCAAAGGCTCCATTTTTTTGTTTAAAAGACGTGCGGTGCATCAAATCACTCGATTGCTACTAGCGTAGATTCACACTTCCCTATCCCTCGTTGCTAGCGCTCGTATCGGTGTCGCGCGTTTGAATCGATACAGACGCGCCGGTGCCGCGCGTTTGTATCGATACAGACGCGCCGGTGCTGCGCGTTTGTATCGATACACACGCGCCGGTGTCGCGCGTTTGTATCGATACAAACGACAACAAACTGCTCTGCAGGATAAAAACGCGCCGGCTACGCGCGTTCCCAAAACGCGCGTCGCCGGCGCGTTTAAAAAACGTGGTGTGCATAGGCCCTAAGGCGTGCTCACAGCTACGCTACGCATTGTAACCCCTACTAGGTAACGTAGACATAGCGCGGTGTTGCTAAGTCTATGCAGCGTACTCGCAGTTACGCAGATTCGTCAGCGTTTGTGGGGCGTGTCGTGCATTGTGCTTAGCCGTGCGTCATAAATAATGTCGGTGTGCAGTTTGGGTCTAGCACGCTAACGGTCTGCGAGCATTACCTTTAAAATGAAAATGTATATGCTTTTGTTCATTGCATGCCTAGATGAGTCAAGAACACAATTGCGTGGGCCATAATAGACTAATTCCGTACTCAGTTTACGTGCATAGATCAAAGGTTAAGGCAAAGATCAATACTAACAATGAAATGATTGTTCTCGTGAAGGCATTCCTGTAAACATTTTATTGATTCATAAACATGAAAAAAACAAAATTCCCATCATTAGAAGGCTTTTCTTTTTTGTTATTGTAGCGGTTAATATCTATTAGAAATGCTTGAGGACAAGGCATTTATTTATATGTACACAAGGCCTATTTTAGTTGTTAAAAAAGTATTTGGTTCTATACTGCAAAACATTCTATTATTTTATATTTGCACAGACTGCAAGTCTAATTTGCTATTTTAATAACAGATAAGTATTCATGATGACAACTGTACTGAAATACTGCGCCTTTACTCTAATATTAATAATATTAAAAAGGCGAAAGTTTGTGTGTGTGAGTTTGTATGTTTGTCCGTCCTTCTCGCTCAAACGGCTGAACGGATGTGGATGAAATTTGGCACAGAAGTAGTTTATGACCTGGATTAACACATCGTAGGTATACTTTTCATTCCGGGAGTACGTTCTCTTGTAACATTTTCCGAGTTCCACGCAAGTGAAGCCGCGGGTAGAAGCTAGTTACACTATAAATCACATTGTGAATGATTTTGAAGGATATTTCTAATTCATTCCTTCGTATGTTTGAAAAATTTGTCTGCCCCGCCACGTTAATCATGTTCATAATAATATTATGGTGTAACTCCGAGAAGACTTTTCTAGAAGAACTAAAAGACTCTTCTGTAAGTAAAGTTATGATAAAGTTTTTGTTACTCACCTCCTGGTATGACGACTACAGGTCGACTCGCCGCTTCTTGCTTATAATTCTTATAACCTGTAATTACAATTTGCATCATAATTAGGAAACACTTGTAATTTCAATCCTTTTTAACCATATATGCATTAATGTATACTACATATGTTAATTTAAGAAACATGATTTTAGTAACTAGACTAAAAAAAGTAAAGATAAGATAAAAACTACACAAAAGAGCAATCTTATACAACCGTGCCCTCTGGCTGAAATTGTATTAAATATCCGAACACACATGATGAAATAGTAGAGATTCGCCGAAAAGTGGTTTTACCGAATATCTGAATAAGGAATAATATTCGGTTAAGTTCTTACCGAACCGAACAATTTGGTACCCTGTTCCATAGTTTTGCCGTGCAATAGCTAATACATGCTAGATTTCAAAAGCGCCGCGCGCGAACGGAGTGACCTATTACAGTATAATTGTAATTTGCTAGAGGGATTATTGCAATTAAAAATTTGTGTTCTTTTATGATACTTGATTTTATGCTATTACTATTAATGCTAGGTGGTATTTGATTTATTTGATTTATTTATTTTGTTAATGGCATCTCGCAGTTCAACCAAAGGGTTGTCTACTGCTTAACCGGGCTTGCCTGTGGCTGCCACAAAAGAATTGTAGCCTCCAGCCAGGGCTTAATAAAAACTAAAGCTAACTTACAAAACTAAGCGACTACACGCTAAGGGCACCCCCTGCGGGGTTCGGACCTCGGCTTAGGGCGTCGCTGGGGGGGGACAGCAAGGGACAGCTGGATCGGGGGTTTTTAAAACTACTGGCTCAGCGGCAACGCGGGCTGGCTCGAGCAAGGGTCGGGGGGATGGTAATGGACAGGGTCGTCGCGACGGGCCTCGACGGCGAGGACGGAACGACGGAAATTTGTGTCTGTATGCTGATCTAACAGTGCTAGTAGCCGGGCTGCTCTCCTGGAGGAGAGTGGTGGCATCGTCGGGGGCAACGAGGGTATGCCGTGGACGGCGAACCTTACTGATGCGGGACGGGGTGTATCGGGAGGCGGCCGCAATCAGGGGATTGCGGTGCTTTATAGCAGTGTCAAAGAAACGCTTCGAGAGGCGTTTCATGAACTGCTGAACTGTGGGGAGTTTAAAGTCTACATGAAGGTCCATGTTACGGACGTAAAAGGGAGCTCCTGAGACCTTACGGAGGAACCGGTTTTGAAGTGTCTGCATTCGATGCAGATACTTGGGTTTGGCGTGCGCGAAGACGACGCAAGCGTATGTCATAATGGGACGGATTACAGCCTTATAGAGACGCAGTTTGCACCGGAGTGACAATTTGCTGCGTTCTGTAAGCATGAATTGGAGCCTACCGAGAGCGAAAGCGGCCCGCGAACGGACCTGCTTGCTCCCCAAGGGATCGGCTTGCCGTACATGGTGATCGGATTAGGAGGGTTGGGGAGGGCCCTACGAATTCTCCTAAAGAGAACAGCCTGGCTTTTATCGGGGTTGACCTCGATTCTCCATTTCCGGAACCAAGCGCCGAGGACGTTGGCCGAGGTCTGGAGAGTCTGAGCTATAGCTGGCGGACTGGTTCCCGTGTAGTAAATGGCCGTGTCATCGGCGAATAACGCCAATTGGGCCTTTTTACTCTTAGGGATATCGCTAGTGAACAGGGTAAAGATTAGGGGGGAGAGAACGGAGCCCTGGGGGACTCCGGCACGAATCGGGTGGGGGGAGGAGAGAGCGCCCTCGATGCGGTAGCGGAAGGTGCGGTTCGACAAAAAGTCCCGTAAGATGAGCACGAGACGGTCGGGCACGCCGAGCTGGTATAGCTTATATATTAAGCCATTGTGCCAGACTTTGTCGAAAGCCTTCGCTATGTCGAAGAACAGGGCGCCAGTCATAGCGCCACGCTGGAAGCCGGCACTGATGTGCTCGACTATGCGGTGCGCTTGCTGGACGCACGAGTGTTGGGTACGAAACCCGAACTGCTCGTCCGGGATCAGGCTCTTCGCCTCAGCATAGTCCTTAAGACGCTTATAAATAAGCCTCTCGTAGATTTTGCCGAGCACGTTGAGCAGACTGATGGGGCGATAGCTGGTAGGGTCGGATTTGGGTTTGCCGGGTTTGGGGATACCTGTAACAGAGGCCTCTTTCCAGGCTTGTGGGAACATGTTATTACTCATGGCGCCATTGAAGATGGCGGTCATGAGCATGATCAGTTGGGCGGGGAAGAGTTTGAATACCTATTGGTAATTCCATCTGAGCCGGGGGCTTTACGAGCCTGAAGACCCTTGATGATGTCTTGCACCTCGTCAGGGGTGACGGGGGGCAGAGGATCATCAGGGTCTTCGACGGGCGGGAGGTGGTATTTGATTACCTGTGTTTAATTATATAGATGTTTGAGTACCTTACAATTAACGATTTCTAATAACTATGATTATTAGAATATGGGATTCCTTTAATTTATTTTGCTATAAAGGCTGATTTACAATGATCAATTAAACCGAATACGCCGAATACCGAATATAAAACGAATATTCGGCGCATGGCTACTAAATAGATTATAAAAGTTTAATATAATAATATATTAAACTTTTATTTAACTACTAGCTTTTCCCTTGCAGATCTGTATTCATTCTTATTAAAACAATCAAAGTGTTGTTGCAGCAGAATTGATGAGTATTGATTAACGTATAATACGGTCGGACATATTGGTTACGGAGATAAACAAAACTTTGATTGTTTTAATAAGAATGAATACAGATCTGCAAGGGAAAAGCTAGTAGTTACTAGTACACAGAAATGTACTTAGAAGCAAAAGCTTCTAAGTACATTTCTAAGCACTTCCTAAAGTTTTTTGTTGTTTTTATATTCAAGTTTTGTTTTCATTTGATCTTCCAATTAATTAAGAGATTGATCGGCTGTTTCCATCGTTGTAGTGGTTCTTTTGTCTAATATCACAGTTGCGATTTGCAAGTGATTTCAAAACGTGGCGGGCGCGCAGCGAGTTTGCAACGTGCTGTCTGCATTTTGAACAATCGGTGTGACAAGATGAATTCCGGCAAGAAAAACTGATGCTAGATTTGTCACTCGCTGTGCGCCCGCGGCTTCCTCGCGGCGAGTTCTCGCTACGAACTCACGATGAGCTCGCTGCGCACTCGCCTCGTTTTGGGCTCGCTTGTAAATCGCCAGTGTGATAAGGCCTTTACGTGTAAAATGTACACCAATACGAATCTTTAACAGAATTCTTGAAAAATGAAACTTGGAAACACAAGTCACTCGAAATGTCTTTAAAATCACCAATTTGTACAAAATTTTCCAAATGCAAATTAAATGTGTATACATTTTATAAACAACAATTTTTTGTGCTGAACTCGGCGTTGGATTAGGGTTGCTACATTGCTAGATTGTCGGGATTCGTCTGAATGGTCCTAACATTCCATATTAAGTCCCGAATACAGGCAAAATACAAAATGTCCCGACAAACAGCTTCTTGTATTTTTTTTTACAGAACTGACATTTAAAATTACAGGGTGTTAAAAAGCTCCCCAGTTGCCCGACGTATATACTATTTCAAATGAAATTGAACAAGATGCTTTAAATACCGATAACCCACTGCTACCATAGCGAAATATTTGAATATCTTCGAAAACCAGAAAGACAAGTCAAGACATAGTTTGAGCATAAAAAAATAATAGAATGCAATAAAAATTAATTAAAATTATTTGTATTGTCAATTATTCCTGTAAGCAATGCCTACTGCGTTTAGCGTTACTAAAGATAAAAATCGTATGGCCATTTCACATTATAAAAACAGTGTTATTAATATTATTAGACTGAGTTTTGATATAACCTTTTTTTTACATTTAAAACCTTTTTGAGTACTTCTCAAGTGAGTACTCTCTCTCTTCTTTGCCTCTCGGCCACCGTAGACGCGGGCCTGAGGACGGTGAAAAATGGGTAGCTCTCCGTCCGATCAGGACCAGGCCTGTGCTGGACGGCGCGTACGTGTTCCACGCGCGCCTAAAAGAGATGTCAGCAGGAAGGCAGAAAGGAGCCCGTAAGGGCCGAAGCCTGGGGGTCAGCGGGATTGTCCAAGAGGGTTACCGCTACCCCGGAACATAAAGTGGTAAGGAAGGAACATGGATGGGTTTTAGTCAGTAAGAGTCTGACACTTGCTTCGCGCCCCACCCAAAGCGGCGGGGGATAATTTGATGATTGCCCACCCTCAAAAAAAATAAAGAGTCAAAATTGGTGGGTTCCGTGAAAGTCATTCAGTTTAAATGAAGTGATATTTTATTCTGATCTCTGATCTAAGGGTCATGTCTTAATTATATTATATGTATGTTTTTTTTTGTCTCGACTGTAATCCTAAAATCCCGCCTGTTTAAAATTTTAACCAGATATTTTAGTCTTCTCTTTTGGCAACCCTACTTGGAATGCGGTCACGTTATCGCTTGATCTTTTCGGCTCGTTTGATCCAAAATGTCCCTTTTAATAAGGCTTAAGATGGATTGTGGACTGTATAAGCTATAAAATACGGGTCGTCAATTCACTATTCTAAAGCAGACTAAATTAGGCGTGGTAATGAGTAGAGCAAGTTCGTTCTATTCTATTCCAAATGATGCATCTCTTAAGGCAATCATCATAGTGTACAAAAAATACGTAGATATTAAAACTAAACAGTGTGTTAGGTTAAACGAGGGAGATACTTTCAGGTTGTATAGTACTCATGAATATCAACAACTTTGTCTATGGGACCAACTCTCAAAATTGGAAAAAAAAATCTGCTGTTCCATATATTTTGACGAATTATGCGAACATAAATGTACTGAACAGTTGTTTTTTTTGTCGTGATTTCAGGTATTGTTCCCCTGAAAGTATGTCCCTCGTTTAACCTAACACACTGTATAAAAACATGATCGAATACTAAATATACATACCTAATACAGAACTTTGTCGTCTAAACCGGCTTAGAGAAGAATGTCGTATAGCACCCTGTAACAAGATTTAGGTAGGTACCTATACGTATTGGACTGTATAAAATATTATAATATTTAAAAATAAACAAATGACATACCTGCTCATAAGTCAGTTGAATTCGTTTTTGTTGAATATTTGAAAAACAACTCACATGTATACAAACTACGGACAAAATAAAATAAAAATACAATTTAAATGTCATGTCGGAAAAAGTGTCTGGTATGCGCTGTATTTTTGTCCATATAATACAAAATGGCTGAAAGTCCTGTTTATATAATATTGTCAACTGCAGATGGTATCGCAAATATAATTATTGTGCTAATTATACCCATCGTTACACAATTTACTTTGTTTACTGCACATTAAACCATAGTATCATGACGAAATGATGGAATTTTTCTGTACGTCACTGTTATAAAAACACCAAGTTTTTTCCTAACAACTTTATTTTTTTATTATTATCTGTTGTATTTATTATCTATGGACATCATTAGTTAATAGGTATTAAGAAGTATTTATTTCTAAATTTGGATCACTATAGTCCGACCGCTGTAAGTGGGACCCTCCAGCAGAAGTTTTTGGATCAAGGGAGGGCCGCGATTACGGCGGTCGGGCTATACTGTCATGGTTTCAGGTTCCAAATGTCAAATGAACGAGATTATTATATTTGACATTCAGTAGCGTGGGAAAGAGACAAAATAATGACACCAACATCAGGAAAGTTTTTATAATTTTGTTAGATTATTCTAAAAACGAATCGTTATGGTGTTATTTTGACGGTAGTTACTTCATACCACACATAATTACTGGTCCTAAAATCAATTACAGCTGAAACGACTGGTAACCAATGTCAGCTTGAAGAACTATTACATAACATAACATCACGCCTTGTTTCCCCAAAGGGATAGGCAGAGGTGTACCCGTAGTGTATACACCCGTATTTCACCAGTTATGTTTAGGTCCCATGTAATAGGGGGCGAATCTACTGTCACTTTACCCGACCTGGGAATCGAAGCCATGAACTCATGCTCAGCAACAGCGCTACAGTGTAATAAAATAACATAATACACTTACTGAGAAACTAAATTGACATAAAATGTTAAAGACTGTATACACATATTCACTAAGGTACTGCAAAACTAAATTGACATGAAATGTTAAAGACTCTGTATTCACATAAACATAACATATTAAACAGTGTTTATTTCCTTCTAACTTTTTTATGAGCGTTTCAATCAAAATACTCAATTTGTTCTCGCAATAAATGCTCATCAGTATATCTTTTTTTGTTCGCTCGTTAATATTTGTGTACGAAGTAGATCCTGCTTGTTTTCCTGCGACGCCTCAAGAGTTGTCTTTGCTCTTCTAGTTTCTGAAAAACACAAAAAATAGCAAACATTTATTCTACTATAGATTTGATGGAGGTTTATTTAAACTCATGTTATTAATGCAAAAGTTTGTTTGTTACTCTTTCACGCTTAAACGGCTAAACGGATTAAGATGAAATCTGGCACATGGGTAAACCACTGAGGATACTTTAAGGATATAATTATCCCGGTAGTACCATCTCTGAACTCAACGCGGGTGAAGCCGCTGGCAAAAGCTAGTATAAGGTGTTAAATATTCAATTTTTTTGAGTTACGTGTGCATAAATGTGTGGCACAGCTCATATTTTTCGTAATAAGTAAATTCATAAAAGTTGTTCGTAACGATGAGTATAATGCTCCCACGAAATTCTTAGACTTTTTTACTCCTTATACCTAAATGTAGTGCACCAAGACGCTAGATAAGTTTAAGTCCCGCGGGTAAATCGATTACCAACAACCGGTGAGCAATCCAGACTCCGAGAAGTTCATGATAGTAAAATCTTTATTTTTCCCCGACTTGGGAGCTAATCCAAAACTTGATCATTAAGATACTTCAATATTGTTGAATAACAACCTTTAGGACCATAATTCCTTGGAAGTTTGGCAGGCCTTTGGTTTGAGATGCAACAATAGTGTCGTCACTCTTGCATCATCACATATTCCTAGTACTGCAGGCTGAGCTGGGGTGGCAGCTGCAGTTCGGATAATCACAGACGGCGAAAATATTCCAATCTTATTGGGAGTAATGTATTCGAGCTGTTTGGGGTTGAATCACTAGGGCCATGGGGTCCGAGAGGCTATTTGGTTTTTCAGACATCGCCTAGCGGTTGGGCGACTCTTCACGGCCTTTTTTTTTTTAAAGTCTGGGAAATCATCCAATGACTTCTCCCGCTCTGGGTGGAGCGGAAGGGAGTGTCAGACTCTTACTGACTAAAACCCATCCATGTTCCTTCCTTAGCCCTTTGTGTTCCGGGGTAGCGGTAACCCTTTCGGACAATCCCGCTTACCCGGCAGGCTTGGCCCTGAGGGGCCCTTCATATGCTGACATCTCTTTGAGGCGCGCGTGGAACATATACGCGCCGTCCGGCACGGGCCTGGTGCTGATCGGACGGTGAGTCACCAATTACTCACCGTCTGCAGACCCGCGGCCTGGGTAATTAATTGGCCAAAGAATCAGCATCGCCATACAACGTGGCAATCCCGCCAACCTTTAAGGCACTTTTCCTGTTGACAACAATGCGGATGAATTTTTTGTTGCCCCATGATGCTTGCCCCCTTTTTATGAACAAATTATAATTATTATGTTAATTGACTACCATCTTAAATTGTCCGTATATTCAAATTACATTAGCTGTTATTCTTTGACGTCTGTTAACTTATAATAACTGTTATTAATTTTAATTCCTTAAACAAATAGTCCGGAGACCGACCACCACCTCTTATTTTATTTTATTTTCGACGTCCCACGTCACGTCGTCAGATAGTTATACGTCCTGACGTATAACTCCATCTCTGTCGCATTGTGAAGTAATATTAAATTATTAGTGCTATAATAGATGGTGATTTATGTCCAGTTCGTCAGTTATACTTACTTTTACGTATACAGGCTGTGGCACTTTGTAATTTTCCACAATTTTCGCTGCTTTGTTATCGGGATCTTCATTATCACTGGCCAGTAGCATTAGCAAAGGGAAATCTTTAGCCGTTTCATTCGTATGAGCTCTTGCATTTCTATAAGGAGCAAGAACCGGCGCAACTAACACTACTTTCTCATCCTTACTTAATTCACTTTTCACAACACTTCCAAGGTTTAGAAGAATTAATAATTTGAGTACTAAACGAGTGTATCTCATCGTGTATGAATTTTAATGTGTACATGGTGTTCTCAGGAAGCTTTATATAGGTACGATCCTTGTTCAATAACATCACGATTTTTTGAAATGATGGACACCAGACTTGTATAGTCTTGTTTAGTCACGGAAAGGTTTATGCATTTTATCTTGTAAATGATGTAGATATTTCACTTTGTTTTGATGATTAATTATATAATTCTGACATAAATTAAATAGTATAACTTATACATGATTAAGTTCTTTTCTTTCTTTGCAAATAATATGGTAAATCACGTAAATTATAACTAATAAATTCTATAATAAAGAAAAATTACTAATAACAGCGGGTGCGCTGTGGTGTCCCAGTGGTAATGGGCCCACCGTACGAGTTAGGTGGAGTAGGTCGTGAGTTCAAATCCAGGCATTCTCTGAACTTATTTGTGTAATTTATTTCGTCACCACTACTCTGTAAACGGTGAAGGCAAACATTGTGAGGAAACTGGCGTGTTCTAGAACCAAAAATTCGAAGACATGTAACATCTACCAACCCGCACTGGACTCACGTGGTGGATTACGGCCTACTGCCTCTCACCTAGAGGAGGCCTGTTCCAGCAGTAGGAACATTATAGGCTGATTATGTTACTAATGGCAATGTTTTTCTCTTGTACGGTAAAGAGGCCAGCACATCAAGTTACCACAATCTGTCAAATTTCTTTGATAGTATTTCAACTTTATTGCAAAGACCTACGGTTCATTTTTAATTGAGAAAATTTGACAGTTACGGATAGCTTGATGTGACTTTTTTTTTTTAAGGCTGGGAAATCATCCAATTACTGCTCCCGCTCTGGGTGGAGCGGAAGGGAGTGTCAGACTCTTACTGACTAAAAACCATCCATGTTCCTTCCGTAGCCCTTTATGTTCCGGGGTAGCGGTAACCCTTTCGGACAATCCCGCTTAGCTTGATGTGCTGGCGTCTGTACATTGTCTCTACTGATGAATAAATCACTACATAATAAGGTCTTTCATATTTTCTTTGGACACAAGCGCCTAATCCCTGAGGGGTTACTTCAGGGATTAGGCGCTTGCGTCCAATATAAATGTGTGGCAGTGGATTACCGGATTACCTAATAATAGTACACCAAAAATTTCGCCAGCATTTAGTATTAAGCGTTCAACATTGTCTTTGCAGATAGAAAATATGAATATACTTCTATAAAATGTTTCTTGAGACGCATACAAAAACTCAATGCACAATAATTTATTCATAATTGTCTAGTAATCATGCATAAGATCTCTTAAAGGAATAAATATTACAATATTAACGATGCATGTGGATGGTCAATGAGCTCATCTTACTTTTTGTGTTGTCTGTACACTTATAAAAGGAGATACTTAAACAGAAAACGTGGATGTACGGCTACAAAGAATGAAGCGATTCACAAAAACTTCCTGCTTAACAACGCGTCAAGAAAATTATACAGGTTAAAATGAATTCATGGGCATTATTTTAAGGGGTCATAAAAATCAGCTGTTCCGTACATTATCCTCAAAATATAGGGAACAGCTGATTTTTTTTTTGCGATTTCAGGTTTGTTCCCATAGTGACAGTTGTTCATAATGATGATGAGTACAATGACCCCTTAAGATAATGCCCATGAATTCAATTTCATCCTGTATACGGGTCTATGAAATACATAAATAGGGTTACTTCTGATTTGACGTGTATCCGTCAGGAGCTGATAGGGAACCAAAACGCAACGAATTAAACAATTAAACGTACCTAAACAATTTTTTTACGAGAACATTTTTTGAAGCGTAATATGACAAAAAAATGGTATGATGTTATTTTTAAATCGCTGATCATTTTAATTATGTTGTTGAATTAAGTACTTTTAATGACGTACATAGCTTAGTTAAGTGGCCAGCTACAATATATTTCTTAAGAATGAGTACCATACTCATTCAAGATGTAGTTTTTTTTTTACTTGGAATAAATGTCTAATTTTGTCAAAATATTAAAAAACCATTAAAATCCAAACATCTCGAAAACTATTTAATTTCGGCCATACAGCGTAGTACGATATTTCCCCGAAATATGTAGGCTGTATCTCATCTTCTGTATTTAGGGAAATAATTTCTCATCTTATTTATTAAAATCAACACAACATACGCCTGTTATTGAGGTACACATTTCACCAGTTATGTTTGAGTCCGGGCACAAATCCAGACTTCGGTCTGCAACTACTAAAACCCAATCTCCACGCACTGCTATAGTGCATGCGACCACTAGGCCAACGGGGCAGTCCAGTATTATTTAAAAGTATATATCTTTGACAAAAGAAGGCTGTATACCGAGGAGCCGCGGTTTGTGGTCTTCTTTTAAGAGGTAACTGTTACTGAAATGGCCAAGCTCGTAGCCAAATTCTGGGTCGACTCTACATATATAAATCGCCATCTACATGATAAAATAGGCGGATAATAATGGCATGACAGAGGATGGGTGTGTTTTTGTTTAACCTTTTGGATCCATCGTGACTGAGGAGAGAAATAAAAACGCCCGATACTCAATACATTTTATTTTGTAGGTATGTTAATGTGATTGATCTCCAAATGTTTCAACTTAATTGCTTGTCGAGGCTGATGCCTCTTTTTTGTCCAAACTTGCATTTTTTTCTTGTCCCTGGAACAAAACGAGTTATTAGTAAAAAACTTATTGAAAACAATACATCATCTGTAATATACTTATCTCTCAGAGCAGATTCTATAAAAAAATCTCCGGAAGTTTTCTGTTGACGTTAAACTTGACTAGGAAGGCTTTTGAAGTGGAAGAGCAGGTATTTTGCGTGGGTTTTTTTGTCAATGAAGTGTAGTAGTTGTATTTTAAGAAAACAAATCACCGACACTTTCAAAAAAGGTCGTATTACGTGGTCACGCATTACATGGCCCGTCATTTTATTATCTGTTTTGTGTAGATGGTGCGCTTAGTATTTTCCTGGCTTAACGCAAAGCTGGTGTTGTCGTTGCAGCCCAGGAGTTGACGAGGTAGAAGGAGCCGCAGGATTCAGATGTTCAGATGCGATAGGGTTATTTTGTGTATTTTATCTTACAGTTTCTTATAGCTAGTGTCTTAAAATACATTTTCATAAAAACAAATTACAAGTCTTGTACCTATTCAAATAAGGTCGATAATCAGAACTTTTTGAACGTCAAAATTATCTAAGACAGTCCTCTAAAATGCCCGCCCTTTACCACTACCTAGTGCTTTAGCTGAGAAGAAGAATTGGAGCAACAACTCCCCAAGACACCACAGCACAGCTGTCGCTTAAGTTAGAAGAACTTGATTCTATACAATTGTATGAAACAAAACGTTCAATTATATTGCTAGCACACGCCAATTTACCAACAAAAACATTGACAACTACACTCAAGCAAAAATAAAAATCGGAAATAATTAACAAATTGTTTGAAATGACCTCGACCCTGTTGAAAAGCGTGAAATAATATCAAACAATTGAACTAACGAAGTTGTTGATCAATTAGGAAATAACCAGTTTTAATTCCGATTTATGCCTGGAGGTGTTTATTTGGATATTGCGTTTTGTTTACGTTTTATTTCTGCTTCGATATAGTTGTCTATGTTTATATAGGAACCTATGACATATCAATGTTTATTATCTCTGGGTTTCCCAGACTCAGTTTAATTTGGTTTATCTGTTCTCTTGTCATCACATGATGATGGCACATTATTATTGTATGTTACAGTAGTGGATTAAATTTTAATTATCTTAAGAATGTTATGTCTTTAAAATCTGTCAAATTTCCCCAATTAAAAATGAACCTTATTTTTTTTGTAATGAAGTCGAAAATCAATCAAAGAAATTAGACAGAAAATGGTAGCTTGATGTGCTGGCCTCTGTACAAAAAAACTGCTTCCATTATTCCGTGGCAATGTAAATTGAGCGTAACTGCCTGTTTTGGAGATAGCTGGCAAGTAATACATATATTGTAACCTAGTTGTAGGTAATATTTTAACGTACTCATGCCCTCTCAACTTGCTGTGAACCTAACCTTTTTTATAGTCTGGTAAAAATTAAGAATGTACAGAGGCCAGCACATCAAGTTACCACAATCTGTCAAATTTCTTTGATAGTATTTCAACTTTATTGCAAAGACATAAGGATCATTTTAATTGGGAAAATTTGACAGTTAGGGATAGCTTGATGTGCTGGCGTCTGTACTACTTAATTCTAACCTAGTGTTGAGCACAGGTTTGAATTATATAACCTTCATCAGGTATTAGTGTCTTAATATCAGAAAATTAATAGAAGTCATAGATTATTTAATTATAACACCCATACCTATTGTGAAGAGAATACAAAATAAATTTATATTTATTTAGCTTCTGCCAGCGGCTTTGCGTGGATGTCTGAAATTATCCCAATGTAACGTACTACCGCTATAAAAGCACCCTTTGTGTTAATCCAAGTTATGAACTATGTGCCAAATTTCATCTAGATCCGTTCAGCAGTTACGCGTGACGAAGTAACAATCATTCAAACACACACACTCACACACCCCGCACTTTCGTCTTTATAATATTACTGTGATTTATATAAATCGTTTCTTACATTGTAATGCAAATATTTAGATTCTCCAGTCAAGGCTTCGTCCTCGGGCTTGAAGTAGATTCCATCAGGAAGGCTGGACGGGTCTCCATCCACTCTGGTCAAGTTTAACACATGATTGCCTTTCGGCTTAAAACCGCGTATTAGATCAACGATTTCGATGCCCGACACTTGGTACGTCGGGGTTTCTTTAGACAAACTGTATTGTATTAATATGAAAAGCGATATTATTGGTAGCCACCGCATTATCACTGGTAGGTAGTGTCACAAGGATAATATCAGGACAAATGTATTTTTTAATAATTCTACGGGTCTTATATAGCGATATCTTTGTTAGCTATTTAGTTTTGTAGATTTTAATTGAGGTACAATCTACATTAGTGTTGTACAAACTGGCTTTAGCGATCAATCATAGCTATCAGTTAATAAATCATTGATTTTTCCTACGGTTCCAACTCGAATTAATTAAGGATTTTCGATTCTGTTACCTAAATGTGTTTTGGATTCCACGTTTGTATTAAGTTTATTCCCGTCTTTGCGACAAAATTAATTCTATGCCTACCCTTTTTTTTGAGGGCGGGAAAACATCAAATGACCCCTCCCGGTGGTTGGAGTGGAAGAGAGTGTCAGACTTACTGACTAAACCCATCCATGTTCCTTCCTTAGCCCTTTATTTTCCATGGTAGCGGTACACTCAAACGGTCTGAATAGGGACGCAGTTGTTAATTATAATACAGTAAACACATCACGGTTCCTTTTTGGCTACTAGCTGTATTATTTCAATGTTAAAATCCCCCTTATATTTTCTTTCCGATTCACCCCTGCATCCCTATTCACCGTTTGACGGTAACCCTTTCGGACAATCCCGCTGATGCCTACCCTACTACGGCGAAGTAAAGAGAGGGTTATTGTTTTTACCGGTATGTACAGACGCCAGCACATCAAGCTATCCCTAATTGTCAAATTTTCTCAATTCAAAATGAACCTTATGTCTTTGCAATAAAGTTGGAATACTAATAGTAACAAAGAAATTTGACAGATTGTGGTAACTTGATGTGCTGGCCTCTGTATGTATGAGCATCTGTTCCCTCATAACTTCTATTTACATGGTATTTTTCTCTATAAGGAAAGACGATACTCGTGTTCAATATCTAATTGCTCTACAGTTTAATTACAAGCACTGTATGTAACAGAGAATGAAGGCTTTACCAGATTACTCATGTAATTATGAGATGTACATCACTATTCCGATGTATGATGATATAATTATCGTACAATGATGGGAAATAAAAGGCAATAACTTGTGTTCGTTTATTATGTTGATCATATAACGCAGTGGTTTGGCTGGTCACCGGGGATTCTCCATGATCAACATGCGAGACAAAGGCATCGTGTTTGGACTGCCTACGTTTTATACGTACTTAATAGGGCTGTCAGAGAGGTGGAACTCGTTATATTTTAAAAATGCTCTATTCTCTTACACCTCTTTGACGACACGGTTGGCGCAGTGATTGAGCGATTGACTGCTGCGCAGCATGTCGCGGGTTCGATTTCCGCACGGAACAAATATTTGTACGAAATGCAAGTATTTATTCCGGGTCTGGTTGTTTTTCTATCTATAATATGTATGTATTTACAACAAAAATTATATAAGTAGTTTAATATCAGCCATCTCGTTACCATAACACAAGCATTAGGTTGCTCTTGGGACTATAAATGGCGTTGTGTGAAATGTCCAAAGATATTATTTTTATTATTACAATTTCTATTCAAAAAATTAATTATGGCAAGCAGTGTGAACCTGAGTTACCGACATAGCTTGCAGAGTAAGCAAACTGAAGTGGCAGTGGGCTGGCCATGTTTGTTGCTGGACCAATGGCCGCTGGAGCAGACAAGAACAACGTATCGGCAAGCGTAGTGTAGGATGACATCCGCTAGATGGACCGATAAACATAAGAAAACGGCTGGGACAGTGTGACTGAAAGTACTCACGAATAGAACATTTAATAAATAGATACGATACAAAATGTGCAATTGAATAAAAATCTGATTCAACGATTGTCCTGCAAATGTTCCGAAATAAAAGTTTTATTTTTATGTTTATAAGTGCTTTCTCCCTCTGGAATTTGCAAAAATTTGTTTGTTTATTGAAATTAGCAGTAGTGAAGTAGCAAAGTAATAAACTATACTTTTTATAACTAACCCAAGATGAAATAGAGGGGCGTTATAAATTTGTCGTGTCTATCTTTGTGTCTGTATGTGGCATAATATCTCCTCAACGGATGAACCAATTTAGACTATTTTTGTTTTGTTTGCAAGATGACTTTATCGAGAATGATCTTACTATTTTGATCTTACGCAGTTTAATACAAATAATCTCATGGTAATCTTTGCTCTTGGCTTGTGAATAGATAAATGTGTATGAAGATAAGAGTGAGCCAATTAACTCCGCATAATCATGAAGAAGTTATTGTTTCTATTTAATAATTAATTAATTTGATAAACAGAATAATTATCAATATTCTAATTTCCGCATATGTAGTAAACCCGCATGATTTCTCATTTCAGATTTAAATAGTACAATTGCGTTGTGTTTTGCTTAATGAAATGAGTTTTTAATGGTTTTTTTAATTTGATCAACAACATTTACTTTAATCAATAGCTGGTCATTTTAAATACAGTATACAAGCTAACACTTAAATATATACAAAAAGGGGAAGAGCTCATTGGGCATAAAAATTCACCCGCAACGCTGTCAAAGGCAAAAGGCTGCATAAATTAAATATAGGAATATTAAAAGTAGGTTCACCTTTTTCCGTCAAAACAATTTGCTATAAATGGTCGTGACAGCCCTAGGAAAACAAAACAATAATAGTACACTCATACATAACTAAAACGTGTAATTTAATTTACCAGATAAATATACATTTGTCATATGAAAACATTAATTTAAGCCGTATTAAACTATGATGCTAGAATTGTAGTGAACATTGTGGGGATTCCCAAGACATTTCGCAAAAAAACTTAATTATTATGTTAACTAGCTGTGCCAAGAGTTCCGTTTACATTAAAGTCGGGAAATAACGCGTTTTCGTAAGCCAGAGATGTTTATTATCTGCAATACTTCAAAACACTGAACAAAAAAACCAAAAATTCAAATTTTAAAGAGACGGGTATTATTGTTTGACGAAACATGTGGCGGCAAATTCTGTTGGCGTTAGCTTGTGTGCACATGGTTCGGTTAGGCAACCTCCTATGGCTTTAATAGGGATTATGACAGGGTTAAAAAATTGAAATTATTTTAAGTCCGTCATTCAGATAATAAAAAAATATTAGACACGTATTTTTTGCTTTAATATATTAACAAGAAATTACTGAGATAAAACGCATTAAATTTGAGGAGTGGGGGCTCGTGACAAGTAAGTATAAAACTACATACTCGTGACGTCATGCCATATTTCAACTCAATGTACAGAGGCCAGCACATCAAGTTACCACAATCTGTCAAATTTATTTGATAGTATTTCAATTTTATTGCAACGCCATAAGGGTCATTTTTAATTGAGGAAATTTGACAGTTAGGGATAGCTTGATGTGCTGGCGTCTGTACGTAAAAAATGAAGAAATACGTGTCCACTATTTTTTTAAAATCTAGCTGATGGACTAAAAAATAAATTTTAGTCATCATCCCTATTTAACTCGGACATTACGTAATCACTTCATGGGATAAGATTAAATTAACGGAGTGAGGGTTGGAAAAAAGGATGACATGATATCACACTGGAATTTTATAACTATCTCTCTGTAAAGATTTGACCATAATCCACTCATTCATTGAACATTCGGTCATGTTATGGCAATTTAGCGGATCCCATGCGACTACTCTGCTTCTTCGGGACAAAAACTATACCAAACTTAGTGAACAACATAATATTTTGTAACAAACCTACCCATTACTTTTAAAATGATGCGTGCACAAACATATACACAATAATATAAACAGACCGACAAAAGAACAGACAAATACCCAAAAAATTGTTGAAACGCATTCCATTGTTTAGCTTTGATCCCCACAAGAATTTTATTTGTGAATATTTTCAACTGACATGTTTACTAAAGTTCTTCTTGCTATGATGTTGTGTAGTGTGAAGATTACTGCTTGAATTATTTATGTAGTAGGTCCCGAGGATATTATCAGCCATGTCATTCATGTCATGGGTCGTAATTGACGTATTCTGTCTGTAAAAAAAAGAAAAAAAAAATCAGTTAAATTGTTCATGAATGGCTGATTTACGATTAAGAGCTGCTTCTGAAGAACACACAGGCGGCTTATGTGAATATGGATGGTATTTTTTCAAAATTTTTACATTTCAGTAGTTTTTGTTTAAATCTACTTATGAGAAACTGCTCCGCGCAGTTTTACCCGCTGCTCGGCTCTTATTGGTTGTAGCGTGATGTTACATAGCCTTCCTCGATAAATGGACTATCCAACACAAAAAGAATTATTCAATTCCGACCAGTAGTTCCAGAGATTAGCGCGTTCAAACAAACTCTTCAGCTTTATAATATAAGTATCTGATTACTTATTATAATTAGATTGCATGTGGCATTAGGATGGCGATGGATCTTTGACGTCCTTCCCCGTCTTCGCGAACTTTATTCAACTTCACTCTACTTTTTTTTTTGAGGGTGGGAAATCATCCAATGACTTCTCCCGCTCTGGGTGAAGCGGAAGGGAGTGACAGACTCTTACTGACTAAAACCCATCCATGTTCCTTCCGTAGCCCTTTATGTTATAGCGGTAACCCTTTCGGACAATCCCGCTTACCCGGCAAACTTCACTCTACTGTGACAAGGTTAGGCGTGTATTAGGATACATACGTTGACCGGTCAATGCTAGGGCATTGAACGCTCAATCGTATGGTAAATGAATTTCCGTCATTTTTCTTACTACTTAAATACTAAAATAAAAGTCTTTGTCAAACTTCCAACTTCAAGTTAATTGTTTGATTGGCAGTGACAACCCTGAAAAGGATTTGCTCAATAATGCTCGACATTATGAGTGGTCGTGGAATATTTGAATCATGTGGAGCAACATTCGTCTCGTCACATAAGGATTTAGCTACCCATTGCGTTATATGTGAGAAAACAATGATGCGCACTCGGTTGAAAACCAGCATTAGACAGAGTCACGGAAGCAAATGTGGAGCAGATGTTTGCGATTGATGCATTTAAATGTAAACAAGAAGATTATATCAGTTGTTTAGGTTTTAGATGTAAAGTTGATGTCATTCTAGATGCAAGAGATTCAAAATCCTAATAATAACCACATTCTTAGATAGACAGACTATTTCATCAGCGATTGGTTGTATTAAATGCATTGTACTTACTAAACGTTTGTTTTGGATCATTGTCATTGCAATACTTGTGCCGAAATAACTTTTTAAATAAAATATAATTAGAATCGAGCTATGGATATGATTGCATGCCGTATATACAATCGGAAATACCTAACATACGTAATACACATAATGTACTCGTACAAGTACGGTAACAAAAATAATTTCAATATACAGTATGAAACAAAATCATTCCCTGCCGTCTGTCCCTCTGTACTTAGATTTATTACCCTTTTGAGTGCGTCACAGTTACGTGACAGGCAAGCGCATGCCCTGTACGCCAACGACACAAATATGTGACAATTCGGATAAACTATAATACGAAATAAACAATTAAATCATTACTTTTGTGTGTATTTATATAGATATCTTAAAAATTGAAGCTCTCGTACGTATTTAATGACATGAAACAAAAAGACACCATGGATATTGGTATGATAACAAGAAGAAATAAATTTGTAGTTTGGCGTGGAGGGCACGCGCGCGCGTTATGTTCAGTTGTTCAAAAGGTTATGGTGCGTCCACACGACACAGACTTGGTACAGACTTACGTAGACTTTTATAGAATTTAGTCTGTGCGACATAGCAGGGCAGACAAAAGTCGGTGTATTGGAAAAGTCGGAGGTATACGTATGTTCATATATCTGGGTGAACTTTTTTACTCAGACTTTTAAGTCTGTACAGATGTCTGAACGACAAAAGTCTGTGCCGTGTGGACGCTCCATTAAACTACGCAACGGATTTGAATGCGCTTTTCATTAATAGAGTGTTCAAGAAAAAGGTAGGGACACACGCGCTATCTACACAGCAACCGTGCAAAAAGGGGCGGGTCGCCAGTGACAAATAAACGAAAGAAAAAAAGCTTGAAAAACCTACTTTGATTTAGCTAAAATAGGCAGCCAAAGCTAACTTTGGAACGATCGTAATAAGTGCTTTGTGTTACTCTCTGATGAAGAACCCGATAAACACAGTAGCTATAGTCCTTGGCAAACTTGAATAACCAGATTTCATAATGAATACACATAACACTTGATGGATGACTTTGAAGATGTTTTACATAAATTAGTTTTCTTAATTATTGTGGTTTTTAATTTAAAATACTTCATTAGGTAATTTGTTTTTTAATATACAGCCGTATTTTCACATGCTAGCCAGTACGTAAAGATGGACACGAAGATGAATTTAATAAGACAGATTTTAGAAGATAATCAGCAGAATCTTTCCATATTCCATCATGAAGACAGCTGATATTTTTTTTCATATTTCAGAGTTGGTCCCATAGTGAAAGTTGTGCATTTTCATGAGTACTGTAACCCCTGAAAGTATGTCCCTTGTTTAACCTAACATTGTATATATTATGGTTGTATTAAAATTCAATAGCCGTAGATGGATGACATTATAATATACTTTCTATCACTTTTTTGTTAATAGAAATGGTTTTAAGGACACTCTAGTTTAGCAGTAAACCTAGGAGGTCGTTGACGATCCATATTATAATCTATACTATAATATTATAAAGAGGAAAACTTTGTTTGTTTGTTTGGTTGTAATGAATAGGCTCAAAAACTACTGGACTGATTTTAAAAATTCTTTCACCGTTGGAAAGCTTAGTTTTCTAGGAGTAACATAGGCTACTTTTTATCCCGGGAAAAATAACGGGTCCCACGGGAAAGACCACGGGAGCGAAGCCGCGGGCAAAGTGCTAGTATCTACTATATAATGGAAATGAATTATGTTCACTCTCTCTACAAATAGCTGCTCGTCCATACGTCTCTGTTCACGTGTTTTATATTTGATTAATATCGCTAAAGTTCACTATGGTCACCGACGTAATTGACACAGATGTATCTATGAAGTATGTATGTAACTTTGTGTAAATACGCTTCTTAGGCGAGTCCTCAATGATCAATATTATATTGCACAATATCACGAATTGCGCAATGTGTTTCACCGTTTAGGGTTAATATTGAAGATTGCGAAATGTGTACGCGAATTTTTGATGCATCTCATTTTTATTGCATCGGGTAGCATAAGCATTGCACAGGTCTTGCGCACGCGAAAACATTGAAGTTTATGGGTCGTCATTAAGCGGGATTGTCCGAAAGGGTTACCGCTACCCCGGAACATGGATGGGTTTTAGTCAGTAAGAATCTGACACTCCCTTCCGCCCCACCCAGAGAGGGAGGAGTCATTTGATGATATCACCACTCTCAAAAAAAAAATCATGTTCTTGCGTGAATATATGAGTGTAAATTGAATAATATTGCGCAATATAAATATTGCACAAACTTATTGTAGATCTATGGGCCGCCTTACAGCACAAATTCTCAATGATTGATACTTTGCTCAGTAATGTCAAGGCAAGAAAATATTGAGCAATATTCACAAAATTACATACTTTCTCTACATTGCTGGATTTATTTTGACACATACGTCTCCCCTTCTAATGGCGTAATAACCTACTTAACACATGAATGTCTCGGTAAGTGCAAATTATTTAAGAATATCGATTTTAGCTAAGCTACACAACACTGTGAGTTCAAAAATTAAGAAGTAGTTTTTATAAAAACCTAATTATCAAATTTATTAAAAATAAAAAATCACTGACAAACACACGGTCTAAATCGTTTTTTATATAACAAAGCATGGATTTAGAAAGTACATCTTCTAAAGGGATTAAATAGAGAATGAAAATGTATGGAAGTTAGAAAGGCCGATGGGATATCACAGTGGACGCACGGGTTTAACTTAATAAGTACCTTAGGTGGAAGCAGATCTGAGGATGGCACGCTGACATCTTGTGTAGATAATACAGGTTGGGCACTCTTTGTTAATACATTAAACTTATTTGGATAATTGGCTGTTGTAGACGCTTCTGGAAACCGCGGTAGAACGGGAGAAGGCTTCACGAGATTATTTGGAGAGAAAATGTCTTTTGAAGTCACTATCGGAAACCGCGGCAGCACTGGAGTAGGCTTTACCGGTACAGGCGCAGGCGCATCCGGCAAAGGAAACACTGTCCAACCATTTACGAAACATAAAACCACAGACAAAACTAATAACATTAAATATTTTTTAATCATTTTTTTTTTGTAAGTATCTAACACGAAAGAACTGATCGACTGTTAAAACTGGAATGGATGTCGTGTATTTAATTTATTTCGATTTTAGCACTCGACTGAAGTGTTGTATTAACATAAATTGTTAAGTAAGAGTCGCTCGCCGTGAAACGAGATCGGTTGTCGAGACCTATACATCTACACATACAAATGACCCGCGGAAGATGACTTTATTACGATTGACCACAAGCACTCTATACGTAACGCAAATATAACTTTTTTTATAGTATATTCAACAAGATTATGCGAATAAGTAAATAAGGAAGAACTCTACCGAATATGTGTGTACCTATTTAAAATTCCTTCACATTCATGTCTCAAATCGAATTTACATAATGAGGATATGAAACAAATCCTTGATTATAGAATAAATAAAAAATAGGGGTACCTCAAGTTTCGATCTCATCGTGAATTCGCGCCATTTATTTCGGGATTATAGTCCGGGCTCCTCGTTTTTATACTCTTCAGTATTTTCAGATGAAGTGATGGAAGTAACGAGACTTAACTTATTAATAATATGACAATAAACAGAGATAACTCCAATAAATGCAACTGGTTGCATATCACTGAATGAAGTCTGATCTTTACTTGCATGCTTATCATGAAATGATAAGAATATACATTACTAGCTTCTGCCCGCGACTTCGTCCGCGGAAAATTTCTTGTTTTAACTTTAGAAGTAAGTCGAAAAAATACTTTTTTAAAACATAAAACGAAATATAAAATTTAAAATACAAAAGATAGGAATATGGTGTCGCGGACTTTTTTTGTAGAAATAATTAAGGCGAACCGGATTGCCATAGATTGCTTTCAATTTTAAACAACTGTATAGGCAGCGCATGCAAATAATTCTGTTTTCGGAGGTATTTCTTTCCGACTTGCTAGACGAAAATTGCGATAGCTCGGCTAATATGTATGATATAAATATAATTTATAGCCTATAGCACTCAGGAATAATGTAGTTTTCTATCAGTAATTTTTTTTTTGAAATTGGATCATTAGATCCGGAGATTACCCCCTACATACAAACTTACAAATTTTACCTCTTTATAATATTAGTATAGATAAATATTATTAGCTCCTGCCCGCGGCTTCGCCCGCGAACTGTTAAAATTTACATAGTTTCAACGCCTCTTTTTGAGATATTTTTGAGACAAAAAGTACTTAGGCTACTTTTGTCTTATTGTCCTTCTCCGAGATACCATATAGCTCTGTGCTAAATTTTATCGATATCTGTTCAATAGTTTACTTTAATGTGATTTGAAGACACTGCCTCCTAAGATATAGGATTTTCATAGCTTGACAGGCTGGTTACATATTCCTATTGGACTTTCAACCTGACTTATCCAAACTTTTGGTCAAGGAAATTGACGGGAAGTGTCAAAAAATCGACGTTTGAAAGTCTTTATGAGTTTTGACAATTGCAACCTGGGCCCTTTATTTTTTTTTTAGGGTGAGAAATCATCCAATGACTTCTCCCGCTCTGGGTGGAGCGGAAGGGAGTGTCAGGCTCTTACTGACTAAAACCCATCCATGTTCCTTCCTTAGCCCTATATGTTCCGGGGTAGCGGTAACCCTTTCGGACAATCCCGCTTACCCGGCAGACTTATCCAATCTTGGTTTTCCATTCTGTATTATCTATTTGTCAAAGCTTACGTTTCATGTGTTTTTTTTTGTGAACTAAGTATTTTTAATTTCTGTTTGTGTAAAAATAGTAAATATTTTAGCTGTTAATTCAATATATTGTATTATTTTTCGACTCTTTAGCTATGTGCATATTTATATGGGTAAAAATTTCATAGACCGATATAATATATTAACATTACTTAACACGCACTATTTGCTTAGATAAGTATCCATCTTTATCTTGCACTTATAGTTTGACGTGTGGTGTAACGCGAATGGATAGAATACGGTATGAGTATATAAGAGGAGGTCTGAAAGTGACACCGGTGACTGAAAAGTTGTGTGGAAATCTGTTATCATGGTATGGGCATGTTATGCCGAGGAGTAAGGAAAATGTTGTCAGGAAAGTTGAAGGTAAGAATGTGGATGGCTATACAAGTAGAGAGACGCCAAAGAAACGATGGATGAATTGTGAGAGAGATAATATGGCCAAAAAAAGAGTGACTACCTAGATGACCACTAATAGAGAAGTATGGAAGAAAAAGACATGTTGCGCCGACCCCAAATAAATTGGGATAAGGTCAGGAGAATGATGAGTTGTGGCACAGTGAAAAAATGATGCTTAGACAAATGGCCTTAAAAAAAAAAAAAAAAAAAAAGACAAATGGCCATGCTAAGGTAAGTAATGTTTGTGAATTGCGGTCAGCGATTTAGTTAGTTCCATTTTTGACCACTGCTGCGATAGAATTAAAACAAAACTGGAGAAATGTGGGGGTAGTAGAATTAGAATTAAGTGGGTGTTTATAGAATTTATAAAAATAATAATATGTAACCCAATAAATATGAGACTTACCTAATCAATAGCTTTGTAATGATCATAATGTTCTACAAAGCGAGAAGATGATAATAAATTGAATGTGTTATTATAATCATCGTTTGGTATTTTTACCACCCCTTCTGGCAGATCTGATTCACTGGCTATAACAATATGGATTAATAATCCAATTATTAATAATGTAATAAGTGTGAACTTCATGATTGTCGGCGCGCGAACTTCGTAATGAGCACTGGATAGGCTATCTCCACAAGCTGCCTTCATGTGTTTGTCGCAAACATTGGTGTGTTGTACCGTATAAGTGTGACGTCGCGTACGCCTTGGGACCAACATTGGTGACACACACCCATTATAGTGCAAAGCGTCATAAGTAGGTACAGACGCCAGCACATCAAGCTATCCCTAACTGTCAAATATTCTCAATTAAAAATGAACCTTATGTCTTTGCAATAAAGTTGAAATCCTATCAAAGAAAATTGACAGATTAAGGTAACTTGATGTGCTGGCCTCTGTATGTACAACAACAAAGAAAGATATAAGTAACCTCCGAACCTAACTGATATAGTATCTGAACCTGATAACCAGAAGACGTTACCGACGAAAAGAAGACTTGCAAGATTCAATGGCTGTCGGCTAATTGACTATTTGAAAGGATAGTCAATAACGTTACTTTTTATGAACTGTCAAAACGCGGAATTTGTACGTGATTTGTATGAAATAGAACAATGTAACGTCACCGAATTTTAGAATCTAATAGAATACTAATTAGCATTAAATGCAATTTTACAATTATTATCTTCGCATAATATTTAATTTCTGTATGGTGATGGGAGTTTTTAAGATGAGCGGTCTTTTTTCAATGTGATTTCAAATTTTATTTTGTGCGTTTTCGAAAATTATGCAAATTCCATCACCACTCCACTTCCGCTTCCATTCTACTAGTCGGACGGACTAGTGAGGCAAAGTGGAATGATCTTTAAAAATGCTGTTGCACGTTGGGTCATAGAAAACGAATGTGAAGAAGGTTTTTTTCTACGCGTTCTATTGCGGCACGGCCCGCCTGCGTCTGCGTTAGCATTAAGCTCGGCTTCTTTTAATGACACTAAAACCTTTTCTAAAATGTCATGTGGGCTGCTTAACAAATCATGGATAACAAATTCCATTAATTCCTACATTCTATAAAATATACTCGCAACCTCTTATAAAATTCTAGAGAGACTATCAGAGGTTAAGAACCTTTCATGACCCATTAAAAGTGAGGCCCCATTAGTACGTTGCGTTACGTTGCGTCGCGTCGTCGCAACGGAACAACGCTTTGTATGCAAAACCGTTGCGTTGACGCTGCGACACCGCAACGCCATAGGCCCGTTGCAGCTGCGTCTCAGTTCAGCCTTTGCAATGGATAGCAGTGGATCACTGTCCTTCGCCGACAACCCAGCGCATCACCCTCCCTCCCGCTTCGTCTCTTGTCCGTCGATCCGGTGAAATGTCGCGCGTGGTATTTAAATCGTTTCAGTAGTTTTGGCGTGAAAGGGCGACAGACAGACAGACATACAAGTTACTTGCGCATTATTTATAATATTAGTAATGATATTATAAATGCGAAAGTTTGGACGGATGTTTGTTACTACATCACGCCAGATATGGGTCAAATTTGGTACACAGACAGCTTAGGTATAACCTGGATTAACACCCAGGATTCTTTTTACCCTGGTAGTACGTTCCCGTGGGTAAACTTCCGAAATTCCCGCGGGTAAAGTAGCTGGCAGAAGTTAGTTTAACCCAAATTGTTTATATCTAACCAGTGTTTGGGTAAAGGTCATGCTGTATCACTATATCGCAATTTTGAGACAAATAAAAAGTTGGTTTTTACATATTTTTAATTAGGTTGTTATCTAGCGACGCAATTACCAGTAATTAGCGTGTATTAAATAATAATTGTATATTGTGTAGTTTTATGAAAACATTTACAATTACAATTATTAAAAGGTACCTACTGTCTATGTGTTACTTTTGTTAGACTTTTAGGTCTTCACGTTTAAGTCGAAGCAGATCTAAGCTCCCTAGATACACACATCAAAAGTGTCTAGGGATCAAGCATTTTTATGCGGATTTCTTGAGATTGAGATGTGGCTTTGTAATAAATTTATGATTTTATAAATTTATATGGATCCTTTTTGGTGCATTTCATAATTTGAAACAGGAACTGTCAATCAAATTCGAGTAAAAGATGAAAATCAGCTGTCAATATTTTCCCTATAAAAACATACAACGCATTGAAGACATTATTAGTGCTACTGTTTCCCTACTACTGATTAAAACCAACGTTATTATGGAGCGGCGACGTCATTTAAGCAGGGAAGAAATGCTCAGAGCCGTGGGAATGATAGAAGCTGGTTCCCGGCAACGTACTGTCATGGCTTTAGCTCTGAATACAAGTCAGAGTGTTATCAGTCGACTTTGGACACGTTACCGAAGCACTGGTACCGTGGCTGAGCGCCATGAAGGACGGTATCGCTGCACCACACGGAGACAAGACCGATACATTCAAATCTTAACTCGAAGAGCTCCAACAATAACCGCCATGATGTTAGCCGTGAGGCTTCATCACTCTTCAGGGAACTTAATTAGCGACCAAACAGTCAGAAACCGCTTGCATGAAGTGAACCTTCATTCCCGAAGACCGCTACGGGTACCACCTATAGCAATGCACAATCGTAGGATTCGATATCAATGGGCTCTTGAACACAGAAATTGGGCAGAAGAACAATGGCGTTTCGTGTGCTTTTCTGATGAGTCTCGTTTTGGTATGAGACCGGATACAAGACGTATACGACACTGGAGAACCCCTGGACGCCAACAGCGATTAAAATCCTGCCAGGAAGTCCATCCTTATAGTGGTGGAACCATCATGGTATGGGCGGGTATTTGGATCGGCGGAAGAACTGAGTTGATTTGGATCAGAGGCAACCTCAACGCTCAAATTTATGCTGAGACGATTGTATCTGACGTCATCGTTCCTCTACAAGTGCAAATCGGTCTCTTATTTCAGTTAATGCATGATAATGCACGACCGCACACCGCAAGAGTTGTAAGACAGACTCTCGCCGCAGCTAACATCAATGTCCTGCCCTGGCCTGCTCAGTCGCCAGACTTGAACCCGATTGAGCATGCATGGGATATGCTACAGAGAAGAGCTCTGCCGAATATGGAGGGTATCCAGTTGCAAGAAGACCTTTTTTTGTTGTTGCAACGAACATGGGCGGCCATTGCACAGCGTGATTTGGATGAACTCATTTTGAGTATGCCAAACCGATGTTCTTGTGTTGTTAGTGTTCGCGGTAGAAACACGGATTATTAATTGTTTAAGTTACCCAATAAAATTTTAAAGAAAACTGTTATTTCAGTCTTTTTTTCGAACTTTAATGTTAGTGGTTCAAATGTCAAAAATCCCTTTATTAGGAAAATGGCAAATTTCTTTATTAATGCAAAGGTGACTTGGTTTATCGTTACTGTGACAAACGAAAACACTTTATTTGATGAATCCTTAAAGAAAATTTAAATTAATATCAATCAAGAGAAAAGTTATTGCAAAAATATATGTTGATCCCTAGACACTTTTGATGTGTGTACTTAGGTTAGGCAGGGTAGGTGGGGTAGGTAGGGTAGTGAAAAGGTAACATACACACAGACAGAGTTACTTTCGAACTTATAATATTAGTATCGATGTTTATAATGTGTCAGGGTTGTGATGAAAAATGGTATTTTGATCAAGGTGTGATCGCATAAATCTATCATATATATTATAAAGGCTGAACGGATCTGGATGATATTTGGCACAGAGGTAGTTTATGACCTGGACTAACACATAGGATCTATCCCGGTAGTACGTTCCTTTGGAATAATTTATGACATCCACGCAAGCGAAACCGTTGTCGACAGCTAGTGTTCTATAAAGACGTAGGGTAATTGCATGCCCAGAGGACACGGTAGAGCACACGGTGCAAACCTGCCCCGCATGGGCGGAGCACCGCCGTGTCCTCGTAGAGGCGATCGGCGGCGGCGACCTCTCGCGCCCGGCCCTGATGCAAGCCGTGGTCCGGGGCGAGAGGGAGTGGGAGGTAGTCACCTCCTTCTGCGAAAAAGTCATGCTCGCGAAGGAGGTGGCGGGATGGGAGAGAGAAAGGTCCTCCCGTCCCAGCCGCCGCTGGAGACGCCCTGGGCGTCAGGAGCCACGTGACGACTCCCGGCCACCGTAGGCGCGGGCCTGCGGACGGTGAGTAATGGGTGACTCACCGTCCGATCAGCACCAGACCCGTGCCGTACGGCGCGTATATGTTCCACGCGCGCCTCAAAGAGATGTCAGCATATGAAGGGGCCCCTCAGGGCCAAGCCTGACGGGTAAGCGGGATTGTCCGAAAGGGTTACCGCTACCCCGGAACATAAAGGGCTACGGAAGGAACATGGATGGGTTTTAGTCAGTAAGAGTCTGACAGTCCCTTCCGCTCCACCCAGAGCAGGAGCAGTCATTGGATGATTTCCCAGCCTTAAAAAAAATAAATAAAGGGTAATTGCATAATACTCATAAAATGACACTTAACCGTAATTACTTTAATTTTGACAGCTACGTGCATTGCGTATATACGTTGTTGAACGCGGAAGGGAGTGTCAGACTTTTACTGGCTGAAACCTATCCATGTTAGTTCTTTAACCCTATGTGTTGGGCGCACACCACCTGACAAAAAGTCGTTCTTGAAAGAGAAAACTGAGCTTAAGTGTATCCTTTTCAAATAAGGTAATGTGTTGTTTGAATATAGAACACGATGGAAACATTTTAAAGGTAAGTAAGATAATAAAAAAAAAAAAAAAATGTCATTTACCAAGCCAGTGTATAGTGATCGTGGAAACGACGTTGGACTTTATCAATCCCATATCGCACCTTTAGAATTAAAACGACACAATTAAAAAAATCAAAAATTGAGTTATCGTCATAAAATGACTCAAAACGAAAATAGTGAAAAGACTTTTTTATAATTTGCAGCACAAACATAGTCACTGACGTAAATAATCACGAAATAATAGACCAAAAAGTACGGAAGTGTTAAGAACTTTAAAACTTGTTTTGCTATTTCCCTAAAAGTCACTTTTTTGAGTTACGTCGTTTTCATTCTAAAGGTGCGATATGTGTGGACACAACACTTCCATATAAATATAGAAGACTAGCTGTCCCGCGCGGTTTTACCCGCTGCTCGGCTCCTATTAGTCGTAGCGTGATGTTACAGCCAGTTGATGTACCAGTGCCAGTTGTTAGCCTCGATAAATGGACTATCCAACACAAAAAGAATTTTTCAATTCGGGCCAGTTGTTCCGGAGATTAGCGCGTTCAAACAAACAAACTCTTCAGCTTTTTAATATTAGTATAGATTAATTTAATCTGTTACGGAGGTTTTGCCACACATACACATAACACGCCACAACACCCACACACACATAATATACACAATACATACATCACCACACATACAAAAAACACACCCGACTATCATAACGTTTTTCTTCACTTTTCAATTTTTTCACGTTTTTCTTTAGCAATTTCATTCTTAAATTTAAAATCAACCTGTATTCTCACAAATGACGCTTTACTTTAATGTGATTTGAAGACACTGCCTCCCAAGACATAGGATTTTCATAGCTTGAGAGGCAGGTTACATATAATTCCTATTGGACTTTCAACCTGAGTTATCCAAACTTTTGGTCAAGGAAATTGACGGGAAGTGTCAAAAAAACGACGTTTGAAAGTCTTTATGAGTTTTGACGACTGATTATAATTATTGTCTGACAATTGCAACCTGGGCCCTTTATTTTTTTTGAGGGTGGGAAATCATCCAATGACTTCTCCCGCTCTGGGTGGAGTGGAAGGGAGTGTCAGACTCTTACTGACTAAAACCCATCCATGTTCCTTCCTTAGCCCTTTATGTTCCGGGGTAGCGGTAACCCTTTCGGACAATCCCGCTTACCCGGCACACTTATCCAATCTTGGTTTTCCACTCTGTATTACCTATTTGTCAAAGCTTACGTTTCATGTGATTTTTTTTTGTGAACTAAGTATTTTTAATTTCTGTTTGTGTATAAATAGTTAATATTTTAGCTGTTAATTCAATATTTTGTATTATTTTTCGACTCTTTAGCTATGTGCATATATTATATGTGTAAAAATTTCATAGACCGATATATATTAAAGTTACTTAGCACGCACTATTTGCATATAAGTATCCATTTTTATCTTGCACGTATAGTTTGACAGTTGTGGCGTGTGGTGTAACGCGAATCAATAGAATACGGAATGAGTAGGTATATAAGAGAAAGTCTGAAAGTGACACCGGTGACTGAAAAGTTGTGTGGAAATCAATTATCGGGCATGCTATCCAGAGAAGTGAGGAACATGTTGTCAGGAAAGTTGTGAGTGTGAATGTGGATGGCTAATTGGCTATACAAGTAGAGAGAGACCAAAGAAACGATGGATGGATTGTGAGAGACATGATATGGCAAAAAAGGGACTACCGAGATGACGACTAATAGAGAAGTATGGAAGAAAACGACATGTTGCGCCGACCCCAAATGAATTGGGATAAGGGCAGGAGAATGATGAGTTGTGGCACAGTGAAAAAATGATGCTTAGACAAATGCCCATGCTAAGGTAAGTAATGTTTGTGAATTGCGGTCAGCGATTTAGTTAGTTCCATTTTTGACCACTGCTGCGATAGAATTAAAACAAAATTGGAGAAATGTGGGTGCAGTAGACTTAGAATTTAGTGAGTGTTTATAGAATTTATAAAAATAATAATATGTAACAGTAATTATGACACTTACCTAATCAACAATAGGTTTGTAACGATTATAATATTTTACAAAGCGAGAAGATGTTATTAAATTGACTGGGGTAGTATACTCATCGTTTGGTATTTCTACCAACCCTTCTGGCAACTCTGATTCACTGGCTATAACAATATGGATTAATAATCCAATTATTAATAATGTAATAAGTGTGAACTTCATGATTGTCGGCGCGCGAACTTCGTAATGAGCACTGGATAGGCTATCTCCACAAGCTGCCTTCATGTGTTTGTCGCAAACAGTGGCGTGTTGTACCGTATTGGCACCAAACGTGGCCTGCACTAGTTTCTCGATTCACACGAAAGTGTGGCGTCGCGTACCTACGCCTTGGGACCAACATTGGTGACACAAACCCATTATAGCGCAAAGCGTCATAAGTAGGTACGTACAACAACAAAGAAAGATAAAAGTAACCTCCGAACCTAACTGATATAGTATCTGAACCTGATTACCAGAAGACGTTAGCGACGAGAAGAAGACTTGCAAAATTCAATGGCTGTCAGTTAATTGGGTATTTGAAAGGGTAGTCAATAACGTTAATTTTTATGAACTGTCAAAACGCGAAATATGTACGTGATTTGTATGAAAATATATAATAATGTGACATCACAAATTTTTAGGATGAAATGGAATACTTATTAGCATTAAATGCAATTTTACAACAATATTTTCGCATTATATTTCATTTCTGTACGGTGAAGGAAGTTTTTTAGACGAGCGGTCTTTTTCAATGTGATTTCAAATTTTATTTTTGACCGTTTCAAATATTGAATTGGGTATTTGAAAGGGTAGTCAATAACGTTACTTTTTATGAACTGTCAAAACGCGGAATTTGTACGTGATTTGTATGAAATAGAACAATGTAACGTCACCGAATTTTAGAATCTAATAGAATACTAATTAGCATTAAATGCAATTTTACAATTATTATCTTCGCATAATAATTAATTTCTGTATGGTGATGGGAGTTTTTAAGATGAGCGGTCTTTTTTCAATGTGATTTCAAATTTTATTTTGTGCGTTTTCGAAAATTGTGCATATTCCACCACCACTCCACTTCCGCTTCCATTCTACTAGTCGGACGGACTAGTGAGGCAAAGTGGAATGATCTTTAAACATGCTGTTGCACGTTAATTCATAGAAAACGAATGTGAAGAAGGTTTTTTTCTACGCGTTCTATTGCGGCACGGCCCGCCTGCGTCTGCGTTAGCATTAAGCTCGGCTTCTTTTAATGACACTAAAACCTTTTCTAAAATGTCATGTGGGCTGCTTAACAAATCATGGATAACAAATTCCATTAATTCCTACATTCTATAAAATATACTCGCAACCTCTTATAAAATTCTAGAGAGACTATCAGAGGTTAAGAACCTTTCATGACCCATTAAAAGTGAGGCCCCATTAGTACGTTGCGTCGCGTCGTCGCAACGGAACAACGCTTTGTATGCAAAACCGTTGCGTTGACGCTGCGACACCGCAACGCCAGAGGCCCGTTGCAGCTGCGTCTCAGTTCAGCCTTTGCAATGGATAGCAGTGGATCACTGTCCTTCGCCGACAACACAGCGCATCACCCTCCCTCCCGCTTCGTCTCTTGTCCGTCGATCCGGTGAAATGTCGCGCGCGTTGACGCAATGCTGTAATGGGGCATGTTATAAAAACTGTATGGAAAACGACGCAGTGACGACGCTGCGACGGCGTAACACAGCGCATCGTACTAATGGGGCCTGGCCCTTAGCCCATATTTTTAATTGCAGGTCCCTGATCCAATACGAAGATTCTACACCTATCAAAGACTATTCTACACCTACTGTAGAATAGAGAATAAACGAAAATAAAAAAAAAAAACAACATTTTCGGCATCAGTCTCCTTTCCACAACTTAAAGCAATTATTTAAAAACAAAAGTTAAACGTAAAGTTTTGAATTCATTACTATTTTATTACATAAGATGTAAAAAAATTAACTCTAAGAATTTCGTGGGAGCATTGTACTCATCGTTAGGAACTACGTGCTCCCTTTCATCGGCTTCATAAGGTTCATAACTCATTTGTGGGGCTTGGTATAACCTTTTATAACAAGCTGCCCTCTTCTTTGCTAGAATTGCCTTTTAATACGTTTAAATCTAAAGTAAAATCTATCCTTTGTTCAAAGGCTTACTATACTACCAACGACTACCTAAATGACAAGAATAGTTGGTCGCTGTGATTAACACAAGACAATGTTTATGTTCTTTCTCCAGAATTAGCTTCATAAAATTATTTTTATTATGTATTCAATTCATTGTTTTGGTTGTTTTTATTTTTTTTTATTAGCCATTTATTGTTGACATAATCTACTCATTACTATGTTTTTTTTTTAATGAGTTGTATTGCAAAATGTGGTTAGCTAGAGACCTCGACAGTTGATCATATTTATTTATCTTGATCCTAGTTAGTAATCATTAGCAATTAATTGATTGATTTTACTTCGATGGTCCTAGTTTATCATTTGTAACTTCGAGTTACGGCTGTATGGACATAGTACAGCATTGCACATGTAAGCGGGCACGCACTTTTACCTGGAGGCTCTTTTTTTTCTTTTTAAATTTACGCTTGAGTACAGTCAGTTTTAATGTTTTAATTGGTATATTGACGTGTGCTAGCTGACATGTGGCAAATGATTGATTTTAATGTGATGTGTTTTGTAATGTTAATTACTTCTCATGCGATAAATGTGTGTAGAGTCAAGTTCTTCCAACTAAACAGACAGCTGTGCTGCTGGGGAGTTTGTTGCGCCACTTCTTCTTCCCAGCTAAAGCACTAGGAAGTGGTGAAGGGTGGGCGTTTTTGGGGGACTGTCTTATGTAACTTTGACCTTCAAAAAGTGCTGATCTTCAGCCTAATTTGAATAAATGACTTTTGATTTTGATTTTGATTTTGAACAACTTTTACTTTGGGATGAACCCTGAAAGCGCGAAAAAACATACATATGAGCTGTTAATTGAGTTACGTGTGCATAAATGTATGGAACGGCTTATATTTTTTTCTGTAACAATTTTTTTAATGAAGTATTTGCTAAACCAGGCCAGGTTTTTTTCTTATTTTTCTGTACCCGCGAGTACCTACGTACTTCGTGAAATAAAGTGTGTGTAAACAATCTTTTTTTCTTTCTCATTTATATAGCTACACATAAATAAACACATAATTCCACTTACCTCATTATATTGTATATTTTCATCATTTGGTTACACGGCATCCTACAGCGGATGGGTTTATGATAAATAATTGGCGTGCCAGTAACCACAGTTATGCAGATGATTAAGGCAATCAACCAAAGAACCTTCATGATTTATCGCAGTTACAAAAGAATTAAACACTCTTGAACACCATACAAATTGAAGATATAAACAGAAAAAAAATTGTATTGAGTCAATTCACTAAAAAAACAATCGTACTTTCACAGTATTCAGTATAAAATGAATAATCTATAACTATACTATCTATAGTTTTATATTATAACCAGCTTTACCTGGCGGCTTCGCCCGCGTGGATGTTGGAATTTGTCCTACACGAAACAAACCACCGAGATAAAAAGTACTGCAGGTGTATTCTGTAAAAATCTCACCGTGAAATCTTAGGTGAAGTGAGTTTATGGGGTGCTGTCAATAGTTTCGATCCCGTAGCATCTGATGGAGTGATCCGTTCTGTCTGTTTTTCATCCCCTATGTCAACCCCTTATAACCCTTTTTCGCACTAAAAAATAGCCTAAGTCCTTTTTCAGGCTGTAGCCTATCTGTGTACTAAATTTTATTTAAATCGGTTCAGTAGTTTTGGCGTGAAATTGCGACAGACAGACAGACATACAAGTTATTTTCGCATTAAAATGTATCTGGGTCAAAGGACACTGGCAGAATCAGGCCCAGGAGCGGACACGAATGAAATATATTAAAAACAATCTTTAATTAAATATTTATTTACAGTCATTTTTAAACGCCTTTTAACCATTGTGTACTGAAAAACACAATAAAAAGAAGATGATAGCGGAATCCATTTTGAATGAACAGAAATGCACGGAAAATGTAGAAGTCATTGACTAGGTTGCCAGGGGTAAAGTATATAATATTGTATGCAGAGATACCAGAGGTCATGATCTCTCATTATTTAATTATTATTATCAATAATAGATCCATTTTGAAAGTCAAAATATATCTGTTGATGCATTACACAAATATTTTTGTTAACTTCAACGTTTTTGGTTTATAATAATTGTGGGTTTGTCTTGATTTCGATGGTGGATCAAAATGCTAGAAGCCAAATTAAATATAAGTCAACTCAAGAAACGTCAAATGAACTGATTAAATCAATCAAATAATCGATGTCATTCACTCCCACTCATGTCATGTCTATTATACGGTACTTGTCATGGGCTCGACATGAGCCAAACCAGCTCAATTTTAAGATGAGTTATTGATTATTTATGAAAATGAATAAAAAAGTGCTTTATTCTAATGAAAAGTGGTTTCTTTTTCTCAATTATCTTAAATATTTTTACTTTTATAACCTGAAAAATGTTTTTTGTTATCTCACTAATATCTCAGTATTCCCATTTATAATGATTATTAATATTGATGTTTTTATAGTCAATATTGTTTCTAACCAGTCATTTTAGCATTTGTATTATTATTGTCTGTTGAGTTGAAAAAGTGGAACTGACGAAGTATGGGCGTTTGCCAGTGTCTTTTGGTACACAGACAGCTTAGGTATAATCTGGATTAACACCCAGGATTCTTTTTACCCGTGGGATAATTTCCGAAATCCCCGCAGGTGAAGTAGCTGGCAGAAGTTAGTTTAACCCAAATTGTTTACATCTAATCAGTGTTTGGGCACTATCATACTAACGGATTGCGAGCGTCTTCAAAGCGGAGCGGGCGCGCAGCGAATGCGTCGCGAACACGCCGCGGCTGCTCAGCGAAGACGTCGCGGACGTGCGGCAACTTTGCAACGTGTTCGTCGTGTGTTTGTAGCAAGTTAACGACGCACTATACACTCAGTAACAAAATGGATTCTGACGAGGAGACAATGCTGTTGGCTTTGTTACTTCGAAGACGCCGGAGACGAAAACGGAAGCATCAAAGAATTTGGGAATATCCATCATCCGCAACGAATTCGCTGCGCATGCGCAGCGTATTCGTTGCGCGCCCGTTCCGCTTTGAAGACGCTCGCAATCCGCTAGTATGATAAGGCCCTTAGGGTAAAGGTCATGCTGCATAAATATGCGATAACTCTATATCGTCATTTTAAGCAAATAAACTGCTGGTTTTTGTAATTTTTAATTAGGTTGTTATCTAGCGACGCAATTACCATTAATTAGCGTGTATTTAATCATATTTGTACGTATATATTTTGTAGTTTTATGAAAACATTTACAATTACAATTATTAGTCTGTGTGTTACTTTTGTTAGACTTTTAGGTTAGGTCTTCACGTTTAAGTCGAAGCAGATCTAAGCTCCCTAGATACCTAGGGTACCCTACCTGGGTAGGCAGGGTAGGTAGGGTAGGTGGGGTAGGTAGGGTGGGTGCGGTAGGTAGGGTAGTTAGGCCGAGGCAGTTTAGGTAGGGTAGGTAGCGGAGGTTACCTACCCTAGGTGAGCTAGTGATACATTAAAAATGTATTGAGCTCACTAATAATTTTTATCCGGGTAGTCCGTTTAGTCATAATATCAGAGCTCGGGTAAAACGCAACAGGAAAACTTGTTTGTATAGAGAGAGTGATATTACTTTCGAATCTAAAATATGAGTAAGAATGCTTGCCGCATTGCTCATAACTATTCCGATGAATTCGTTACCTTAAATAGTTTTTCTGAAATAAGCAAGTGTGACAGATAGACGGATGGAAAAACAAACTCTTTTTTAGCAATTTAGTACAAAATCATAATAAAATGAGGATGTTTTGCTGTTTGAACTCTACTTTTAAGTGAACGCGATAATAGCGCTCAGTTATCAACTTGTTTTAAAAATCTTTAACCTTGTTATTGTGACAAAATCTATACATATAATAAAACAGTAAAAAAACTGTGTCTGTACATTGAATATATTAAAAAAAAAATTTTTGAGGGGGGTTTAGAAACTGCAATAGACCACGAATCCAAAAAAAAAAATTGTCTCTTTGTCTGTTTGTTTGTACACGCTAATCTTCGGAACTACTGGACAGATTGGAATGTTTTTTTTTTGTTGTATAGGTATTAAGTCTGGGCAACATATAGGCTATAATTTATCTTGGAAACTTGAACACCTGATGCAGAACCGCAACAGACCAGCTAAATTATAAGAGATACAAAAATGATACCATAGCAAAAATTGTTCCACGTGATGAGCATTTTCTGCTGAGAGAATAAATTTGAAGATCTGCCGAAGGAATGACGTCTTAGCAAAAGTTGTTCGGTCTGATGGGCATTTCCTGTTGACTTATAAAAATCGAAGATCTGGAACACCTGTTGTGGAACTCCAAGAGCCTAGCTACACCATAACACATATAGGAATGACGTCTTAGCAAAAGTTGTTCGGTCTGAAGGGCATTTCCTGTTGACTTATAAAAATCGAAGATCTGGAACACCTGTTGTGGAACTCCAAGAGCCTAGCTACACCATAACACATATAGGAATGACGTCTTAGCAAAAGTTGTTCAGCCTGATGAGCACTCTCTGTTGACGTCTAAAAATTGAAGATCTGGAACACCTGTTGTGGAACTCCAAGAGCCTAGCTACACCATAACATATATAGGAATGACGTCTAAGCAAAAGTTGTTCAATCTGATGGGTATTTCCTGTTGACTTATAAAAATCGAAGATCAGAAACATCTGATGTGGAAATCAAAGCTATCACTAATTTTACTGTGTAATTATAAAATAACATAAAGCGGGAGTACCTGCACGCGGTGAAGGCGGTAACAGTTTAGGACTGATTTTCGATGACGATGGTATATCATTGAAAATTTGACTCTACTGGCCAAAACTCCTATTTATTTTTTTATTTTATCGTATGAATATGCCTTCGGGCTGGTTGTTGAGTGTTTAATTTCCTTTTCCATTTATCTTCGTGACACGGTAGCCTACCCGGTAATGCAGGGGAGCAGTCATTTTAATTTAGATTTATATTGATCAGGTATCTTCACAATAAAACTATGACCATGCCTAGAAAGAGGTCAAATCTTTCCCAATGTTCCAAGAGAGCTAAAAGATTGAGGATCATAAGATCCCAAGAATCTACCGAAGAGCGTTAGGAGAGACTTGATGCTGTTCGAGAACATCAGGCTTCAACTCGCTCCGTGGAAACCTCTTCGGGTCGCGAAGCACGCCTGCGTTCTCAGCGTATTCATTAGGTCTCTAGAGACCAGTGAAGAATATGATGCGCGACTGACCGCAGATCGTGAACGTCATGTATTGTCTCGCGAGTCAGAGACGTTCACGGAAAGAGAATTACGCTTGAGTTCCAAGCGTATCTACGCATCGACTTCTAGGTCTCTAGAGACAAGTGGGGAATATAATAATGCGGTTATTAAAATGAAAACGATGACAAATGGACTGTATGTTTTGGTGGTTGTTGGAATGAAATAAAACTAAAGCTCAGTGTGATAAAAGATTTAAATGGGAAAAATGATAAAAAATAACATAAATGGTGACCCCGTTTTCGCTGGCATAAGCAACAGGGTCCGCGTACGAAGTCGCGGGCAGAAGCTGGTTCTCTAGTATAAATCTTAATAAACTCAATGGAACATAATCATCACACCACTTAATTATGTCTGAATAACTTTATCACCAAACCATTTTTGGTATGAGAAACTGGATGTATAATTTACTCAAACTCCATAGAAACGGGAGGATTCTACGACCAGACGGGCGTTCAGTCTAGTGAACTTTTTTTTTTAAATGGCATCTCGCATTTCAACCATATGGTTGTCTACTGCTAGACCGGGCTTTCCTGTGGATGCCACAATAAAATTGCAGCCTGCAGCCAAGGCATAATAAAACCTTCATACTAAGCGACTACACGCTAAGGGCACCCCCTGTGGGGTACGGACCCCTTCTTAGGGCGTCGCTGGGGGAGGCGAGCAAGAGACAGGCTGGATCGGGCATATTCAAAACTACAGGCTCAGTGGCAATGTGGGCTGGCTTGAGCAGGGGTCCAGGGGTCGGGGGAGCGGGGATGGACAGGGACGTTGCGACTGGTATCGACGGCGAGGACGGAACGACGACGTGCCTGTAGGGTTCTAACAGCAAAGCTCTCTCTCTGACAATTGCAACCTGGGCCCTTTATTTTTTTTTTGAGGGTGAGAAATCATCCAATGACTTCTCCCGCTCTGGGTGGAGCGGAAGGGAATGTCAGACTCTTACTGACTAAAACCCATCCATGTTCCTTCCTTAGCCCTTTATGTTCCGGGGTAGCGATAACCCTTTCGGACAATCCCGCTTACCCGGCAGACTTATCCAATCTTGGTTTTCCATTCTGTATTATTTATTTGTCAAAGCTTACGTTTCATGTGATTTTTTATTTCTGTTTGTGTATAAATAGTAAATATTTTAGCTGTTAATTCAATATTTTGTATTATTTTTCGACTCTTTAGCTATGTGCATATTTATATGGGTAAAAATTTCATAGACCGATAATATATTAACGTTACTTAACACGCACTATTTGCTTAGATAAGTATCCATCTTTATCTTGCACTTATAGTTTGACAGTTGTGGCGTGTGGTGTAACGCGAATGGATAAATCGGAATGAGTATATAAGAGAAAGTCTGAAAGTGACACCGGTGGCTGAAAAGTTGTGTGGAAATCAATTATCGGGCATGTTATCCAGAGAAGTGAGGAACATGTTGTCAGGAAAGTTGTGAGTGTGAATGTGGATGGCTAATTGGCTATACAAGTAGAGAGAGACCAAAGAAACGATGGATGGATTGTGAGAGACATGATATGGCAAAAAAGGGACTACCGAGATGACGACTAATAGAGAAGTATTGAAGAAAACGACATGTTGCGCCGACCCCAAATGAATTGGGATAAGGGCAGGAGAATGATGAGTTGTGGCACAGTGAAAAAATGATGCTTAGACAAATGCCCATGCTAAGGTAAGTAATGTTTGTGAATTGCGGTCAGCGATTTAGTTAGTTCCATTTTTGACCACTGCTGCGATAGAATTAAAACAAAACTGGAGAAATGTGGGTGCAGTAGAATTAGAATTTAGTGAGTGTTTATAGAATTTATAAAAATAATAATATGTAACACTAATTATGACACTTACCTAATCAACAATAGGTTTGTAACGATTATAATATTGTACAAAGCGAGAAGATGTTATTAAATTGATTGGGGTAGATACTCATCGTTTGGTATTTCTACCAACCCTTCTGGCAAATCTGATTCACTGGCTATAACAATATGGATTAATAATCCAATTATTAATAATTTAATAAGTGTGAACTTCATGATTGTCGGCGCGCGAACTTCGTAATGAGCACTGGATAGGCTATCTCCACAAGCTGCCTTCATGTGTTTGTCGCAAACAGTGGCGTGTTGTACCGTATTGGCACCAAACGTGGCCTGCACTAGTTTCTCGATTCACACGAAAGTGTGGCGTCGCGTACCTACGCCTTGGGACCAACATTGGTGACACAAACCCATTATAGCGCAAAGCGTCATAAGTAGGTACGTACAACAACAAAGAAAGATAAAAGTAACCTCCGAACCTAACTGATATAGTATCTGAACCTGATTACCAGAAGACGTTACCGACGAGAAGAAGACTTGCAAAATTCAATGGCTGTCAGCTAATTGGGTATTTGAAAGGGTAGTCAATAACGTTACTTTTTATGAACTGTCAAAACGCGAAATATGTACGTGATTTGTATGAAAATATATAATAATAATGTGACATCACAAATTTTTAGGATGAAATGGAATACTTATTAGCATTAAATGCAATTTTACAACAATATTTTCGCATAATATTTCATTTCTGTACGGTGAAGGTAGTTTTTCAGACGAGCGGTCTTTTTCAATGTGATTTCAAATTTTATTTTTGACCGTTTCAAATATTGAATTGGGTATTTGAAAGGGTAGTCAATAACGTTACTTTTTATGAACTGTCAAAACGCGGAATTTGTACGTGATTTGTATGAAATAGAACAATGTAAAGTCACCGAATTTTAGAATCTAATAGAATACTAATTAGCATTAAATGCAATTTTACAATTATTATCTTCGCATAATATTTAATTTCTGTATGGTGATGGGAGTTTTTAAGATGAGCGGTCTTTTTTCAATGTGATTTCAAATTTTATTTTGTGCGTTTTCGAAAATTGTGCATATTCCACCACCACTCCACTTCCGCTTCCATTCTACTAGTCGGACGGACTAGTGGGGCAAAGTGGAATGATCTTTAAAAATGCTGTTGCACGTTAATTCATAGAAAACGAATGTGAAGAAGGTTTTTTTCTACGCGTTCTATTGCGGCACGGCCCGCCTGCGTCTGCGTTAGCATTAAGCTCGGCTTCTTTTAATGACACTAAAACCTTTTCTAAAATGTCATGTGGGCTGCTTAACAAATTATGGGTAACAAATTACTTTAATTCCAAGATTCTATAAAATATACTCGCAACCTCTTATAAAATTCTAGAGAGACTTTCAGAGGTTAAGAACCGTTCATGACCCATTAAAAGTGAGGCCCCATTAACTAGTACGTTGCGTTACGTTGCGTCGCGTCGTCGCAACGGAACAACGCTTTGTATGCCACACCGTTGCGTTGACGCTGCGACACCGCAACGCCAGAGGCCCGTAGCTGCGTCTCAGTTCAGCCTTTGCAATGGATAGCAGTGGATTACTGTCCTTCTCCGACAACACAGCGCATCACCCTCCCTCCCGCTTCGTCTCTTGTCCGTCGATCCGGAGAAATGTCGCGCACGTTGACGCAACGCTCTAATGGGGCATGTTATAAAAACTGTATGGAAAACGACGCAATGACGACGCTGCGACGGCGTAACGCAGCGCAACGCACTAATGGGGCCTGGCCCTTAGCCCATATTTTTAATTGCAGGTCCCTGATCCAATACGAAGATTCTACACTTATCAAAGACTATTCTACACCTACTGTAGAATAGAGAATAAACGAAAATAAAAAAAAAAAAAGATTTTTGGCATCAGTCTCCTTTCCACAACTTAAAGCTATTATTTAAAAACAAAAGTTAAACTCGAAGTTTTGAATTCGTCACTATTTTATTACATAAGGTGTTAAATTAAAATTAACTCTAAGAATTTCGTGGGAGCATTGTTGTTGTCATCGTTACGAACAACTTTTCCTTAGGGATGAACCCTGAAAGCGCGAAAAAAATTATGAGCTGTTAATTGAGTTACGTGTGCACAAATGTATGGAACAGCTCATACTTTTTTCTGTAACAATGAAGTATTTGCTAGACCAAGGCCGTGCTTTTTTCTAATTTTTCCTACTCTTTTTTTCTTTCTCATTTATATAGCTACACATAAATCCTACTAATATTATAAATGCGAAAGTTTGTGAGGATGGATGGATGGATGTTTGTTCCTCTTTCACGCAACAACTATTGAATGGATCTGAATGAAATTTAGCACAGAGATAGAACTAATATTATAAATGCGAAAGTTTGTGAGGATGGATGGATGGATGTTTGTTCCTCTTTCACGCAACAACTATTGAATGGATCTGGATGAAATTTAGCACAGAGATAGATTATAGTCTAGAATAGCACATAGGCTACGTTTTATCTCGAAAAAATGTATGGTTCCTGTGGGATAATTTCTTACAAACACGCGGGCGAAGCCGCTGGCACAAGCTAGTAAACACATAATTCAACTTACTTCATTTTATAGTATATTTTCATCATTTGGGAACACGACTTCCTACAGCGGATGGAATTATGATAACCAATTGGCGTGCCAGTAACCACAGTTATACAGATGATTAAGGCAATCAACCAAAGAACCTTCATGATTTATTGCAGTTAGAAAATAATAAAATACTCTACTTATATTGTGTACACCATACAAATTGAAGATATAATCAGAAAAAAAATTGTATTGAGCCAATTCACTAAAAAAACAATCGTATTTTCACAGTATTCAGTATAAAATGAATTATCTATAACTATACTATCTATAGTTTTATATTATAACCAGCGTCGGCCAGCGGCTTCGCCCGCGTGGGTGGTAGAAATTATCCTACACGAAACAAACTACCGAGATAAAGAGTCGTTCGTTTACAACTTTTCATCCCCCCTTGTCAACCCCTTATTACCCTTTTTCGCATTAAAAAGTAGCCTAATTCCTTTCTCAGGCTCTAGACTATCTGTGCACCAAATTGTATTTAAATCGTTTCAGTAGTTTTGGCGTGAAAGGGCGACAGACATACAAAATTTATAATATTAGTAATCCTACTAATATAAATGCGAAAGTTTGTGAGGATGGATGGATGTTTGTTCCTCTTTCACGCAAAAACTATTTAATGTATCTGGATAAAATTTGGCACAGAGATAGATTATAGTCTAGAATAGCACATAGGGTACTTTTCATCCCGGCAAAATATACGGTTCTCGTGGGATAATTACCTACAAACGCGGGCGAAGCCGCTGGCAAAAGCTAGTGATATTATAAATGCGAAAGTTTGGACGGATCTTTATTACTCAATCACGCCAGATTTGGGCCAAATTTGGTACACAGAGCTTAGGTATAACCTGGATTAACACCCAGGATTCTTTTTACCCTGGTAGTACGTTCCCGTGGGTAAACTTCCGAAATCTCCGCGGGTAAAGTAGCTGGCTGAAGTTAGTTTAACCCAAATTGCTTATATCTAACCAGTGTTTGGGTAAAGGTCATGCTGTATAAATATGCGATAACTCTATATCGTCATTTTAAGGAAATAAACTGCTGGTTTTTGTAATTTTTTAATTAGTTTGTTATTTAGCGACGCAATTACCAGTAATTAGCGTGTATTAAACAATATTTGAATATTGTGTAGTTTTATGAAAACATTTACAATTACAATTATTAAAAGGTACTACTCCTACTGTGTGTGTGTGTTACTTTTGTTAGACTGTTAGGTCTTTAGGCGGGCCGCCGCCGGGCCCAGAGGTTGAAGCTCCCACAATTTGTAACACCCTTTATGTTTGTATCAGCATGATTCGACCTCGCCTACGATCCCACCGGCGAAATTTCGGCAGTTTGGTGACAGTTTGGGGACGTGGGAGTCCTGTCACAACAATCCATAATGATTACAATAGTGATCACGAAGGACGACGGCAAGTGACCGAGCTAAAATAGGGTAGGTAGGGTAGGTAGCGGAGGTTACCTAGGTAAGCTAGTGATACATTAAAAATGTTTTGAGCTCACTAATATTTTTTATCCGGGTACCGTTTAGTCATAATATCAGAGCTCGGGTAAAAAGAAAGTTCGAACGTGGAATGATGCACTAACCTTGCAAATAACCACAATTTATTAAACTGATTAAAAAAGTTATCAACCAATAAATCTTCATGATTTTGGCTGAGGAAAGAACGTAAAACATATACCACTATATGACAAACTACTGCAGCAAATTGGAAAAAAAAACAAACACCAAAAATTCAATCGCGCTCGACCACCGGGGGCTCCGTACCTTGGTAGAAAAAATGTTTGTGTTGTGTTTTTCGCAACAGGAAAACTTGTTTTTATAGAGAGAATGATATTACTTTCGAATTTAAAATATGAGTAAGAATGATTGCCGCATTGCTCATAACTATTCCGACGAATTCGGTACCTTAAATAGTTTCTGAAATAAGCAAGTGTGACAGATAGACGGATGGGAAAACAAACTAGCTTCTTTTTTAGCAATTTAGTACAAAATCATAATAAAAAGAGGAGGTTTTGCTGTTTGAACTCTACTTTCAAGTGAACGCGATAATAACGCTCAGTTATCAACTTGTTTTAGAAATCTTTAACCTTGTTATTGCGACAAAATTCTCTAATATAAATCTAAATAAACTCAAGGGAACATAATCATCACACCACTTAATTATGTCTGAATAACTTTATCACCAAACCATTATTGGTATGATAAACAGGATGTATAATTCACTCATACTCCTTAGAAACGGGAGGATCCTACGACCACAACGTCGTTGTGTCTGGTGGACTTTTTTTTTTGAAAATGGCATCTCGAATTTCCACCAAAGGGTTGTCTACTGCTACAATAAAATTACAGCCTCCGGCCAGGGCTTAATAAAATTACTTTCATACTAAGCGACTACACGTTAAGGGCACGGACCCCTTCTTAGGGCGTCGCTGGGGGAGGAGAGCAAGAGACAGGCTGGATCGGGCGTATTCAAAACTACAAGCTCAGTGGCAATGTGGGCTGGCTTGAGCAGGGGTCCAGGGGTCGGGGGAGCGGGATTGGACAGGTACGTTGCGACTGGTATCGACGGCGAGGACGGAACGACGACGTGCCTGTAGGGTTCTCTATTAGTGCTAGGTGGGTGTGTCAAGTGGACTACTGCCCGACTGTTTATATGCTAGTCGTGCGATAAACTCTGTTTGCGCGATGCAAGATTTTGCGTAACGCGTAGTTCGTATGCGCTGATGTAGATGCCGCTTCAAGTAGGTAAACCATTGTTCATAGCACCACATAATCATCTGCTTAGCTGTTTCTGAAATGGTCCCGTTTACACATTTTCATTTTGATTTTATGTATGTGTCTTAGGTAAAAATACAATGGGTATTTAAAATATCTGACCTGACATCCTTTTAACGCTGGAAAATCATCCAATGGCTTCTCCCGCTCTGGGTGGAGCGGAAGGGAGTGTGAGACTCTTACTGACTAAAACCCATCCATGTTCCTTCCGTAGCCCTTTATGTTCTGGGGTAGCGGTAACCCTTTCGGACAATCCCGCTTAATATAGGTATCCATAATCAACTTAAACTAAAATAAAAACAACCATGCACTTTTATTAATTCAGTTGTCTATCGAACAATTCTGATCTAGGCTGATCACTTGATCAGATACCTTAGAGTGACGTGTTTGATGTTATAGGTATATTTATATTAGAAGGTTGGTGCTGATACAAAATAATTGTGAGTCATTGGAACAACCTGGTCGTAAGCGATGATCAATTTATGACAAGTTTGCTTTGTTCGTAGTCAAATTACGTAACATAGCATGTAGGCATTAGTGATCATTTCAATTCAATGGGACGTTCGGGAAATCCTTGATATTTTTGGTCTTTGAATGGTGTGTCCGTATTGAATGTTAAGTTTTAGCAATTATTTTCAATAGAGGATTTTTTCTGCATATTATGCTATCTACTAAAAAAAATATCTAATATTACCTTCTGTTTCTTTGTTCGTTTGGATGCCGGCAATTATCCTACGGGAACGTATTAAGGGAATAAAATGTATCCTATGTCTATATCCAGATTATAATCTATCACTGTGCCAAACTTTTGTCTTTGTTATATAATGTGATTTTGCTAGCCGCTTTGAAACCTAAGCTGAAAGAGACCAACCAAATATTCCTCCACATTGACTGGTAGCATGTCATGACTGCAATAGGTAAGGCAGAATTTACGAACTCTGCTTATCAAGTGGCCAAAGAATGAAGAAACCTTTTGGTCACGGAAATTGACGGGAAGTGTCAAAAAAACACTTCAAAAGGTATTATGAGATTTGACGAACATCATAATTAAAATATGTTACAATTACAACCTGGACCCCTTAGTGTCAGTGTCAATTACAACCTGGACCCCTTAGTGTCAGTGTCAATTACAACCTGGACCCCTTAGTGTCAGTGTCAATTACAACCTGGACCCCTTAGTGTCAGTGTCAATTACAACCTGGACCCCTTAGTGTCAGTGTCAATATTCCATAGAAAATAAAGCACCGACAGCTCTTAAGCGTGGTTTATGCACTGATTGCGTTAAGTGACAGACAGCTGCAGTTCTGTTGGGGAGTTTGTTGTGCCCCTTCTTCTTCCCAGCTAAAGAACTAGGAAGTGGTGAAGTGTGGGGACTGTCTTATGTAACTTTGACCTCCAAAAAGTGCTGATTTTCAGCCTAGTTTGTATAAAAGACTTGATTTTGAAGTTTGGATGGTGAAATTCGTCTAAGTGTAGACTTAGTTTACTAAAATTGCAATGGTCCTGCTATTATGAGTTTTGACAGATTGTGTATGGCAAATCTATCAAAAAAAACGCTATGGAGAGACCACTGCAACGTTTGTAAATGAATGACCACAGTTAGTGTTACATTGTTAGAAAAAAATAACGCTGTCGTCAAATCTCTTAACAACTTTCGAAGTGTTTCTTTTTTTAAACTTCCCGTCAAACCAAACTAGGCAAGGGTCAGACAAGGGTGCCTGGAAGAGTTCGCGAAAGCAATAAAGCCCATTGTACATTTTGTAGTGTTTGTTTTAATTTTTTCAATCGTGGCTCTACGAGGTTTTTGAGCCGGTTTGCACGGGTGTATTTAATTACTATATAAGCAATTTTGTTTTTAGAAAAGTGTTTTGTTGTTGTACATTTTGTAGTGTTTGTTTTAATTTTTAGTATTTTTTTTGGGGTACAACTTAAAGTTATATAAATAAATTCGTTGCTCTTATATTGTATAAGAATTTAAAAATATTATGTAGCCAGAGTCAACGAGCGGAACGTACTTGCGACTACATGTAAGGATATAAAACAAAAAGTTTATACGTAAGATATTTTTAGCCAAGGCGGGCGGGACCGGTTCCATGGTCCTTGAAGACGTGCGGCACATCTTCAACCATTACCTGTTTTTGTTTGGAAGATTAAAACACAAATATAATGTCCCGTCTTCTTATAATACCTACTTAGTGTTTCGGCTAATAAATCAGAACTTGCTAATGTAGGTACTTAAATACAGAATGCAGTCAATCAATCTGCCTATTCTTTTTCCAACTATGTTGGGTCAGCTTCCAGTCTAACCGGATGCAGCTGAATACCAGTACTTTACATGAAGCGACTGCCTATCTGACCTCCACAACCGAGTCAGTCTTTTTCTTTTCTTGTGTTAAGTGGCTAACCGGGTGTCAGAGTTTTTATGCTGCCCATGGGCCTCTGACCTAGCTTTATAATAAATGCTGTTGAGGAATAGCTCTCAGACATGCTGGTTTCCTCACGATGTTTTCTTTCACCGATTTTAAGAAAGTGATAATTATACAATACGCTCATGAATCAACAAGTCTGTAACTGGGTAGTGCGATAACCCGTTGGTAAGACTGCGGTTATCAGGCTTTCGGACTTCTAACCACCCGTAACGGCTGTCAAAAACCCATGAATGACTGTCGGGCCCAACGGCTTAACGTGCTTTCCGAGGCACGGAGGAACCACGATATGTCAAGATGGTCACCCATCCATGATCCAACCTCAGCAAGCGTAGCTTAACCTTATGGATTGATCCGTGCGACTGTCATATTTTGATTAGGTAAAAAATTAGTAGGTAGATACTAATAACGGTATAAGGCTATAAAGTCATAATAGAAGCATGATATTTGTAAATGCAGACATACTGTCTCTTTGGTTTATGCAGTTTGTTCATTGATTCGGGTACATATCAGTAGCTAAGCATCCCGATATTTATATAAGGTGTTAAAAAATTAACTCTAAGAATTTGTTAGGAGCTTTGTACTCATATTTAGGAACAACTTTGACTATTGGATGAACTCTGAAATTGCGAAAAAAATATGAGCTGTGCCATACATTTTATTGAGTTCCGTGTGCGTAGATGTATGGAACAGCAATTTTTTTTATTATAGTAATTTTTTAACACCTTATATATTCCGTTTCCGGTGCAATGTGGCGGCGCAGTCGGCACCTGCTTACTAACATATCATTACCCCTGCTCACCTGCTGTGATTAAACTCGTGAGGTGTTGTGTTGTCGTTGGATGAAGGTGACGACATTTGCCTGATCATCTAATACGAGCTACGCGCATGGTGTGCATAGCAGAGAGATTGTGTAGGCGCTGAGTAACTTAACCCAAATAAACAATCGTTCACTATGCAGTGTATTGTTGTACGCTCATTTATATAAAATACATACATATAATATAAGGTGTTAAAAAATTAACTGTAAGGATTTCGTGGAAGCATTATACTCATCAATACGAACAACTTTGACTATGGGATGAACACTGAAAAATAATAATTTATAGACTTACGTGTGCATAAGTGCTCTTACTTAATTATACGAGGAGCTCGTGGTTAAGTTATATCAGCCGCACGGGTTAATCTGTCAGGTGAAATTACGCTTGCCGGGTTTGGTCTGTGGATGGGTGACCATCTTTACATACCGAGTCTCTTCCGTACGTCGGAAAGCACGCTAAGCCGTTGGTCCCGGCTGTCATTTGTGCATCTTTGACAGTCGTTACGGGTCGTTACAAGCCCGAAAATGTGACAGCCAGTCTTACCATGGGGTATCATATTGCCCAGTTACTGGGTTGTGGAGATCAGATAAGCAGTCGCTCCGTGTCAAATACTGGTGTTCAGCTGCATCCGGTATTAACGTTCTGCATCGTTCTCACATGTATAATATTAATATGAACTATGTAACCAATATTTTGTTTAAAAGAGTGTCCAAGGAGTTTTCTGCCCGTCTTCCCATGAGGGTAGGCAAAGACTCATTATATATATACTCTTTTTGCTTCGTTCACGTTCATACATCTGGTCAGACAGGCACGCCGCCGGTTGCGAGTGCGCACCTACACGGACTTCGCAACATCACCACAAATTAGGTAATATGTCCTTTTAGGGCTTTATCCCGGCGTTTCCACTCTTTAACTGACTTATAAATACCTTTTGTTAGTCACCTGGCCTTCCTCGCAACATGGCTAAACCATCTAACCATATTATTTTCAACGTTTTAAGGTTAATAATGATTTGGAGGAATCTGCCATTTGGTATTATCAGTGCCGTTACGTTTTGTGCGAGCTTTTCACCAAACAGCGGTTACATTAATAAGGTTAGCTTGATATAACTTTTGGGCTTATTGGACGACTCGCACGAATTTAACTCGCACGAAACGTGCGAATCGACTACTTTAAAAAATATGTAGTCGATTCGCACGAAGTTCATTTAATGGCGTGCGAATCGACACCGTCACAAATATGTAGTAGGCTATTCGCACACGTAATGTTTTTTATGAAATGCAGTTAAGATAAAGTACACTTGAGTACAGAAGTGGTAAGGTCAAATGTGTTTTACTCGTAATAGATAGATAATGAAAACACAATCTATAATAAAAACTTTCTGTATTAAAATTAAAATTAAAAAAAAAAAAAAAAAAAACATGTAGATATGCCACGTTTTAAGTAATAATTATTACTTATTTAATACAGATCTTTCTTACTTTCAAGTAAATATCTGTTATTTAAACTTCGATTATTTTTTAGTTTTATTTCAGTGATGGCTGAATACGACTGTACTTTATTTTTTTTATTCCTTAAAATGAAATGTGTGCGAATAGCCTACTACATTTTTGTGAGGGAGTCGATTCGCACGCCAATAAATAAAATGTGTGCGAATCGACTACAGAAAAAATGATATTTTTTAAAGTAGTCGATTCGCACGTTTCGTGCGAGTTAAATTCGTGCGAGTCGTCCAATAAGCCAAATTTTGCCCAGTAATAAAACTAGTGGTATACTTAAAACTTATTACTCGATTCCCTAGCTTTTAGTATTTCTCGTTTGGAAACAGTTTTTGTTGAGATATTTATGTACTATATTTTTAATTCGTTATGATATACAGGGTGAAATTGAATTCATGAGCATTATTTTAAGGGGTCATTGTAACTACTTTCAGTATGGGAATCAATCTGAAATCACGACAAAAAATATCTGCTATTCCTTACATTATGCTAGCATAACAGAACAGATGTTTTTTTTTGCGATTTCATTCTGTAAAGGTGGTTAAGTAAGCAATTGTGATCTTTGGCTGTGTATATAAGGACGAGATTATGTCAATACACGCCTCGACGTCAGCGTTCTCGTAAGACTCGTTGCAGGTCAATGACAAGTGTGTGCTCCAGGGAATTTGTGTAGCCATAGTGTAACATCCAATACTTAAAGAGACATGCACCTTTATTGCGTGCGAAAAGGTAAAAAAATATATATATAGTTGAAGACACAATATTTATTTTACAAAATAATTTTAAATTAACACAATAACTTAAATAATAAATCAATAAATAAATTGCAGTCTACGAGTAAGACCTTATTTCTACGAAGGTAGATGAAGAGAAGTTTCAGTGCTTATAAAATCACCTTCCAATTATAAAAAAAAGAAATATCAAAGAGCCGATAGTAAGTAACTCTGTAGTCCAAATGAATTTTGAAGGAATAAATAACTGATTTAAATAAATTACAAGTTTATGGCATATTTCCTAATGTAATGAAGCAACCTCATTTGAATTGGAATTTTAATTCAAAGTCAAGAAACTTCTATTTATGTGCGTCAAACTCTTTTGTTGGTTAAATCGGTAAAAGATTGCTAAAGAAGCCTGAAATTCTACTTACTAACTAAAAAATATCTAGATTTCAATGCTGATACTGCATTGCGGTGTTGTAAAGTTTTGGTCAATGATATCATAAAAATAAATACATTGTTTGTTGACGACTGTACAATGTACATACGCATTAAAAACTTACTTCAGCAGTAAATTCTTAGGGCCCTTGCTCACGATGCCTTTTTACGTTTAGTCAAGGCGCTTATGAACTCGTGGAGAGCTTAATCGCTGAGAATGTTAGGGCAAATTTCACCAATAAAACTGGATGTGATCAGCACATCTAAACCGCGTTCAATAGCTATTAGTGTCAAAATTTCATAGAAAAAATGACACTGTCAGCTCTCCAACGTGGTTTATGCGCTGATCGCGTTTAGTTTAATGGGTGAAGTTCTTTTAGCAGTTAACGAATTTGTCGCGCGATTTTTAAGCGCCAGTAGCCAGACCGAGTCAGATGCAACTAAAATTATGTTTTGGATTTAGGTACAGGCAAAGTTCCTTTGCACACATCATTTTGTGCAGACACTTAGATTATTTTTCCTTCAGAGCCATTCTTCTCGCTAGCGTAAGGCGCTACTCGTAATATTTAATCAGAGACGAGAACTGCAAAAAAATCGTCCCTATTTCTCGATGAGGGACCACTTTTCCCACTTCGGAATGCCGCAGCACCGACCCCCTTGCTTCTGCCCCCAAAATTGGGAAAGGGGAAGTTGGGGACTCCTCTATGCCTGACATCTAAGAGGCCGTCGCCGAAGAACTGGAAAATGAAAATTATGTTGTTATTAGAATATTTAAATGGATTTAGAAAATTTGTAGAGTTTGCATGGTCGTTACAAAAAACTTGAATCTGCATTTAACATTTTAATTATCAGATATAGACAGAATTATAACTATACTATATTATGTAGACATTGAAGTGCGTACACCAGCCGAAAGTAAAGCTTTCATTTTGACTAATTTTGACACATCAAAAATATTATTTACCCAAAAAGGAGATTTTCGAATGGCGTCAAGGCGTAGTACTATCATATATTTTAACTAGCTTCTGCCAGCGGCTTCGCCCGCGTTTACCCCCTTTAAGTCCCCCTCAAGGCCTGTTCTTAAACGGGGTTTATGTGCGTTAAGTTTCATTGGTGGAATTCGCCCTAAGTTTACGTTAAGGTAGTGATTGATTCGCAAAGTAACAATAATAATTTAAAATAGTATAATAATGTATATAAAAATGAAAAAATTATAATAAATGTGTATGTATGTGTGTTTTTTGTATGTGTGTAATGTGTATATGGGAGTGACTACCGATATGACGACTAATAGAGAAGTATGGACGAAGAAGACATGTTGCGCCGACCCCAAATAAATTGGGATAGGGGCAGGAGAATGATGATGATGAATGTATATTATAATACCAAGACAAGTATTTATACTAATCTTAATAATATCTAAATCTCTTGCCTAATTCTAAATCAAATCCGTTTATGCTGACCAATCGACTTAATCAATACCCTTTTTTTTTTTTTTTTTAAGTCTGGGAAATCATCCAATGACTGCTCCCGCTCTGGGTGGAGCGGAAGGGAGTGTCAGACTCTTACTGACTAAAACCCATCCATGTTCCTTCCGTAGCCCTTTATGTTCCGGGGTAGCGGTAACCCTTTCGGACAATCCCGCTTACCCGGCAGGCTTGGCCCTGAGGGGCCCCTTCATATGCCGACATCTCTTTGAGGCGCGCGTGGAACATATACGCGCCGTACGGCACGGGTCTGGTGCTGATCGGACGGTGAGTCACCCATTACTCACCGCCCGCAGGCCCGCGCCTACGGTGGCCGGGAGTCGTCACGTGGCTCCCGACGCCCGGGGCGTCTCCTGCGGCGGCTGGGACGGGAGGACCTTTCTCTCTCCCATCCCGCCACCTCCTTCGCGAGCTTTTTCGCAGAAGGAGGTGACTGCCTCCCACTCCCTCTCGCCCCGGACCATGGCTTGCACCAGGGCCGGGCGCGAGAGGTCGCCGCCGCCGATCGCCTCTACGAGGACACGGCGGTGCTCTGCCCATGCGGGGCAGGTTTGCACCGTGTGCTCTACCGTGTCCTCTGGGCGATCCTCGCAGTGGTGACACCCGGGCGTTTCCTCCCGCCTGATGATGTGCAGGAACCTCCCGAAACATCCATGTCCGGTGAGGACCTGCGTCAGGCGGTAGGTGAGGGCGCCGTGACGCCTCTCTAGCCACTCCTCAAAGAGGGGCCTTACCGCCACTATCGTGGCGTGCCCTGCGCTGGGTTGCGACAGTCGCTGCTTCCAGGCCGCCATGAGATCGCGCCGGAGGTCCGTCCGCTCCACCGCAATTTGCTGCGGAAACGGAGTTTCCCCCAGCTTAGTACCTCCGCGCGCCACTCGAACAGGCGCGCGAGGACTATCGCCTCCAGATCCCACGGCGTTAATCAATACCCTAACGTGCATTTCAAAACATTTATACTTACATCAGGTTGCTGCTGCTGGAAGCCGTTTAGAGAGTTAAAACCAAAAGCTGAGGACGCGCTCTGGCTCTGGCTTCCACTCCCACCGAACCCACCGCCGAGAGCCGAAGCCGAAGAAGCAGCGCCGGACCCTGAGAGGCCGGAACCACCGAATGAAGCGGCTTGACTACTCGCCTGGCTACCGCTGAAGCCGCTGGAAAATACAAAAACCGGTTTATTAATATTATTCATCTTTGGTTATTTAGACAGCAACTATAAGACAGCTGGGAGTTGGAATCAAGACAACTGTGGTCAGAGTCCAATAAATGGTTAAGCCCTAAGTGTTGTGATGTGTGTTTAACACATCGCCGTAGAGCTTTCAGTAGCTAAATAGCAGGGTCACTAATAGCAGGGTCACTAATACCACACTTAGAACTAAGTAACAAAAAACCACCGAGAAAACGAAGGTGAAATGAGTTTCAAGTGAGCTGTCAATAGCATCAATCCACAGCATTAGGTAGAACGACAGCTCACTTCACGCTCACTTAACGCTTACTTCACCTAAGTTGTCACAGTGAGATTTTTACAGAATCCTCCGACAGGACATGTTACCGCTTATCGCTACGTCATTATGTGCTAGCGACAGTGTCCGGGGGATCATTATTCAGCGTGCAAGTCACTCCATGCCGTTTTATCTGCGTATTTATTTGATTGGTCAGGAATAGTACAGAGGCCAGCACATCAAGTTACCACAATCTGTCAAATTTCTTTGATAGTATTTCAACTTTATTGCAAAGACATAAGGTTCATTTTTTATTAAGAAAATTTGACAGTTAGGGATAGCTTGATGTGCTGGCGTCTGTACATAGTTCATGGCAACCAATCCACTATAGCCGACCAAACCCATAGCCCAATATATTTTGTTTCTCTTCTGTTATCTCAGCGATTTGGATTGTCAGGACTTGTCAACGCATTTGTACAGGTAAATTGATCATTTTGTTACACAATTCGACATTATCAAAACAATTGATCACGTGATATTTCGAGAGCTTATGCCGTCTAATTTCGTTATCGTTAATACAAATGTGACTTTGTCTAGGCACCCAGCATAAACCGGGGTTGTCCTTGGGTCGACTTGCATAGTGCATACAGGGATAATCGTCGGTTAGTGCTTCACTTCATTCAAAACATCTAGCGGGGGTACCTCCGAGTTGGCTTTGGCCCCTCGAAGGCTGGCATTGCCATACAAACGTGGCAATCCACTGTATGGCAATGTTGATGCTTTGGCCAAAAAATGCTATTCTTCTATCTGCTGTAGGACAGTAAGTTGTTTAAAAGTTGTATAAGTTAAAACAACTATGTTAATGACGCGTTTCTTACGTAAGTATGGACATACTTAAGTATTTATTACACATGTCTGTATACCGTAAAAGTAAATCTGTGAAACGTTGACTCACATTTGGGAAACCCGGGCATTTTTTTTACTGACATTGTTTTTATTCGGGCCACGCACCAAAGGCACGGTACCTATCTTTGTATTGAAAGTATGTATTTTTTATACCTATGTTTAGAGGTTTTTGTTGTTATCTTGATTGTCACCTCCTGTTTTAGCTCCACAATTAAGCAGGCAATGATGCTTAAACAAATGAATGAGCACTTGTACCAAATGCGACAACTGGATATTTATAACATTATCTAGTGGGCATCAATCTTTAGGGACGGATTATAAAAATAATTTAATCACATTATAAAAATAAACCACGATAACCCTTAACGAAAATTACGAAATTGTGTGTTATTTTGCCAGTCACATTTGTCTTTCAAGACAAAAAAAAAATTATTAAAAAAAACGAAAATTTTAAAACATGAAAATACTCGTAGTAACCCACCGGTATCGGGAACAGGATCAAGACTATTATTATTATGACTACAAAACTTTTGTCTAAAAATATTTAAATTAGCCTTATTATAATAATGTGACATCAATCCCATTTATCTAAATTCTTATGTTTAGTAAACAACAAGGTGACTGACCTTCCGAAACCATTGAACGACGACGCTTGGCTGGCGGAGTGCGAAGCGCTGAAGCCTTCGTTGAATCCGAACGAGAAGGACTGCGACGCTGATTGGCTGGCCCCAAGCCCACTCGCACTGCTGCTTACGCTCGCTGTCAAACCGCCGTTCCCAGAGGGAGCTACGTTGAAACCTCCGCCGAACGAACCGAACCTCGGTTTCACTTGACTAGGTCCCGGAGCCCGCCTCTCATGCGGCAACAAAGTACTCGGATCACGCTCCAAATGTTCCAAAACAGGTAAAACGGGTGGAGTGATCACTGGCTCCAGCTTCTTCTCCCGCCTCCCTTCATCCGGGAACACGAATCCATTCGCCGGCGCCGGCAGAACAATCTTCAGCACAGAGGCGAAGCACAAGCACGTGTAGATGAACCTCATGATGTCTTCTGGTGACTACGTGAGATTCACGATGTATCTTGTTTTAATAGGGTCGCACGAGGTCAGCGGCGGTGTTGGCATGCGGCACGCGCCGCAGCCTTCAGAAAACCCACTGCGCTGCGCCCGAGACGACATCCTGCCAACTACCCATCCCCCCCTACACGCCCATGCCCTTAAAAGGCGTATTCCTTTTAAAATTAACGACTTCATTGTCTCCAGTTTATTGGCGGCGGGAAAATTAGATGGCTAAGGTGCTCGTGATTGGGAAATCCAAGTGTCCTACTTTATTTGTACAGTTAAACAGTCCGAGCACGATGCCATTGTGTGGTCAGCCGCGGAAGCTGATGAGCTCGGAGGTTTTATTCTATGCGCATCTTATTATCTCACTTGGCAACATTTTAATTTTTACTCTTTTATTCCAAAAACATTTTTAAAAACAGCTAAACGAATTCTTATGGACTCGGTCCATTTATTATAACACTAAACGATTGTTAATTCATTAATAAATAATAAATTATCATTTTTATTTTGCAATAGGTCAGGGGACAGAAATTCGGTTTGGAATTTATCATAAACATACGATATTTTATTATATAGAAATAAACCTTTTTTGAATTTATGCAAAATAGTAGCGGTATTTTATAATTATGTTTGTTAGGTATTTATAAAGCCAATTCTAGCACACTTTACCACATAAAGAACAATATTGAGTTGCAAAATAAAACAGTATGATTTGGGAAATGAATGTATTGTAAAGTAACAATGCAGCAACATTATGTGCGCACTTATTATAACAAAAATTCTAGTCATTACGTCATTACTTAATTATTTCCACAAGACTGTTGTAAATACCTACACACTTCAGAACATTCTACCTAAGACAGGTTTTGAAAAGAACATTGTGATTTATTGAATCCTCGTTGGTCTAGTGGTGGCAAGCGCTACAGTTGCTGAGCACGAGGTACGGGTTCGATACCCAGGTCTGACAAAATGTTATAGGGTTTTCCCGGCGTCTGGATTTGTGCTAGTTTGTACGGGCTACCCGTAATGACTGTCAAAGATCCACAAATGATAGCCGGGACCAACGTCTTAGCGTGCTTTCCGAGGCACAGAGGAATCTCGATATGTAAAGATGGACCCTTCCACGAACCAACCCCAGCAAGCGTAGCCTAACCTAATGAATTTACCCGTGCGGCTGTTATACTTAGCCACAAGCTCCTTTAAAGATACAAACTGACACAGACCCGCAAATTGCAAAAAATGCAAAATTACTTCATTTAAATTTACAGCTTAAAATGAGCTCGAAGCCATAGAATCGATCATTTCCGATCAGATCTACATAATGGTTGTATCCTCATTACCTTGTAAACGACATAATTCACGTCAATACCTATAAGTAATGTCAAGTTACTATTAACTTGTCATAAAGTAGCAGTTATAAGGTAGATTGCCCTATTGGCTATCATCATTATAACTAGGGTTGGCGACATAGTATTTATTTAAATCCGTGTGAATTCGGCTCTGGCTCTTTCTTGGTGCTGAGGTTAGCCATTGCCATTCAACGTGGCAATACAGCAAGCGTTTAGGGCGTCTTTGCGCCGGGATCAGTTAAGGGCGGGTTATTAGACAAGTTTTTTTTTTGACGTGTGGTTGTGACCATGAATTAGATAAATGTAGTTAAGTACGTATGTTTAAGAATGTCGTGTGTGTTTTACAGTGTGTTAATTAAAGAATAAATATTCTTTTGCTTATTAATTCTGTGTCTGTTTGAGAAGAAGTATTTGCTCTAATAGGATTGAATAATTACCTGCTTATAGATCCACAAGTAAACGTTAAGTGGTATAAGACCGTTAATTTAGTTTGTTAATTAAACATTTTTTAATTTATACAATGGCAGTTTTATGTAAATATTTAGGTATCCATTAATTTCTATGTTATGTTAAATTCATGATTCAACAACTAAAAATACATTTGGATCGGTAAATTTGTTGAAAATTGGTATATTTATCTCACAAAAGAAACTAGAGAGAATAATGGGTTTTTCAACGATTTGCTTTGATATGCAACTAAATCAATTTGCCTAAATTCTAGTATATTAAAATAAACTTAAGAACGTTTATTTTTATCAGAAAAATCTCTGTATTTTCCTCAAAGGCACTCCTTCGGACTTTGAAATCCAATTTGTATTTAAAGTGTGCACGCGTCAGTGAGATCCTGGTACTTACATATGCCCTAGAATTAGATATAGTATAGATTAATATTGATTGTGCTATTAGTTATGACTTAATGGGGCTTCCATTACTTCCATGTTCATAAAATAAAAGCCTCTTAAATAAAAGATTAAAAGAAAAACAATTTGTAAGCATAGATAAATTTAAACGTAAGAAACTTTACATGTTATTTATCCGAAAAAGACTTCAAGCATTATGTTAGGCATATCCCAAAAAATTACAGTTACAATACCAGCTCCAACTGGTATACTTTGGGTTAGCCCTGATAGCAATATTCATAGTCTTTCTGCCCTTGTCCATTGTTACTTGGGGTCGACGCAACACGTTTTCTTCTCCCAGTCTTCCCACGTCGACCGATACGCTTCCTTCATTCACTTTTCTTTCATTTAATTCCTCACGCAAGCTAGCCACCTTAAATTGTCTTTGGCGTGCCTCACCCTCCTCATCCGTCAACATTTATACTCATCACTTGACTTCCTCCTCATCACATACCAAGCCAAAAGATCTCCGGACAACTTTTCCGTCACTTACTCCAACGACAACGTTGCTAACGATTTACCAAAGTATGTTTCTACCGTACAATAGTGAAGTCATCCTTAATTATTACCCAACTACGACACAAAGGTGGAAAATCCTCATTGATGTGATGCCCTCGTGGTGACCCCACGTCATATGCTTACTGACTAATAGTGGTCTCTTGTCCCAGTGGTCTCTTCCGTCAATAGGACCGGGAATCAACGCCACTTGTGCCTGCCTCAACTGGTCGCAAGTGCTACTGCTGAGCCTGAGGTCCGGGGTTCGATGCCCAGGTCAGACTAATGAAATTCGCGGGGTTAGCAGTATTGTCTGAAAGAGTTACCGCTACCCCGGAACACAAAGGAAGGAACATGGATGGGTTTTATTCAGTAAGAGTCTGACACTCCCTTCCCCTCCACCCAGAGCGTGAGGAGTCATTTGAATTACCCACCCTAAAAAAAAAGGCTAATGATAATGTGTTATTCTAAAGGCATTTCTCAGTAGCAGCTGGATTAAGGTCCGATTGATGGCAAAAAGCTCGCCGCCTATTACATGGTACTTAACGATGACCGACAAAATGACATGACAATGACATGAAAAATGGATGAACCCAAACCCTTCGTATGTCATTACGGCAGAAAGCAAGGAAACCAAATAATCTTGATGCCAGTGGACACTTGAACATGCTGTGATAGCCCTAAAAAGTAGTGATCCGAAGTGTAAGGTGAGTGTGAACAGGGCCGGGGTCACACGTCGCGTGTCACGGTCGCCGATCAATGTACATTATCGCACATATACACAATATGTGTCTACATTTTCATTATATGTATAACATCGGCTGCCAGCGCAAGCATGGCAACGTGCAGAAAAAGATAAAATGAAATTTGCTCTAATTGTGATGAACTTAATAATTGTATGTCTTCAACAAACTGGTACATCTTATATATAAAATTCTCGTGTCAAAATGTTAGTTACCATACTCCTTCGAAATGGCTTGACCGATTTTTATGAGATTTTATATGCATATTCAGTAGGTCTGAGAATCGGCTACTATCTATTTTTCATACCCCTAAATGATAAGGTAGGTTAGGTAGGTAGGTGTGATAGTTAAAGCAGAAAAACTATCGGGTCAGCTAGTTTACATACTACTCTGTCAAGAAAGTACCGGGAAAAGATCAATAATACGCAAAATGTCTGTTATTCATCCAAATTTATTTTATCACCTTCAAAGTATGCTCCTTTAGAAACGATACACTTGCGCCAACGAATAATCCATTCATCAAAACATTTTTTAAACGCTGCTTCCGGAATTGAGTTCAGTTCTCGCCGCGAATTCTCCTTTATGTCTTCTATCGATTGAAAACGGGTGCCACGAAGTGGTAATTTGAGTTTAGGAAAAAGAAAAAAGTCAGCAGGAGCCATATCTGGTGAATATGGTGGTTGCTGGATGGTATTTGTTGAGTGTTTGGTCAAAAAATCGTTCACAATGATAGCCTTGTGCGAAGGCGCATTGTCGTGGTGCAAAATCCAAGAATTTTCTTTCCACAAATCTGGCCTTTTTCGTCGAATTTGCTCTCTTAAACGCCGCATAACGCTCAAATAATATTCTTTATTTACCGTTAGACTTTCCGGTAAGAATTCAGAGGGCACAACACCGCGATAGTCAAAGAAAACCGTCAACATGACTTTGACTTTTGATCGACTTTGACGTGGTTTTTTCGGTTTCGGTTCAGTTGGAAGGCGCCACTCCGAAGCTTGTTGACTAGTTTGCATGTCAAACTCGTAAACCCACGTCTCGTCACCAGTAACAATGCGTTTCATGAATGTTGGGTCCGAACTGACTCGTTCTAGCATGTCCTCAGCGACTTTCATGCGATTGAGTTTTTGGAGAATATTCAGATCTTTTGGGACTAGCCGAGCAGCAACATGTTTCATACCCAAATGATTAGTTAAAATGGTACGGATCGACTCGTGAGATACAGAAAGTTCGGCGGCTATCTCTTTCAGAGTTGAATGGGGATTTTCAGTCACTATTTTCTTCACTTTTGCGATGTTAACTTCAGTTGCAGACGTTGACGGCCTACCAGAGCGAGGCAAATCTTCCATCACATCTCGACCGCTTTTGAACGCTTTGAACCACTCATAAGCACGAGTTTTTGATAAAGTCGATTCACCGTAAGCCTTCTGTAACATTTTCAGTGACTCCGAACACGAAATTCCATTGGCGATGCAAAATTTAAGACAAACTCTTTGTTCGATATTTTTGTCCATTATGAAATTCGCAATACACACTATATATGATATTACTAAAACCAGCACTGTATTTAATATAAATAACAGATGCAACTCAAACTCCGCGCCAAAATGGAAAACAGTTGTGCCAATCTAACAACTACAAAAAAAACAAAAATTTGAATTGGAACCATAAACAAATCATCCATTCCCGATACTTTTTTGACTGAATGTATATTTTCCTAAAGTTTGAGAGTTGCCCAGAATGGAGTGCGCTTCGGTACGAAAAATGTTTTGGTTTCCATGACCGAAGAATTTTTAAGAACTACAAACTTTTGTACAGTGAATGCGGGAGAATAAACTTGCCATTATAAAATTTTCAAGAAATTAATCTTCTTCTTAGCGTGTCGATGGCAAAAATAGTAAAAATAGTTTAAATAAATATATTTATATTTTAAATTATATTGGCCCAAAATTCAGCAACGCGAATACCGTTCACTGACGCAGCCATTAGGTCCTCACGTGTGCATGTGACGGGGCATGCGGTGCAAGATGGGAGGTGAGCCATTGTCTGTGGGGAGACGCCGCACACACATCGGAGATCTAAGCCATCCATGAACCCCCACTTATCTCTTTCGTCAAGTAAAGAAATTAATTATTTCTTTACTTGACGAAAGACGTTCCCGTTGAGCCACAATAGTATAGCGTCCATACATGCTAAAAAAATAATACCATTAAAATATATCTCGAGAAAGAAAAGTCAGCTGCTCCCTACTGTATCTACTATTTATGTTCGCATTTAACTCGTTTTTTTTTGTTAATTATAAACTCCTTTGTTAATTAACATTATGTATAAATATTTTATTTCTAGTGAAAAATACTAAAGAAAGTTTTAATAACCCTTTGAATTAACGATGAAGATGAGAAATCCGTTACGACATCGTGACAGTCCGTGATGGCCCATTGCTATCCTTAGACGAATTTGTGAGACCAGTTTAATTATAACCCGTCCGAGTGTTATTCGTTAGATAGAAGCATGCCTATGTTTAACAGGCGTAAGTTCTTTGTATATAATTATCCATACAGTCCGATTTTTTTTTTTTTTTTTAAGGCTGGGAAATCATCCAATGACTGCTCCCGCTCTGGGTGGAGCGGAAGGGAGTGTCAGACTCTTACTGACTAAAACCCATCCATGTTCCTTCCGTAGCCCTTTATGTTCCGGGGTAGCGGTAACCCTTTCGGACAATCCCGCTTAGTCAAGTTGAGCTTAAAGTCAAATAATTGATTTCAAATAGGCACAAGAAAGGTGCTTTTGAACGTCAAAATGAACAAGAAATAGAATTATTTCTAGTCGTCCCTTTCAAAAGGTAGTCTCGTGTGGTGAAGAATGGGCAAGAAACTCCACCGTTACTCTTTTAAAATGTTTTGTATACATTAATTATAACTTTATATGTGAAGACGATGCACACATAATAAAAACACTACAACACAAAAGGTGAAAAGAAAAACACATATAGCAATGGCAGGTAAACTTAATTATGTCATAAGTACCTACATGGTGCTCACATATTTACAATCATTCTAAAAGTTAAAACTTACCTGCCAAAATCCGGGGCATTTTTTAATTATTGTTATACCTATAATAAGTCATGATGATGAAAAACCCAGAAATATAAAATTGAATTTTGTATTTCACGCTTATTGATTTGTGTATTACCTAGCTACTCAATTATTCCAAGGTTGAGGAAAAGGTATTCCAAAGTGAAATAAATGCTATTGTTTAGATAAAAAAATATTCCAATTGTGATCCTATCTACGCAGGTAAACGGCTTGTTATTGAGTCACTACCTAGTGAGAATATTATTGTCTGCTAATCGTTTTGAAACGCGTTCACACTTAGTCATCCGTCTGATGATATCAGAATTTGAGTATTTCTCGTTTGGAAACTGTTACTGTTGAGATATTTATGTACTTTATGTTTAACTAGCTCCCGCCCGCGGCTTCGCCCGCAAAATATGTCGACAAATTATACACTTAAACCTTCCTCTTGAATCACTCTATCTATTAAAAAAACCGCATCAAAATCCGTTGCGTAGTTTTAAAGATTTAAGCATACGTAGGGATATAGGGACAGAGAAAGCGACTTTGTTTTATAGTATTCGTGATGATATACAGGATGAAATTGAATTCATGGGCTCTATTTTAGGGGTCATTGTACTCATCATTATGAACAACTTTTACGGTGGAAACACATCTGAAATCACGAAAAAAATTCATTACATTTATATTCACATAACTCGTCAAAATGTAGGGATTATTTTTTTCCCCTAGTACAGACGCCAGCACATCAAGCTATCCCTAACTGTCAAATTTTCTCAATTAAAAATGAACCTTATGTCTTTGCAATAAAGTTGAAATACTATAAAAGAAATTTGACAGATTGTGGTAACTTGATGTGCTGGCCTCTGTACTAGAACAAGAAATTCGAAGGCATGTGACATCTACCAACCCGCACTGGGCACGCGTGGTGGATTACGGCCCACTCCCTCTGACAGAGAAAAGACCTGTGTCAAAGCAGTGGGAACATTTTATGCTGACTATGAGCTAAACTTCAGTACTGACTCATTCGATGTCGTTATTGAAACATTTATTACGAAACTAGCTGCTGCCAGCGGCGTCGCCCGCGTGAATGTCGGAAATTATGCCAAGGTAACGTACTACCGGGATAAAAAGTATCCTATATATTAATCCAGGTCATAAACTACCCCTGTGCCAAGTTTTATCCAGATCTGTTCAGCCGTTTGAGCGTGAAGGACGGACAAACACATACACTCACATACACACACTCGCTCACAAACATACGCCTGTATAATATTATTAGTTTGAAAAAATAAGTTCCACCTGAAATCATATTTCTGAAGATATTTTTCAGACAATAGTAAGAACCTTCGAATGTTGAACCATCACAAACGTCTAGCCATTCATTGGTGAAATTGTGCACGTAGGATCTTTGATAGTCTTTACGGGAAGTCAGGAGCCCTACCCTCTTATTATAAAACGTGGTCTTAAAAAAGTACCGGGTTTAGTACTAGGTTTAAACCATGACCTTGAATAAACGTTATTATAAAAAGAAGTTTATCGCTAGTCCTAGAACTATCTATGGTACCAAAGTTAGACCATCGTGACCCCTAGTTTAACTATGGTACTAAATTGTTACATGTCAAATTCTTAATTTTGAGGTTAGCTTTCGGAAATTATTATTCAGTGATTTTAACCAAAAATGGATATTGACATGATTGATATAGTTGATTTGGAAGATTTGGAGTTGTGGGATACACTTGAGAGTGCCCGGGGATGTAACAGAGTTCGTCAGCGACGAAATCCATTTGAGTTACCTGACGAAGATTTTCGGTATAAATATAGATTTAGTAAACGTTTTGGCGAAAGGATTGTCGATTTACTACGTGAAGATTTATCGCACGATCCTCGAGGATATCCATTAAGCCCCGAAATTCAAGTAGCTTGCGCACTACGCAACTGGGCTCGCCATGAAGTAAGTTTGTACATTGTAATGCAAATAAGACTAACCTGTGCGTCATCAATTATGTATAATTACAAAATTGTTTTGTTTTACAGATTCAAGACGATACTAGTGACTTACATGGCGTATCTCAGCCAGTTATAAGTCAGACCTGCAAGAAAGTGGCAGGAATTTTAGCGCGTATGTCGCATAGATTTATAAAAATGCCTAGTTCATTAAATGAACAAGAAGCAGTGGTTAGGAAATTTCGCAGTATTGCAGATTTCCCAACCGTAATAGGTGCAATTGATTGCACACATATACGAATAAAAAAAATAAGAACTGATGACGGTCAGCTGTATATTAATAGAAAAGGCTTTCCATCAATCAATGTGCAGGTAACTTTGAGAAATTTTATTTAATGCATACAAACAACACTTATTTTTTTAATAAATTGTAAAATAGAGTGAATAAATGAAAATTCACTTTTCAGGTGGTTTGCGATGCTGATCTTAAAATCATGGACATTGTAGCTCGGTGGCGTGGCAGTGCCCATGATTCTAGAATCTTCAGGGAGTGTCGCTTGAAGCAAAGGTTTGAAGCTGGTGCGTTTTCTGGCATCCTCTTAGGAGACAGTGGATATCCTTGTACACCATATTTGTTTACCCCACTGCTGAACCCAAGAACAGAAGCAGAACAAAGATACAACCGGAGCCATATCCGTACACGGAACACTGTGGAAAGATGCTTCGGTCTATGGAAGCAACGTTTCCGCTGCCTACTAAGAGGCTTATATGGGGACATTGAAACAGCTAGGAAGACAATTGTAGCATGTGCAGTCCTTCATAACATAGCTATAGACATGCGGGAAGAACTATTTCCTGGTGATGACAGCAATGACCAATCCTCTAGGGATTTAATACCATTGCAGCCAGTTCTAAATTTACTACGAGGGAATATTAGAAGAAGGCAGTTTATTGAAACTCATTTTAATTAAAATAACATTTATTATATAATAACATTTCTTTTTTATGACATTCAATATGTTAATATGTGCTTATGAATGCTAAAATAAAAGCTAAGTATCCTATTTTTATAAAGATAAGTATTAATAAAATCAAACATAGATAGGAACTATTCTTTTTAATAACAGGCCAAAATTTGTCTTAAAATACTAATTATTAGAAATATATAAGCAGAGGGGTATCTGAAAAGAATTATGTTATATTATTATGTGATCAGTCAGACAGTATTTTAATAAAAAAATAGGTATAGGAGGCACATTACATTAGTAATTTATTTGAAACTCGACTGAACATTTTATACTTATTTACTTCTATACTAATAATATTATAAAGAGGAAAGATTAGATTTTTTGTTTGTGTGTTTGTAACGATTTAACTCTAAAAGTAATGTACCGATTTGAAAAATTCTTTCAGCAATGGATAGCTACATTGTCAGCAAGAAACATAGGCTATATTTTATCCCCGTACTCCCACGGGGATAACGCTAGTTGTAATTAAAAATTGTATTGATATCAGTCAAAAAATGTAACTCACATTTTATTCTTTAGTACTGGTGTTAGTTTTTATCTGAGTCTCCAATAATTGTATTTGTAATTGTAGCTTTTTAATTTTTAATTTTGATATTTCAATATTATAGGCGTGCTCGACTTCCAACATATCAAGCTGCTTTTTTAAAAAATCCTTATTACTATTTATAATAGCTTGACGCCCTTCTGCATTTCTGTAAAATATTTTTTTTTTAATTATTATGTAAAGCACTTATTACACTATCCTTAATTTAGGATTCGAAATGCAGCGCTTTATACCACTTTATTATAACACTTTTCCCGCAATTCTAAATTCAGCGCTTTACAGGGCTGAATTTCGAATCCTGAATTCAGGAAAGTGTAATAAGCGGTTAAGTAATAATTTGACTTCTCATTTTAGTGTGCTATGCTTTATTTATATTTTCGTGTTTCCTTATTGATCGAAATAAAATATATTAAGTATTACTTGAATTTTTACATACTTATTTAGGGTGGTGGTTTTCCCTTTTTTCCTGTTTTTTTGTTTATTTTCTTCTATTTTTCCACTACTTTTTGTTTCCACAACTTCACTGGTGTCGATCACTGAAAATAATAAATAATAATATTAACATTAATGAAACCAACTTGTATTTTTTCTTACGAAATTAGTATAAGTACCTTGTTTTTCTTTAATACTGGAATCTTCATTTTCATCACTTATAATCACTACAAATGGATCCTTTGAGCTATGGGCGCTATGGTCAACATTAGGGTCTTCAACTATTGCTGTTGTTGTATTTGTAATCTGTAACTGGTAAATGTTTAATAAATTAACATCATATTATACTCTCCACTAATGTTAATTTTTACTTACCATTGCATCACTGTCATAATCATTCACGTCTACAACAAAGTCATGCGGAGCAATAGCCATGACCTCCAGGTCCTGTGGAGAAGGTGACGGGGGCTTGTTGCCACCTCCTGTTAAAGACTGCTCTCTCCTGTGAAGAGACAAGTTTGCCTTGGCTGCCAACTTCATTCTCTTCCAAGCCAACTTTATCTCCTCTACAGAACGATTTTTTCCCACAATTTCATTTAGTCTGAAAAAAAAACATAATTTGAATATATTCTATAACAATATCGTATTACTTACAGCAAAAAATAATAAAGTACTTACTTATTAGTTACATTTTTCCATTCTTGTATTTTTAACATATTTACATTAGTTTTCGTCGACTTATCTTCGAGTATTTTAGCCGACTCTGCAATAAGCTGACGCAGTATATCCTAGAATGAAATTAATGGAAGTAGTGTGGCTTATGTACATAGTTTAGTGCATCAAAAAAACTGTGTGTACGTTATCTATGTCCGTTATCACTAACCTTTTCTTCTGGAGTCCAATTAACACCCCTTTTTTTCTTTGATTGTTCCATTTTCTTAAAACGATGCACACACGATCTCACTCACCACAAAGTGCCCAAAGAACTGTGCCTTTATTTAAGATTATTAATCTTGATGTGAAACCGGACATATAGTTTACTTTTAAGTTGTAACATAAACATTTCGATAACATTACTCGAATTACGCGCGCTGTCAAGTTCACTTCGTTATACGGTTATCTCGATAGTTGATATAAACCAGAACAATTAAATTGTGAACATGCATTCAAAAAATTAAAAGTCGGATTATTTAACTACCTTTAAATAGCAAAACTTTATGTTTTACCACTACAAATAGCAATTTATTGTAAATTTTTTCTTTCAATTACGTAACAGCATTTTGTGAAAAGGAACGGCGCATAGAACGCTGAACGAATGATTGAATAGTTTAAATATTTTGTTGCTTATAATCTGTGGATAATGTTTAGACCAGGGACTATCTTTGGTACTAAGTAGTCCTTTGTTGGTCTACGATTTGTAATACGAATGACAGAATTAACGTTAGTACCGTAACAAACCTAGACCTTTTAGTCCTGGTTTAAACCTGGTACTTACGGAAGTTTTATAATAAGACGGCTAAAGTCTGACAGCCAGTCTTACCAAGGGGTATCGTATTACCCAGTTACTGACTGGGCTGTGGCGGTCAAATAGGTAGGCGCTCCATGTAAAATACTGGTATTTGGCTGCATCCGGTTAGACTGGCAGCCGACCCCAACGTATTTAGGAAAAGGCTAGGCAGATTGATATGTGTATACAGAGGCTTGTGGCTAAGTAATAAAAGTCCCGCTAGCCAGGATTGGTCCGTGGTGACCGTCTATACAAACTCACATACACACACTCACTCACAAACATTCGCCTTTATAATATTAGTGTGAAAAACCAAGTGAACTACCACATGAAATCATATTTCTGAAGACATTTTTCAGACAATAGTAAGAACCTTCGAATGCTGAATCATCACAAACGTCTAGCCATTCATTGATGAAATTGTTCACGTAGGTACCAGTGAGAGTCTTGACCTTATTAGTCTGGAACTCTTGCGCACATATTTACACGGACTGCGTTAATGGAACATATTTTTTAATGTACTTGTACATTATAACTCGTTTTGAATTGTATTGCTTGCTTCAAGCTAATAACGGTTTTTCCAATAAATCTGATGAAAGTGTACCTATGTCATCTAAACATGTTGTTTCTTTATACCAAGGTATTTATGCAAGAATTTCAAATATTTACGTACTATACGTAAAGGAACTGGAATATTACTTAAATTCAGTTAGAACGACTAAAAAAATATATTGTTTAAGGAGCACAGCTACACATTACAGGAGAAATCGGGCGAATCCGCCAACAAATATCTATTAAGCAATTGGTAAAAGTTATTTAGTAATTTCCTAATTCATATTTTGGAGTTGTCGACTCGCCCACAAATAAATTAACTTCGTGTATGTCGCCTACAAAAAAATATATTTTGTGTGTCGATTCGCCCGTTTCGGGCGAGCAAATTCCTGCGAATCAACTAATAAGCCGGATTTAAAGAAATATGTCACTTAAAGATCTGCAAATGACAGCAGGAAACAACGGAGGGGTCTTGGTATGTACCCCATACAAGTACCCCGTACATCCACAGACCAATCCTGACTAGCGTGTATATAAAAAGCTGTATCAATAGGCAAAACAAAACCAGGTGTCTCCTTTACTCTACTAAATGTACATATACTCGTATCGAGAGCAAACTTGTAAATACTTGTAATGTATACTTAGAGTACTCAAATATGAACGTTTAAAATAAAGTTGGAATAAACAATCACAAAATGCAGCTGTTTTTGCTGACGGACGAAGCTTTTCTTTGCGAAGGTAGACAGAATTCTTCAAACAAAACCTCTTTGTTTTCAAAATTCCGTTTCCCTGATTTATGAAAATGGAAATCGTATCGATTGAGCAAGGATTGCGATAAAAATAAAGAACGTTAAAGTCGTGGGCGAGTCGGTATTCTAATGTTCAGTTCTAATTTGTCGTAGATGCGTAATTTCACAACGATCGACGATCGCCGCGTGCGCATCAGTTAGCAATGACATTGAACGCGTTGCTTAATTTGTTTTACGAGCAACGAATATATTATCTGGCTGACTGTACTTAAGGTGCATAGCACATCTCACGCTATGAATATGTCCGAAACACCTTTATTTTTTCTTTAGGTTGAGTTTGAGTTTGAAATCATCAAATGACTCCTCACGCGCTGGAGCGGAAGGGAATGTCAGACTTATACAGACAAAAAAACCCATTAATTTTCCTTCTTTAGCCTTTTATGTTCCGGGGTAGCGGTAACCCTTTCGGACAATCCCGCTTACCCGGCGGTCCGAAACAGCTAAGCATTACTATTAGCGGAACAACTTCTTCCTAGCGGACATCTCCAAGGAAATTTGGCTTTGAATTTAAGAATCCTACAGATACTTGGCGCTTGGATACCTGGGACATATGGACACTAACTGATAAAGCGGCAATGTTTTACTCGTAAAGGCGTAACTAAGTCCTAGGCTGACACGATTAAAGCCTGATTCACACGGTTAACAAACGGCAATCACGTCTTGTTGTTTCAAATTCATTGCATGTGACAGGCAACTTGAAACTTGCATCGTGTAAATAGAGCATAAAATAACCAGCAACCGAAGAAGACTAGACTGATATTTGCGTTTATTACAGCCTTTTTACATAATAAGGTTACTTATCTTTACAGCCAGGTTTAAAACAACGAACTATTTTTGAATTTCGATCTCTATTTAGACTTAAGCATAGTTAAAACCGTGTTTAAATGGTCAATTTTGTATTTAAAACTTTACTGTGCTTAGCATAAAACTCAAAATACAATAACTGTAATGGTTCTAAGGTTTAGGCTCGGACTAAAATTATATAAAACGGTAAAAGTTAAAACAAAGCATAGCTGCAGTGCTAAGCGAGCCTAATATTATTATCATACTTGGTTGGTTGCTGTGTATTTAAATTTTGTGTTCTCGTGACAAAGAACAATCAATAAGAGGGGGAACTATGGGAGGGAATGACGATCTTGGTCTATGTTTACAGCAAGATGACTAGACTATAGGCTCTTGAAGAATCGAGATAAGGATGGGATGTTTGGAGTATGACTCTGTTGCACTTACTTCAGTCTTTTGTCTTTTCTGTGTTGTGTGTTCTTCTGTGACTACGGCTCAGCAGTCGTAGTCACAGAAAAACACACCCAGCCAACCAACCCAACCCGGGAATTGAACCCAGAGCTCAGAATTCCCGGGTTGGGTAAAGTTCCATTAGGAATTCTTAGTAAAAGCCCGGAGTTTGGAAGACGTTGGAGTGATACCGGGCTTCGATAAGCAAGTTTACCCGTTGGCCATCAGCGGAATTGTCGAAAGTCTTACCGGTACCCGGGAACAAAAAGGGCGAAGGAACATCGATGGGTTTTAACCAGTAAGATTCTGACAGTCCCGCTCCACCCAGAGCGGGAGCGGTCATTTAATGATTTCCCACCCTCAAAAAAAAAGCCGATCACTCAGCGCCTGATCTCTCTCCGCACGTGTCGTATTGCTGACCCATAGGATTATGAGAATGAAGGAAAAGAAAGAGTGCGCTGTGCACCTGCGTGGGCGCACACACTTTTGCACTATAATATCCCCAGCTCCGGAGGCTGGATTGAAGGTCTGAAGGACTATTTACCTACTTCTGTAATTACTATGCAAATTTTTACGTGTTAAGGATGCTCTGTAGCAATAAGTCAATCATGTCATTTGGTTTATCGATGTGTTATGTACAAGTAAATAAACGACAAAATGATGTAAAATTATTTGTGTTAATACTTAGTACTGTCGTTGGCCGACTGAACTGTCTTGTAGTGACAATGTTGTAAGTCATGTGGCAAGCTGTTTAGTCGTTTTACGAACTGGATTTTTGATATGCAGTTGTTGTAAGATTTCTCTTTACTTTGTCCAGTTGATATATAAGACGAGCGAAACTGTAACTGCTACATTAAGTGTAGGATGGGATATCATTAAGCGGGATTGTCCGAAAGGCTTACCGCTACCCCGGAACATAAAGGGCTACGGAAGGAACATGGATGGGTTTTAGTCAGTAAGAGTCTGACACTTCCTTCCGCTCCACCCAGAGCGGGAGCAGTCATTGGATGATTTCCCAGCCTTAAAAAAAAAAGGATGGGATATCATCAAATGAATCCTTCCACTCCACCCAGAGCAGAAGGAGTATTTTACTGACTAAATCCTATACAAGTTCATTCTTTAGCCCTTTGTGTTCCAGGGCAGCGGTAACCCTCCACCTGCAATCCAACTGATCCAGCGGTAATCCAGTCATCATCATCATTTCAGCCGAAAGACGTCCACTGATGGACATAAGACTCCCTCAGTCCTGGAAACCAAAAAAAGATCAGTATACAGCTCTGAAATCGAAAATTAAAAGACAAACAGCGAATTGGGCCACACTTCACTTATCCAGTGTCGACAAAACTGTGCAAGAAACTCTAGCAACGCATTTCTATCAATCATTCTACAGAACTTAATGACAAAACCGGTTACTATCAATATCTCTCAAATATTCCAAGACATAAGCACAGCTTAAGATTTTGGTTGCCAATATGCAAACGAGATATTTATTGTTCTAACTATCGGGATACCGTTATGGCTGACAAAGAGTTAGATCCGCTTGTTAAGAACAGACATCACATCAAGCTACCCTAAACGGTCAAATATTCCCAATTGAACATGAACTTTATTCTTTTGAAATAAAGTTAAAAATCTATCAAAGAGATTTGACAGATTGGGCTAGCTTGATGTGGCAGGGCCTATGTACCTCAGATAGAAAGGCGTATTATGAGAACTAGTCAGCTCTGATGTCATAATATAATTATGTATCTGAGACCCGGAATCTTGTCAGTCGTGTCTGCCAATGAACTCGGGGGTCAGAGAACACAAGGAAAGATATGATTAATTTTACAGTAACATCTTAAGCCAGTGCGTAACGGCTTTTTATTATTTTTTCGCGAAATTGTACGACTTTTTCTGTGTTTATAAAGGTTATCTAAAAAAAAATGTGAAAATGGTCTGCTGATTCTAAGCTGTTATTTGTTCAATGCTATGGTATAATAAAAAGTATAGTTACTACTATACTTTTTATTATACCTTTTATATTCATTCAGAATACTTGTAAAGATTTCAGAAATAATTTTCTGAAAACTTTACAACTATTCTGAATGAATAGTCTGCCTGCCTAGCCTTTCCCCAACTATATTAGGGTCGGCTTCCAATCTAACCGGATGCAGCTGAATACCAGTATTTTACGTGGTGCCTGAACGGCATGCCTGAGAGATATTTCTCAACAGCATGTGAAACTAAGTCAGAGGCCCATGGGCAGCATAAAAACTCTGACTCCAGGTTAGTCACTAACCATACGAAAAGAAGAAAAAGAACGTGGAGCGACTGCCTATCTGACCTCCACAACCCGTCAGTAGCTGTGTAATACTAGTCTATATTTTATTTATATAATTACTGGAGGGAAAGAGAACTAAGTTTAATGTCAAGGCGTGACATTATGAGTTATACCTAACCCTTTCTTGGCTAACAGTAGGATACTATGTACCTTGAGAAGTCTACACTAGCCAATAGGTACACTAAATATTCGGTCTGTTTTTAACAACTTGTTTACTGATTTTCATCATCCCTCTGGTATGTAATGGATAGTCTTTCATCCACGTAGCGACCGCGGCAAGCGTAGCTTTACCTTCTATCATTTAGCCACGAGCCAATTCCCCGAACGAGTATAAATGTAAAAAAAATGCACCTTGTAATGTGAACTACTTATACCGTTAAACTGAATTAGGAAAAAGGAAATTGTGATATAATGCATTACAGCATCTGGCGCTAAATATTGCACATCGACCTCTGGAAAGAGACAATCGACAAATTGTCAAAATGTTCTAAAAGTTCAAAATATATATTTAGAGTTGTTAACACCCACAATACACAGTCGTTACAATAATTTAAAGTTGTTCTATGGCATCTTTAGGAAAAAAGAGGGAAACCTTTTCGAGGTCAGTCACAGAGGTCAATGTGCAATATTTAATGCCGGGTACTGTATGTAGGTCTCGGCACAGAAATGTGTAAATGTTCAGATTGAAATACTGCCTAATCCGTGCCTACTTATCCAGTACTATTGATTAGGACCAATAGTTCTAGAACTAACTCGCCCTTAACACCTACTTAATGATTTATTTGTTTCAATATTACACAAAACACTGTATTGCTTGCAACCGACAAGCAAACGCCCCTAAGTCAGAATTTTAATTTTTCTTTTTTGCCTGGAAATTAGAAAATTCATCTTGTACACAAGAACTACATATAATCATTTATTCAGTTAATTTTGGCCGTATCAAATCTGTCTAGCCTTTTTCGTCGGGGTCGGCTTCCAGCCTAACCAGATGCAGCTGAATACCAGTATTTTACATGGAGTGACTGCCTATCTGACCCCCACAACCCAGTAACTGGGTAACACGATACCCCTTGGTAAGACTTGGCTAATAATTTTGTCCGTATCATGCAACAAGAATCTATAACAGATATTTTCGTGATTTTAATCCATTACATTCAATTTTAATTAACAAAGCGGCTCAACGCATAAAACCGTTCTGGTTTTTAATAAAAAAGGCTTAAATGGTAACCTGCCAATACAGCACCACTTTGCATTCATACGACGCGACGTGACGTCACAATTTATATAACACTACATTATGAAACAGTAGCTTGGCTGTTCTGTTTCTATAGCTCAACAAAACATACCTCTAGAGATATGACCATGTTTTTAGCTATAGGTCTGAGCTCTAAAGGATGTACATCCGCCAAAGAAGAAGACGTTTGCGCGCTTTGACCACTCTTTTCTCCTTTCTTAACTCTCCCACTCCTTCTTATCTTGCACCTCACTTCCAATAGATATTGAATAATCGGTAGGAATAAAGATACACACATCAAAAGTGTCTAGGGATCAACATATATTTTTGCAATAACTTTTCTCTTGATTGATATTAATTTAAATTTTCTTTAAGGATTCATCAAATAAAGTGTTTTCGTTTGTCACAGTAACGATAAACCAAGTCACCTTTGCATTAATAAAGAAATTTGCCATTTTCCTAATAAAGGGATTTTTGACATTTGAACCACTAACATTAAAGTTCGAAAAAAAGACTGAAATAACAGTTTTCTTTAAAATTTTATTGGGTAACTTAAACAATTAATAATCCGTGTTTCTACCGCGAACACTAACAACACAAGAACATCGGTTTGGCATACTCAAAATGAGTTCATCCAAATCACGCTGTGGAATGGCCGCCCATGTTCGTTGCAACAACAAAAAAAGGTCTTCTTGCAACTGGATACCCTCCATATTCGACTGGTACCGTGGCTGAGCGCCATGAAGGACGGTATCGCTGCACCACACGGAGACAAGACCGATACATTCAAATCTTAACTCGAAGAGCTCCAACAATAACCGCCATGATGTTAGCCGTGAGGCTTCATCACTCTTCAGGGAACTTAATTAGCGACCAAACAGTCAGAAACCGCTTGCATGAAGTGAACCTTCATTCCCGAAGACCGCTACGGGTACCACCTATAGCAATGCACAATCGTAGGATTCGATATCAATGGGCTCTTGAACACAGAAATTGGGCAGAAGAACAATGGCGTTTCGTGTGCTTTTCTGATGAGTCTCGTTTTGGTATGAGACCGTTTTGTATCCACAAGACGTATACGACACTGGAGAACCCCTGGACGCCAACAGCGATTAAAATCCTGCCAGGAAGTCCATCCTTATAGTGGTGGAACCATCATGGTATGGGCGGGTATTTGGATCGGCGGAAGAACTGAGTTGATTTGGATCAGAGGCAACCTCAACGCTCAAATTTATGCTGAGACGATTGTATCTGACGTCATCGTTCCTCTACAAGTGCAAATCGGTCCCTTATTTCAGTTAATGCATGATAATGCACGACCGCACACCGCAAGAGTTGTAAGACAGACTCTCGCCGCAGCTAACATCAATGTCCTGCCCTGGCCTGCTCAGTCGCCAGACTTGAACCCGATTGAGCATGCATGGGATATGCTACAGAGAAGAGCTCTGCCGAATATGGAGGGTATCCAGTTGCAAGAAGACCTTTTTTTGTTGTTGCAACGAACATGGGCGGCCATTCCACAGCGTGATTTGGATGAACTCATTTTGAGTATGCCAAACCGATGTTCTTGTGTTGTTAGTGTTCGCGGTAGAAACACGGATTATTAATTGTTTAAGTTACCCAATAAAATTTTAAAGAAAACTGTTATTTCAGTCTTTTTTTCGAACTTTAATGTTAGTGGTTCAAATGTCAAAAATCCCTTTATTAGGAAAATGGCAAATTTCTTTATTAATGCAAAGGTGACTTGGTTTATCGTTACTGTGACAAACGAAAACACTTTATTTGATGAATCCTTAAAGAAAATTTAAATTAATATCAATCAAGAGAAAAGTTATTGCAAAAATATATGTTGATCCCTAGACACTTTTGATGTGTGTATATAGTACACGATAAGAAACAGCGTACTTCTAACAACTTTATCCTACGCTGTCCTTCTCATACTTCCGACATTAATCATTCTTCTTTCATATTCGGTACATTCTTCTTTGGAATGCGCTTCCTCTTGACATCAGCAATGTATTACAACGTGTTAGTTAGCTAAGAAAATGAACAGTCAGCGGGCTTGTCCGAAAAGGTTACCGCTACCCCGGAACATACAACAACAAAGGGCTAAGGAAGGGTAATAGATGGGTTTTAGTCAGTAAGAGTCTGACACTCTCTTCTACCCAGAGCGGGAGGAGTAATTGGATGAATTTCCACCCTCAAAAAAAAAAGTTATTATTCCACGACACTAGTTTCGTAAAATAAAACCCGGCTTCAACTGTTACTGTTGCAACTGCGAAAGCGCATACATTACAGCAAGGATGCGTTGGGTGACGTCACAAGGCAGAAATTTGTGTGGGTAGCTCGTTGGCGCCTGCGTAGTCCAACGCGGATGTATTTGTACATTTTGTACCAAATTACTGTAAACGGTGTTGCGTATGTTTTGCGTAAGACAGCACACATTCTTGGCGCGTTTATTCACTGACCTCAAATTTATTCCGGCTTCGTTTATTTTGGGTGAACTTGATCTGGATTAAAAGTTTTGGCTCAGTCAAGTTTCGCAGTAAGACTGGCCTATACTTTCGGTACCAATTTCGATTAATTTTATTTCCATGGTTTATTGACTATATGACATATTTTGTACCACAAATATAATGTTCGAACCTTGTTTCTAGCAACGCGCCTTATAAATATAAAAGTCATATTTAAATCTAAATCAAATTATTTTTAAAGTTCGAATGCAATTGGAGTTATTATCTAACCTGCCTGCTTCGACATAAGGTCGCATCAAGCCTCTACAGTATTGTAAAGAGGGACTGTTTTGAGATGTGACAGATGAACGCATAATCTACATTCGTGAAGCGCTGAACAAAATACTGCAAGTACCTAGGTCTTATCGTAATTCTCCGAAAAATCTGCAGTGTTTTTTTTTATTAAGATTTCGATCAAAATCGAACTCAAGAAAAAACATTCATCAAGTTTGCCTCACAAATAGCTACACGTACAAAAACATTATTGTAAGACTTATCAGTTTTGTTTTCCATGAAAACTGTACGGTTAATGCATATACACGTCAGATTTAATATGGTCATTAAAAGCCATGTTTGTATAACGAGAAGTAGTATATACTTTGAAGGTATTTCCGTCGTTTTAGTTTTCTCATATAAGTAAGAGTGTGTAGAGTTCGTCCGCGCACGTTTTTTCGCCATATTGGACTTTAAAAAGTAAGTAAAACTACAAAATATGTAGCGAATAACATTGTTAAGAATTGTCATGACAAAATTATATACTTATTTTATTATAAAACATGCGTCAGCGCCCATAAAAATGGTACAGGTCACGTTTTGTTAAACGGTTGTTCCATGAATGCATTGCTTAGAAAGAGTGCGAACGAACTTAGTATTACACGTAATTACTCTAAATTATTGTGGCTCCTGTATACAAAAGCCAACGTTGGACACACTTTGACGTACAACGATCCTTTTGTTCGACAAATACTTTTAAAGTTCCATTGTTAACTGTCAGTGCATTGTGTACAATTGGAGTTTTCTGCGCAGAAGTCAACTTTTATATAAACAAAAGAGGACAAATGTATGTTATTCAACGTTATAATTTAATTAGTTACAGTAGTGATATGGAAATTACAAACATCGAAGGTAAATACAGATCTCATAATGTTTTTAAATAGGATCAGTGTGAATCATAAGTGTTGATGAGACAACAGAGGCTTGTAAGGGAATGTCGTTTGGGCAACTTTGAATAAATATATAACAAGGTGACTTTTGGAATCAACTATAAACAAGAGCTAATATTTTAATTGCATTTACATCAGATAAATCTACTCCACAAATGTATGATTTTGTTCGACTAAAGACAAATTTCACCAGTGTAACTGAACGCTATCAGCACAAAAACTCCGTTTAAGGGCTGTCAGTTATTTTCTATTTTAGAAAATTGGCACTTGGTCTTGGTCTTGAACGCGGTTTAGATGTGCAAATCGCGTTCAGTTTCAATAGTGTTATTGGCACTAAATACTTTGCATTGTTTAATACAATAACCTTAATTACTACCACTGGATCGCAATATGCTGACAAATGAAAGTCCTTGCCTTAGTTGGTCTGGGTTCGATTCACGTTGTTGGATTTTTCCATTACGAATTGGTCATTAGCAGCCCGGAATCTGGATTAGTCCCCCTGTTGGTGACAATAGGCTCGCCCCTTATTACATGGGACTTAACATAACTGGAAAAATGTGGGTTTACCTACTATATGTAAGCCTCTGCCTAACCCGTCGAAGAAACGAGGCGTGATATTAGGTGATGTTATTATGAAATCAAGTAAACAAAAACTGACTGTATTCCAATGCAGTAAGTTTTGGTATAGCCTCTCTGATGTAATGATAAACTCTTACCTACTACATACTTGAGACACAACATCACAAAACAAACTTCATGTATCCATAGGATAAGTAGGTAATTAGAATTTATCAAAATGTCCACCATGTACTTATAAAACTGATACCAAAACATCGAATGTTTTCGTTTCTGTTTGTTTTTGGCATGAAACTCCAATCTGTCAAATTTCTTTGATAGTTTTTCAACTTCATTAAAAAAGTTTATGGTTCATTTTCATTAATTGAAAATGAACCATAAACTTTTGGGATAGTTTGATGTGTAAGCGTCTGTACATAATAACAAGTTCGAATTTGGAGAGGCACTCCACAAGGGTATCCATTGGATGCGAGTAATACAGGACTGGATGTTGGGAGAGAGAGGCCTTTAACCACTATTGGACATATTTGAGGTTATTAGTACGATAACTATACTGGCCACTGTGAAGTGAGTGAGCTTATTTCTGACTGTTAATGCAACGGTAAATAGCGTTAGAAATGAAAAAAAAATATATAAATAGTTCGGCTAAACAAAACCGCATCTAAAGAGTACAGTCCAACACCTCACCGTATACGCCCGTATCAAATCGGTAACTGGTATATTTTCCAAGTACTAATAATGAATTATGATTTGCTAAGCTACAATGGAGTGAATTTCGTCACACGCAACTTATACATAGGTCAGAAAATTTACAAAACAAAGTGCTAGACAAGCGCGTGGAACAAAGTGATTGTTCATCGCCGACGCGTAGTTCTAGCAGTCCATGTAGTGCGCGAAGCATCTCCACTAAACCTCGCAATCATGACAGCTAATAGGCAGTTACAACGAAATGTCCAGAACCCTCCTTTACCAAAGTGTCCCCAACACTAAAATACTCAGAACTGTCAAGGAGCGAAAATGACCAATTTTGAAATCAATTCCTTCCCCACAAGGTGCGCCCTTATCACATTTTCGAACTGACGTTTTGTTTAAATTAATGCTAATAGTAAAAAAAGTAAGGTGTAAGCGAAAATAAACCTTAAATAAAATGAGCTAAACATACATGAATTAATTGTCTGTACTCATGATGTATGTTTCAGCCGCTGAGCACTGAATAAGATTCTCTGAAAAGAGCCATTTGTTACACTGTTTGTTCAGCTTGATGGATGAAAAACAACTAATGAACGATATTTAAGAGAACGTTTTCTTCAAGCAGCTCATTTATTCTTCAAGTGTTGGTTCACTATATACACAGAGAAGTTTATCAGTAATAATAAAATCTTAGCCATATTATGGCTTTCACGACAATTCTTATGACCGTGTCGATGGTCGCCATTGCGAGTGGTAAGTGTCTTTGTTATTCAGTTTTCTTTTTCTACTTTTACAAAAAAGTTAGATAAATATTTATGAAGTATTTATAGTGTTTTGTTATTTTAAAAAATATTACAAAACTGTTATAAATCCTATTCAATTACGGTTATGTTGGAATGATTTTGTTATTCGCTAATCACTTTTGTTGATATCCATGCTCATTATTTATTATCAATATTTTTTTTATTTCCTTTCCTGGTAATAAAGCTATTAATAAACATATCTATATATACTACTATATTAAGACGGTTATAATACCAAAAGCTTTTATTTTAGTTACTTCCAATTCTAATTCAAAATTAATGAAGTTTTCTTTATTTGAAACTTTCTAATATTAATATAGCATGAATATATATATAACAAAAGATATACCTAGAATTTTTTATATAATTATTTCTAGAATATTACAATAGAATGTGATCAAGTTGGCTTTAGATTCTGACTTATTGCTCTTGCGCACGTGTGTCAACACAGATAGCGGTCATGGATCTATTGTACAGTTGTCCTATATTGAACTTAACATTATACTAAACTAAGAAATATTATATGTGTCAATATTTTCAACAATCTCATTTAAAAAGAGAATGATTTTGATGCTTTTGCTTTAAAGTCAAAACTATGATTTCGGTTGTGTAAGGCGTGTATTTGTTGAGAATATCTGCCTACAGGCGTAGCATGACCATTTCTATCCCTATTCTATGAAAACAATAAATCAATCAATCTGCGTAGCTGTTTCCCAACATTGTTAGGGTCAGCTTTCAGTCTATCTGACCTCTACAACCCAGTACATACCTGGGTAATACGATACCACTTGGTAAGACTGGCTGTCAGACTTTCGGGCTTCTGTAACGAAAATTCTATTCTACAATTGACATCTTTTTTTCATTATTTTTGAAATTGCACCTTAGAAACCTGTCTGCGTTCTATCATTTACGATTGTCCTTTGTTTTGTTGCTACGGTGGTCATGCTACGCAGCTAGGGCAAAGGGCTGTCAAATCAGTTCAATTCCTTATTTGCTACTCGTTTCCATATTTTTGTTATAAATATTAGTAACAGTAAGTACTTAGCTATCTTACACAATCGATATCATTATATAGTAACAGCTACGCTTAATCCTTACTAGAACATAAGGCAATCATTTTTGTATAATCATATGTTTGTTTTCACCAAAACAGGGCTTAATTTTGGCCACTTCTTTTTAGCTGGCTTTCCAGGGTGGCCTGCCAACGATAGTCCATTTCAAGGGTGAGTAATGAACAAGCATGATTCCAAGGAGAAACAGGCTAAGATTAATTTCGACAGTACGACAAATCCTTCAAGTGAGAAAAATACTCTCGAAAAATATTACCCACCTTCTGGGGCAGTCGGGTAAAAAAGAGGTTGTGTTCTTATGATCACACGATAGAATCGAATGGTTACGAATGTAGCCGATTATACACGATTCAGCGGCTAGTATACGCAATTCGGCGTCACCGACCGACTAGAGCCGAGTTTACCCAATTCACCGAAAGGAATGCGACGATTTAGTTTTGTTCACTGTTCAGAAAGAGCCCAAAGTGCGAGTTGAGTTGGTACAACAGAGGGGCTTTCCTTTAAACTGCTTATACTAGGTACCATTTTCAAGCTCTGTACCAAACATCAATCAAATAGGAGCAGTAGGTTGGTCGCAAAAGATTTTTTAAGCTTTTGTCCCATTTGAACACGATGTAACTTTCCTAACAGCGCGCCGGCGCGCGCACGTCGTTGCCACTTTGTTACAAGGTCAATTTTTATTTAAAAAGGATGGTGGCCATTGAATTTGTTTGAAAAAAAATCTCATTTTATATACGTATACGTAGTGTAATTTAATCTCCCTCTGTCATATAAACTCTGTAGAAGTAAAAACTTCATATAAGGAAGGATATTATTTAAGGGAGCTGTTAAATGGTAATTTATTACTATACCGTTTGTTAAATAGCCACCTAATTTTTCCGATATTGTTTCAGATTCCAGACGCCCCTGGTAAGATTTTAGAACGCTATAAGGTCACGTACACACCACATAACACAGTCATAAATTCAATGAGAATAGTTCGTCTTTGCGGTTAATAGCCTTCCATAAATTACGTCACACGTTTATGAATCAGGAAAGTGTGATATCGTGTGAGGGGACAGGTTATAAGCTTCTTGACGTCACATGTCTAATCTAAAGTATAAAAAACACTGAACTTAAAGTCAAACGGACATAACTCGCGTACTCCTGAACACCTCTGTCTAATCTTTCGGAAATTACAGGCCTTTTTTTTTTTAAGGATGTTATATTTTTTTATGAAAAACTTTATAAATATTTCCAACTCTATACACCGTGCAATTTTAGTCGTCTTACAAATGTACACTGGATGTATCCGACATAACCTCTAGGCGTGATTAAAACGTTTTTACCATTAATTAAGATAATAGGTACAACGAAAAATAAATAGAGAAATAGGTAGATAATTCCATCCCCCTAAAACAGTCCACGTCCAACAGTCGTCTACAGGCTGTTTTAAAGAACGTCGTGCGTTTACGATATTGTATGTTTTTTAAGTATCTATACACATTTTTGTTATGAATGATTAGTAGTCAATGGATACATAAATTGGTCTGCTGCTGTAAGACGACTAAAATTGCATGGTGTGTCATCATCATTCTCCTGCCCTTATCCCAATTTATTTGAGGTCGGCGCAACATGTCCCTAAATAACAATGTAATAATAATAATGACATGTGTGTATAAAGTTTAATTAAAAATTGCATACTGTGATGTCAACACAGGGGAGAAGGTGTCACCTGTGTTAAAGGCGAGGCTCCTAAAGTCACAAAATGCGTGTGACGAAATTTATGGATGGCTCCTTATTTCCAGATGTCATCCTTGCGTTTTGGTCCCATAGCTTCTCCACCTTCTATACCTGGAATGCCCACTTTCCCGGCAAACTTCCCCTTCTTTCAATTCCCTGCTTTCCCTACCATGCCCACTTTCCCGCCACTTCCGTCAGTTGCAGACATAGCTAGTGGGGTCCCGGCAAATGGAGGGTCTTTCACAGGCGTGGTAGTCAGCTCGAAGTCGGAGTCGAAGAGGAATGAAGATGGGACGATTGTCAAAGAGGGTGGTTCTACAATTCTGACGAACACGGATGGAGTCATAACTGTGAAGCAAAGTATGTATATTAATAAGAATGGTTAAGTATGGTTGGTGGTGAGTGTGGTATGGTTAGGTTTCTTGATGTAGAGGGATCACCAGCTTATTATGTGTTCTCATCTCCTTTTGTTCACGTCAAGAAAATTGCAGTGATACATATGTACGTTATACGAAAAAACGAATATTTAGAACTAGCTGCTCCCGCGCGGCTTTACCGCTGCTCAGCTCCTATTGACCGTAGCGTGATGTTACAGAGCCTTCCTCAATAAATGAACTATCCAACACAAAAATAATTTTTCAATTCGGACCAGTAGTTCCAGAGATTAGCGCGTTCAAAAAAATAAACTCTGCAGGTTTATAATATTAGTATAGATAATGAAAACGCAGTGTGGTTTTTTGCTGGAATATTACCTTAAATAGTGTCATGAACTTTTGGATACATTCAAGGAAGTTGTGAGATGTGGGCGAAGCCAAAAATATGGCAAGTTATAATAGGGCCAAAGAAATTTTAAACGGCGCAGCGTAGCATGTATGCTACGCGTAGCGCTACGGCGTAGCTGGCACTGTAACAATCGCGTTCGTCCTCCCGTTTGGTGAATTTTGAAAATCATTCATTGATTTTCTGATTCGCGCAGCTTGTGACAACGACCACACTTAAAAAAAACAACGGGTTGCTCTCCGGGAGTGCCGGCAGAAGTGAAAACTTGAATATTAACGTTGTGCATTTTTTATATTTTGAAATAGTTAAGGAATAATTTTGCACGAATTGCTTTAATAATCAGAATAAAAGTACTATCATTTATGTGTTAAAATACAATATTCATTTAATGCACAATCGCACATAAACATGACAATTTATTTTACAGTTAAAAAGTTTATCCCTCCGTCTTACGAATTTTCGATCAGGTCACGTGACCTGACGCGAGTTTAAAATTTTTTACCCATCACAAAAAAGTGCCCAAAACCGCTACAGAAGTTTTCACTTCAAAACAAATGAAATGTATTGTTTAGAGCATGGCACGAGTTACCGCGACATGACTTGCGGAGCAACAGTACTCACCCGAACGAAACAAGTGACGCCTGCGCGTGACACTTGACGCAAGTCGAGTCGTAAGTCGTATTGCTCGAATCCGTGAACAGGGCTTTAGAATGATGACTATATATTTTACTTAATTTTCAGCTGGAAACAACCCGCCTGACCTGCCGACCAAGTACGTATTCTTGTAAGAAAATGAACTCAAATGGTCACGCGCAATTGAATGAGCTTCTAAGTTTCAATAAAATAAAGTTGCATTCATAAAATAGTATTTAGCGTGTTTAAACCAAGTGAAATATGAGAATTTTATTTTTGACAAATCTTAAATCCCATTTATGCGAAGGATTTTTTTTGACCCCCAAGACCTCTTCCATTTTGCCACAGAAGAAGGGTAATGTTTTTCGAGAGTAGGTGTGAATGTATGTATGTATCTTTATTTCTTTAGCACGGTCTGCAGCATTAACGGTTTGATGGATTTTATGAGTTTCGTCTTAATTTTGGAAGTGACATAGGCCATATAATGTTTATATATTGCTTCTGCATATTTATATTAATCTTTCCTAGATTTATTTAAAAAAAAAACAGCAAAACAAGTATCAAATATAAGCTAGTAATCAGTCAATTCTAAATATAATATAATCAAGTCATATTTTTCCTCTGCCTTGCAACAAAATGAATAGAATCTAATATTTTAATCTATTATTAACTATAAGTTTACCTAATATTATCATTACTTATTAATGAATTGCATTTAATTGTCATGTATTTCCTTTTTTTTTCAGTCCTCCACCGGTAAGCAGTGAAAATGAATAGACGGATTCAAATAACATACATAATTATTACATATAACAAATATAAATACAATACATAATTATAACACATACTAAAACTTTTTAAATTATTAACTACAGGAGGAAGACAGTTCGGAATGAGGTAAATACTAGCATACTAAACTTCTAACTCATTTATTTATTCTTTTCTTTGTTTATTTTAAATCATATAAGTACCTATGTTCTATTTTTTAATATAAAAATAAAAACATGAAAAATGGTATCCTCCCAGTCGGCATCGGGAACAGGGTCCCAGCTACCGGTGGCCAAGGCTCCTGAGAGAGGAACCTGCTGACTATATACGCGCCATATCCTGAAGTACCGCTTTCTAGATCAGGATGGGTTTTACTCCCTAAGAGTCTGACACTCCCTTCCGCTTCACACAGAGCGGGAGGAGTAATTTGATGATTTCCCAACTACAAAAAAAAAGTTGTCTAACGATAAACGCCTCAGGTGTTGGTCGAGGCTTTTGGCTAGTAGGTATTCCATTAGCCGTCACGACTATCGGCACAATGATTTCTGTATCCACATCCCACATGTCGACAACCTCGCGAGTTATTTTATTAATATAATATAATTATATACATTTCTTATTATTATTTACAAAGACGAACTATACTCTTTTCTACTTCTGTTACCACACACTTTACATTTCAATACTTCTCCTACTTGTGCAGACTACACACATTTCACTGCATTTCTTTTTTTTTTCATGATTTTAATATTGTTTTTTTTTGTTACAGTTTGATATCAACGTCCCTAAGGTATACTTTTTAAACTTGTTTTTACTGTTCTTTATGTGTCTCCGTAGCCAGGCTTATCTATGACAATATAACACATTTGGTGGGTTAATTTTTTTATATATTTTTCGTATTTTATTCGACGTAACTTTCGAATAAAGCCGGGAACATACTCATGCCAGTAACTTACACAAAAATAAGCAAAGATATGCACTTCATGGTTATAACAGCCCTATATTAGATTGAGTTTTCTAAGGCAGACGATGGTTTCCGATACGCAATCTTTTTTTTTTTTAAAGCTGTACTTGCATAATCGTGTGCAAGTGGCTAGTTAATTCGAAAACAACTGACAGTTAGGATTATTTTAAGAATAAATGATTTTCAATTGTTTGTAAAGTTCTGGCAACGGTTTTCTGACTTTGTAGAAATACTTGTATTAATTTATCTTGCAGCTCCCTGCACTCAAATTTTGTACGTAACTATTACCTATTACCCGGTTCCTATACTTTAAAGGACTTTGTTATTTATACCTTTAATTATCTATAACGGGTTCTTCGGGTTAGAGAAGATAATCTTTGTTCTGCATTGAACGATGAACGGTTGAACGATCGGTTAGTGAAACTAGCTTTTGGGTAATTGGAACCGGGTTTAGGATCTTCACTTTATTTTGTCACTTTTCTTTATGCTATACATTTTATCTTTGAGATTGGTACTTTTCAGTTAGAAAACATTATAACTGAAAGGTACATGCTAATCTGCACGTGTTGTTTTATTTGTCGGTGGTGAATGTTTTTCCTGAAAACTACACTCTGTTGGGAGATCAGGCAAATTCTTTATTTTTTAAAATTAATCCTTCCTTTTCGTGTGGTTAGTGACTAACCTGGTGTCAGAGTTTTTATGCTGCCCATGGGCCTCTGACTTAGCTTCTCATGCTGTTGAGAAACATCTCTCAGACATGCTGGTTGCCTCAAGATGTTTTCTTTCACCTATTTAAGCAAGTGATAATTTTACAATACATACATGAATTCGTAAAAGCAGAAATCAGAGGTGCGTGGCTTGGGTTCGAACTCAAGACCTATGACTTGGCAGTCAGACGGTCACACCACTAGGCTATCACTGCTATTTAATTAATAAGACAGATATAAAAAAAATTAAGAATTTGTCTAATCTCTATTGGGATATTCCTACTCCGGTCGTAGATTGTCATGTGTTACTCAAAAGTGTTAAACAAGTTTAAGGGCTAATTTTTTAATAGTACGAGAAGTTTTATTGAACAAGTAAATATGACAGTTCGACAGCTTTTTCATAAAAAAATAATGTCAAACCGTCGTTTTTAAGATAAAAGTTATCAAGCGATTGAAAAATCGGCCCTTAGTATTAAAAAACATGGGGTCCACAAGGCATAACGCTATTTTCGTAACGCCACCACTTTCTTGGCAAAGCTGCTTCTATTACAAACAGCGTTAAAAACAATTTGTTCCAAATAATTATTGTAAATTACATTACGACAACTGCATTGCTTTGTTGTGTATCGGTGTCTTTCTTTTGTTTTTTTTCCAGTCTCCTAGCTCCTTATTGCCAGCATGACTGGCAAAGGTCTTCAAGCTACTTCTTCCTATCTTTCGTTGTTACTGGCTCCATCTAGCGGGCTCGATGGACACCACGCCTGCGCGAGAACAGATCGTTTTCCATCTTTTTGTGATTTTGCGTGTGACATTTGTACTTGTAAGCCCACCCAGTGGATAACGCTAGCTTTGATTGTTAAAACGATGGACTTACTGCCGCACTCGGAGACATCACTAAACAATAATAAATCAATCACTTAAATTTAACAGCTAGTATGAAGACTACAATAGAAGAAAAACTCGATGTGTTATATTTTTGACTGTTTACTAGTTTCTCCCGCGACTTCGTGCGTATAGAAAAGCGGATACTTACGTCATTATAATTAACTGTACCTATACCGAATTTTAGGCATATTTTGTATGTCTGTCACGTTATTCATACATGTTATTATTGATTGATATCTCTGAATGGGGCAGTAAGTCGTCGTGTATTTTTTGGTAAAAATTATCACTTTTGAGTAACTTAACTCTAATAATTATTTTTCTATGCTCAGATCAAGCCTTCTAAACAACACCAGTTCAAGAATAACGACAACAACTTTAAAAAATTTGAAGATTTCGATTTCCACCACAAGTTTGCAACCATAGATCCTGAGAAGATAGAGACCTATGTACCGCGAGAAGGGGAAACCTTCAAAGGACAGTCCATCAGAAAACACACGTTTTCCACCAATAATAATGGCAAGGTCACTGGAGGAGGCAGTGCGTCCAGAGTCGACAACGACAACGGCCGTGTGAATAAAGAAAAAGTTACCTACAACAGTGATGGTACTCAGTCCTGAAACTATTTTTGTAAACCGCATCTTTCAGTTTAGTTAGGCCGGTCGTCCACGATGGACCCTCAAAGTACCTTACCAGTAAAAGTGAGAGCGCCACGGTAGCCCGCGAAATTCATATTTTCTTACGTTTTTATGCAATTTGTAGGTCAGTATTAGGTTCTATGTTGATCGAAATATGATTAACGGTCGTAGCAAGTACGTATTTACAGAACTGTTATCATTAAAATCATTAATACAACCGTTTAACTTCATATGGAATGGAATGACTGTTTCAAGAAATCATGACATTTGAAGTCAATTCTAAATTATAGAGTTGTATTGATGATTCTAATTCTGTAAATACGTACTTACTACAAAGTAAGTTTTTTTTTTAAATAGGATTCGCGGTTGTCCATGAATCGTATTAATATTTTGTTCAACATACCTACAACTTGACACTGACCTGCAAATTGTAGAAAAACGTATGAAAATTTGAATTACGCGAATTACCATGACGCTTCTTCCATACAAACTTAAAACACCAATAAGTTCCTAGCCACAGTATTAATATTTTAATGGAGTTCATACACGACCCAACCAAACACAGATTAGTTAATACCTCGTCAGTAAGTCTAAGGCGTGAAACACACAGAAACGGCGAAAGGGAAGGCGCGGCACAGGTTTTGTCGACACAGACATGATGCCGCTTTTAAACGTTTTCATACAAAATGTTTGCGCCTGCGCCCCGCCTTCACCTTACGCTGTTTCTGTGTGATTCACGCCTAAGAGGAAACATTGCGAGATGTAACCAAACAATCCGCACTGGGTTCGAATGGTGGATTACGGCCACTCCTTTTCACAAAGAGGAGTGTATCCCAGCAATAGGAACATTTAAGGTTCATTATGCTATACTAAGTCGTGTGTTAGGACCGCCCGGCAGCTGATTGGTGATTTGGGTTTTCTGCTCACTACTTAAGAGTAGCGTTGTGTGTCGTCGTGGACTATCGGCCTTAGTGTAATCAGTGTTTAATAATGGACGTAAACTTTAATTTATCTTAATTCAAGGCTTAATGTAAATTATTCATAATCATTACTTTTTTCAATGTAACAACCAGTGTATTTTTAAGTTTTGTATACGAATTCATTTCTTTTCGATTGATGTTATTAAAAAATTAAAAACTATTTTTTGTTTATTTAATGCCTCCACTTATTAACACTACGCATTTTTGGTGTCTGTGTTTTTTCTTTTAATGAATGAATAAATTAAACTAAAGCTCCTAGTGTTGTACGTCATATCGGAGCACTGTCTACATGTTGCTCACAACCAACTGAAGGCAATTTAATTATCAACATACCTACTATAATATTTCAATGCACTAATGCAATGTTCACATTGTTGGTACCTGGTTAAAAAAGGTACCTAAACTATAACGACAGTGGCTTACACTTGGCTTGTTTTATTTCTTTATACACAAGCTGCTCATGTATTAAATATTGCGAAACGAATCACCTAGTCAGCTAGGTGATTCGTTTCGCAATATTTGGGCTGAGTCTCAATTTAACGGATCGTAGATGTACTACTCTACCGAGCACAACACCCCGCTAGGAACTTAAGTTGTCTACAGACTATTCCGAAGTTGTCTACAGACTATTCCGAGCCCCGACATCTAACTGAGGTAAGTTCAGACCTGCGGAGTCGCGATGCCCACGATTAGGCGAACACCATGGATCTCCGCGGTCTAAATGGGCTTCGACGTCGCACCTCACGTGGTGAAGCGCGACTAGCAGAGTCACATTGTTTAGAGCCTCCCGACTCTCGGGGCTCCACAATTATATCCTTGCCGAATTTGACTAGATGGGTTTCACTCTTATTGGCGATCAGTGTTACTCCCTACGGATGATAGCTTCGCACCACCGGCCGTTCGACCGAGTGCATCAACCAAATGTCCGACACCGTGGTTATTCTGAGATTAAACGGTATTAATATTGCAATGACAAGTGTAAAAGAGTGTCCATGGAGTTTCTTGCCCGTTCTTCTCCATAGGTACCAACTGCTTTGGAATGGGCAACTAGCTTCATCTTTCTGACTGACCGACCCCCTTGACAATTCAAAAGTGCCTGTAATTGGTTTATTTGAAATAAATACTTTGAGTTTGAGTTTGAAAAACATGCCATTAGTAGGGTAAAACTGACCTGTCTCACGACGGTCTAAACCCAGCTCACGTTCCCTGTAAGTGGGTGAAGAATCCAATGCTTTGTGACTGATGCTTCACAATGATAGGAAGAGCCGACATCGAAGGATCAAAAAGCAACGTCGCTGTGGTCGCTCAGCTGCCACAAACCAGTTATCCCTGTGGTAACTTTTCTGGCACTTCTTGCTAAAAACCCTTTATACAAGAAGATCGACAGGCCGTGCTTTCGCAATCCTTACGCGTACTGAACGTCCGGATCAAGCCAGCTTTTGCTCTTTTGCTCTACGCGAGGTTTCTGTCCTCACTGAGATGGCCTTAGGACACCTGCGTTATTATTTGACAGGTGTACCGCCCCAGTCAAACTCCCCACCTGGCAGTGTCCTCGGATCGGATCACGCAATAGTTGGCAACAAACGTTACCGCTACGTCGCCACTTGTTACGTTTGAATCACAAAAACCGTACGCTAGCCGACGATATCGACCGCACACCGCTTCCGCCCAACCGAGTAAGTAATGAAACAATGAAAGTAGTGGTTTTACAGCAACGATCGAACGAACGATCTCCTACTTATGCTACACCTTTCATGCCTCCTTACAATGCCAGACTAGAGTCAAGCTCAACAGGGTCTCGTTTCCCCGCTGATTTTTCCAAGCCCGTTCCCTTGGCTGTGGTTTCGCTAGATAGTAGATAGGGACAGTGGGAATCAGATGACGAGGCATTTGGCTACCTTTGAAGAGTCATAGTTACTGGTGAATAAGTCTAAGCGGTTTCTCGAAGGACCATAAAGCGGGGTATTAATTTTATGTTGGGATGTAGATTTTAGCGTGGTGAACTGTTGGACGACACACAGAATTGAGCACACGGGATATGAGGTTTTGAGAAATAGGAATGGATGGACTTACTTGCGAACCTTCTGGTCAAAACACGTGGATTCAAGGACAGCTAGCTCAGCAGAAGTCCCACGTGCTATCTGGTTTTCTTCCTTTTTCTCTGTGATCACTTTCACTTGTTTAAATGTCACACTTGTGTCGGCCAACACTTATTTATTAATAGTTATACAGTTTTGATGCGATTGCGGTTTGAGTAAGCGGTTGCGGTTTGCGGTGCGGGTCAGTTTATAAAGCGGTGCGGGTGAATGCAGAAAATACACTGACGTTTCTTCCAAACCACAGTTGACGTGTGTTCGCAGTGGCGGGATCGTTTCTGATTGGTCGTGCGCAATGAACTTCCAATCTCGTTCCGTTCGATAAGGAATGTATGGGTAGGAAGAAAGAATGATTAGCTCAATTCTGTGTTGTAAGCGGAAAAAACTTATAAATAAAAAACTTGCGCGAGCAGTTACTCTTGCCGTTTACCCGCGCTTGCTTGAATTTCTTCATGTTGACATTCAAAGCACTGGGCAGAAATCACATTGCGTCAAAACCCGCGAGGGCCGTCGCAAAGCTTTGTTTTTATTAGACAGTCGGATTCCCCTTGTCCGTGCCAGTTCTGAGCTGACCGTTAACAGTGGTTGTTAAGAACTGCGCTGATCGCGCATGAGACTGACGCAGCCTTACAGCTGGGAAAATCTACAAAAGCTTAAAGGGACATCCAGGTACAACGCTAGCACTCAAAGAGGCGCAAGCGTATCAACTAGGCACAGCACCAATAGCTTCTGCTTCATGTCCCAAACCCAACCATCCCAGTCTTCAGAGCCAATCCTCATTCCGAAGTTATGGATCCAATTTGCCGACTTCCCTTACCTACATTATTTTATCGACTAGAGGCTCTTCACCTTGGAGACCTGCTGTGGAAATGGGTACAGACCGGAGCGACATCTCCACGTACATCCCTCGCCTGAATTTTCAAGGTCCGCAGAGAGTATCCGGACACCGCCACAAATGCAGTGCTCTTCGCATTCCGAACCATATCTCCCTTAAATTACAGGATTTCATGGAACTCGAACGCTTAGGCAGAAAAGAAAACTCTTCACGGACCTCCCGGCGGCGTCTTCAGGTCAATTTGGGTTACTCCGTCGAACACTCGATTTAAAAAACGAGGGAACGATTATTGAAGCGGTTCCGCTGCCGGGTTCCGGAATAAGAACCGGATTCCCTTTCGCTCATCGCTATACCTTAAGATATATTACTGAAAAAACACGCCTCATCGACAAGATTTCTCCTTGAGCTTAGGATCGACTGACTCGCGAGCAACTACTGTTTACGCGAAACTCTTCTCCACGTCAGTCCTCCAGGGCCTCGCTAGAGTATTTCCTACTACCACCAAGATCTGCACCGACGGAGGCTCCAAGCAGGCTCAAGCCCAGACTCTTCAGCGCACTCCGTCACGCACGTCCTACTCGTTACGGCACAATGACGTCACAAAGGATGTCGCACTTGCTCGCAACGGTAGTGTATAGGCAAAACGCTTAAGCGCCACCCATTTTCAGAGTAATGCACTCTAAATTAGGTGAGGTGTTACACACTCCTTAGCGGATGCCGACTTCTGCGGCCACCGTCCTGGTGTCATAAATGCTTAACGTCTTTTCGGTATCTTTTAGCCTATCATTCTTCTGTTCATATCGACGCCAGCTATCCTGAGGGAAACTTCGGACGGAACCAGCTACTAGATGGTTCGATTAGTCTTTCGCCCCTATACCCAGTTCCGACGATCGATTTGCACGTCAGAGTCGCTACGGTCCTCCATCAGGGTTTCCCCTGACTTCAACCTGACCAGGCATAGTTCACCATCTTTCGGGTCCCAGCATTTATGCTCAGAGCGTGCCTTCACTCACGGGTTAGAAAGAAGACGCCTCGGGAGTGCGAGAGTTCGACCTAGATCGAGGCGATCCTCCCTGAGTGCACGGTTAGCACGCCTTCACTTTCGTTGCGCCTTTCAGTTTTAATATCTCAATGACTCGCATACATGCTAGACTCCTTGGTCCGTGTTTCAAGACGGGTCCTGCAAGTGCCCGAAACTGAATCATCGCAGACAGAGACGCGCACAGTCCGAGACAACACGGTGGCGACAACACTGAATCTCTCCGTTCGTTCATTCGAGTTTCGCAGGTTTACCCCTGAACGGTCTCACGTACTGTTGAACTTTCTCTTCAAAGTTCTTTTCAACTTTCCCTCACGGTAGTTGTTCGCTATCGGTCTCGCGGTAATATTTAGCCTTAAATGGAGTTTACCACCCACTTAGGGCTGCACTCTGCAGCAACCCGACTCTAAGGAGAGTCCCTCTCGCCACGGTCATCCGTCACTACAGGCCTGGCACCCTCTGCAGGAAAACAGCCCCGTTCAAGACAAACTTGAACAGGCGCGGCCGTGACGAGAAAATGGAACTTCCCGAACACCACATCTCACGCCGCCTGAACAACAGCGGGATTCAGTGCTGGGCCTATTTCTTGTTCGCTCGCCGCTACTAAGGAAATCCTGGTTAGTTTATTTTCCTCCGCTTACTAATATGCTTAAATTCGGCGGGTGTCCCTCCCTTCTTCTTCTTCTTCGTGTGGTTAGTGACTAACCTGGTGTCAGAGTTTCAATGCTGCCCATGGGCCTCTGACTTAGCATCACATGCTGTTGAGAAATATCTCTCGGGCATGCCGGTTTCCTTCACCGATTTTAAGCAAGTGATAGTTTTACAATACGCACATGAATCCGAAAAATCAGAGGTGCGTGCCTTGGGTTCGAACTCGAGACCTATGACTTGGCAGTCCGGTAGTCACACCGAGCCTTATATGCCCTGATCTGAGGCCAAGGATTTATTAGAGAAGCAGACACAGTGAAATTATGTCTCCTTACTATTCACATACATCAATAGATACTACCATGCAGCCATACTGAACGTTCTGCTGTTCAGTTATGAACCACCCGTAAAGGAAGCAGATCAAAAGCTGTTTATACGCTGCTCTCAAGTTAGTGTGATTGACACAAACCAAAGAGTCCAGCATAAGTGTGTTAAGCAAGCAACCAACGCGTGTCCTCGCCGTCGTTTTTGACAACAATACGCACTGGAGCTCGCTCTGCACGCATACCGCTTTTGAATACGTTACTTTATATGGCTATATGCTATTGTATGTACTCAGATATATTTTGAAACAGACTAAAACGAAAACGTTTTTCGAACAATCCCGCTTAATACCTCTGCCCTGGATCTACATTGAACAAAAAAGATCAAAAGACCATGAGAAACATTTAGCTAGCCATTGCTTGTTTACTAGAATTATTTGACTAAATCTCTGAGAGCATTATTGCCATGTGAAATTAGTTCCATTCATAGACCGGTATCTAACAACGTAAACAACCTTGTCGTCATTTCGGCAAAAAATCTATGGTGTGGTCGGTGACTCAGCACTAATTGAGCTAAATACTTAACCAGTGATAAGTCAGCGATAACAAAAACAGAATTTGTAAATAATTAATGAAAACGCAGGAATATTGCATGGCAAAAATGTAGGTGTAAGGTGCTTCCTTGATGCGGGCCTGCGGACGGTGAGTAATGGGTGACTCACCGTCCTATCAGCACCAGGCCCGTGCCGGACGGCGCGTATATGTTCCACGCGCGCCTCAAAGAGATGTCAGCATATGAAGGGGCCCCTCAGGGCCTGTCGGGTAAGCGGGATTGTCCGAAAGGGTTACCGCTACCCCGGAACATAAAGGGCTACGGAAGGAACATGCATGGGTTTTAGTCAGTAGGAGTCTGACACTCCCTCCCGCTCCACCCAGAGCGGGAGCAGTCATTGGATGATTTCCCAGCCTTAAAAAAAAAAGGTGTTTCCTTGATATAAGTCACAATTGAAAAATCGGAAACTAATTACATAAGCAAGTGCACCCACATTTCTTGCCCAGGACCTTTCTTGCCCAGCTGTAGCGCTCGTGACCACTTGTCCTACGAGGCTTTTAGTGAAGCTAATATTATAGTAGCGGACTTTGTTATTATCATGCTTGGTGTCGGTCTATCAATATCAAGACAATAAAACCCGAGAGCAATATTGATCAAACGCAAAATAAATGATTGCGTAAGTTTATCCGTTCATTATGAAAGTGTTGTAAAATTTATCCAAAAAGATATACCTACCAGAATAATATTAGAGTAATGCCTACTTTGTACATAAGAGATAATTATGGACCCGACGATCATAATTATTCTAAAAAGAGGCGTTACCCCAACAATACATCAGCAACCCAGATACTAACATAGAGCATCACACATATTATTTGATTGATAAAAAAAATACAGAAAAATGAAACAATTTCCCTATCTTCTTCTTTTCGTGTGGTTAGTGACTAACCTGGTGTCAGAGTTTTTATGCTGCCTATGGATCTCTGACTTAGCTTCACATGCTGTTGAGAAATATCTCTCAGACAGTCCCCCCCTCCCTTCCCTCTTCCGTCTCTCTTTCCCTATTTCAAAGGACTTAAAGGCATAGGCTCTTCTTACCCTCCAAAAATACAGGCGTGATATTATGTTTCTTTGCAGCCGATTTGAATATTAAGCTCCTGATAGTGTTCATACCTCAGAGTTGTTTGTCTACATTTTGCTATTAACAAACTGAAGGCGTTTACCTAATTGCCTTGTCAGTTCCAATAAAGGGTGCTCGTTTATAAAATGACTGACTAATTATCGCCGTGACGAATGTGGCTAAAATAATTCTATATTTTAACCGCAAGACAAGAATAGCCTCTAATGTACTTACCTCATTAAACAATCCTCACTAAGTAGCAAATTACTTTTGTTTTAAATGTTATGTTAATTGACCATCACGGAAAATCAAAAGCGAAATTGATTCTTGAAAAAATAACATTTTTGGCAATTACCTACAATACCTACATACATTATTCTTATAATGCATCTAGAATGTACCGAATTTGACACTTAATTCGTTTTCTTTTAGAAGCAACGCGGCTTTGGAATACTTAAATAAACTGGTCATGTTTTAAGTGCGTAGAACACTTGTTCGAAAATGTTCCATCGCCTTTTGTTAACAACAACATATTTTGTTTTAAATTCTGAGAAAACATGAAACAAAACAAAATCACCTCACTTAAATAATATGTGGGCACATTCATCCGGCTATAGATATTGTTATGGTGTCGTCCAAAACCTATTCTTGAAACGATAAGCAGTTACAAATTTTGACAAATACAACCTCATTTGTCAAAATTCGTATGAAAGGGTAAGCTTAACCATTGAGTACACGGTGATAAATGTACATATTATGTTTTTTCACCTCACCTTTCGCAGTCAGTATTTAACAAAATGGATCTTAGGATAATTACAGAATTTAAACCAAACTATTCAACAACATTTGCGATGGACATCACAATCACACTTAGGTATGTCATATTTTTATATTTTATTTTTAGCTCGTATGGTCCCGCTGCAGGGCAATGCCTTTCTCCTTGCTCCTTATCTTAAGCTGGAGTGAATTAATCCTGTCTGTAGGTGTCAAGCTCCTCTCGCCATCTTCTCCTGGAGCTAACTCGATGTCGTCGGAACTTTAGCCCACGAGTCGTACGACAAGCGACAAACGAGTCCGGCCCAGTCCTACTTAAGCTTGACTGGTTTTTGGGTGACGTCGATGATTCGTGTTTCGGAGAGCAGCACTGTGTTCCTACTGTGTCCTTCAGCCTAAGAAGAATGCTAAAAGAGTAACGGTGGAGTTTCTTGCCCATTCTTCTCCACACGAATCTATTCTTCTAATCTATTATTCTTCGGCGTCTAGAATCTATTTCTTGTTCTGTTTGACGTTCAAAAGTGCCATACTTGTGCCTATTTGAAATAAATGATTTGACTTTGCTACGCGCCATTGATCGGTGGTAAACCTCATGTTTGAACTTCAGCTGAACCGTCAAAATATTTTTTTCAGGCTCACTGGTAGCATCGGGCAAATCGTAAGCCTGTAACAGTATTATAACGAGGTAAAATTTGTTTGTAAGTTTGTATATTGGGGGTAATCTATGGAACTAAAAATGCAATTCTAAATGTTTTACTGGTAGAAAGCTGCGTTATTCGTGAGTGCTGTTGGTTATAAATTATATCATGCATATTAGCCGATAAATCCACGCCAAGTCGCAGGTAAAGTTCTAGCTAGTCCAATATACAAATCCACTTTACCCGACTCTCCTCTTCACATGTGTAACGAGAACCATTGACTGTCTGAAGGTCAACACACGCTTTATGTATAAATACGCCTGAATTTTCATTTTTTTTTCATAAAATTGCGAGTTTCGGTTCAAACACTTTCTAGATAACAAAATAAGATAATTATAAACATGGTGAAAATCGTCATATTTGTTGTTATCGTAGCGTTGGCGGGTGCAAATGGTATTTATATATTTTTTTTATTAATAATTGTCTAACATTTTATTTTTTCGTGAAAATTGTGAGGGTTGGTGTCGCATTTAAAGGGTCGTGAGAAGATCTAAGTATGTAGTTATATTTTTGTTTTTAGTCCGTGAAATAGAATCAAATATTATTTCTAAAAAGAAATAATTAATGGTGCCCATACGTAGACCGTATCTTTATTTAGTTTTGCAGTATCGTACCAAAATTCCGTTCTTATTTATCTGGAGTTTCATTCTTTATTCGACAATATTGTTTGTTTTGTTTTTGTTCTAATTTATCAAGCAAAATAACCTATTGGTATAGCATGCCCGATGTGTTTTGTTTACTTAAAAAGTCGGTTATTTACCAAAATAGTGGGTTCAACGATTTTCCCAGTAAAATTATAAATATAACTAGCATCCGCCCGCGGCTTCTCCCGCATAATATGTCGACAAATGATACATATAAACCTTCCTCTTCAATCACTCTATCTATTAAAAAAACCGCATCAAATTCTGTTGCGTATTTTAAAAGATTTAGGACAGAGAATGCGACTTTGTTTTATACTATGTAGTGATGCTCAGTATTTTTACCTTGCTCATTTTGACTAGATCAATATGATCGCATGGAGTGTTAACACTTGTGTATACATTATTATATTGTAGCAAATGAGTTTTCTAGACTATTCTTAACTGTGAATAATTCATTAGTTGTATAGTTCCACATTGTTTTTACCTTTTCAAGACAACGCATTTGTTGCTGTCTACGTGTCCACTTTTTTAATGTGAAACATAAAATAGAAATTATTTAACTGATCCTCCAAATAGTCGCCTTCTAATGATGAACAATTAAAAAAAAAAAAAAGACTTTACCGCTTCTAATGATGCACACTTTTCTTTATTAATAAGCCTCTTTTTAATTTTTTGGCCATTTAGTATTTTCAGGGCCCCAAAATAGAAATTAATTGAGGTTCAGAAAAACGCACTAATAATATGTGAATATCATTAATATTTTTTGGAGCGGAAATTGATAATTATTGGAGTCTAATAAAATACATGGCTTGGAGAAACAAACATCCAAATATCTGCATGCAATTCCTCTTATTTCTTACAATAATTATCAATTCTTTTTTATATGTCGCGACTCCTCCGTGTTTAGGAAAGCACGCTAAGCCGATGACCCCGGCTGTTTTATGTAGAACTTTGACATTTGTCATCAGCCTGAAAGTCAGACAGCCAGTTTTATTCAAGGGGTATCGTGTTGCCCAGTAACTGAGTTAGAGAGGTTATAGAATAGGGGCTCCGTATAAAATACTGGTAATAAACTGCATCCGGTTAGACTGGAACCTCACCCCAACATACTTGAGAAAAGTTGTAAAAGGCAGATAATTAATTTTAATTTTCAGTCTGTATAATTTTACATTAGCAGAAAAGCTACTCTATATATTAAACGTTTAAATTGAATATCAACCTCAATTGATTTCAAGTGATTTTCTTTTATTTTCAGCCCAAAATTTTGCTTTTGCCGGCTTCCCGTAAGTATTAACATCGCTACCTAAATCTGATACTTATCGCATTTGATTTTAGACTTAATAAGATAATATAATAAAGTCTAGAGTCTAAAATTAACAAAATACCAAACCGCCTGGTGTACTGCCTCTATAATATTAATTCAAAATTGTTTTGTTTTAATATTGCTTCACATTGGAAAAGAATTGGAGCTATACCCCCTGTATAGCTTCATCTCTTTCTCACACTAATAATAGTAACATTAAAATATTACTGCTTTAAGAGGTGATGATTGACCCCCAGGGCACTATACCAAATGAAACGCTGGTCTATCTAAAGGCAAGTGTAATAATAATAATACTAATATCCTTGGACATTTCACACAGCGCCATATCGTCCCAAGCTAAGCAACCTAATGCTTGTGTTATGGTAACGAGATGGCTGATAAACTACTTAAACATATATATTTTTTTTGTAAATACATACATATTATAGATAGAAATACACCCAGACTCAGAACAAATACTCGCAGGTCGTACAAGTATTTGTTCCGAACCCACGACATGCTGCGCAGCAGTCAATCACTCAACCACTGCGCCAACCGTGTCGTGTGCCAAGTGTATCTTAAAACTCCTAAATAAACGGAGCAGCTCAGACTCTTCAGAATATTAATAATTTACATTATCAGCCTATAATCTTCCCACTGCTGGGTCACAGGTCTTCTCTCTGTAAGAGAAAGAGGGAGCACCACCAGGTGGATAAGGCCTGGGCCTGCGCCTGGTGGCCCCAGTGCGGGTTGGTGGATGTCACATGCCTTCGCGTTTATAGTTCTAGGAACTAGTTCTAGGAAATGCCGGTTTCCTCACGATGTTTTCCATCAACGTTTTGGGATCAGTGGTGATTAAATAATTTACACAAAGTAATGTGTATACCTGGGTTCGAACTCATGACCTCTTGTAAGTCACAGGCGCTTCAGCACCACTGTTCTTATTAATAGTATGTTCTAAATAATAATAGTTGTTTTATTATGCTTGCAGGACGGGCGGAGTTTTTGATATATTTAAGGTGGGTGTACAATTCTATAGTAAAATGTTTGATTCTGAAACATTTCTCCGACATTCGTTTCGCCGTTAAACGGTTCACCGACAGAACGATTCACTTTTCATTTTTTCTCCGACAGAACTATTCAATGACGAACGTTTCGCCGACACAACGATTCACTTTTCATTATTTCACCGATAGAACGTTTCAACGGCGAACGATTTGCCGACAGAACGATTCTCATTTAAAAATTTCATTTCGAATTGAATGAAACGAATGTCGGAGAAATGTTTCAGAATCAAAATGTTTTTATATTACAGTGTATTGTAAGGTACAGTCAACAGCACATCAAGTTACCACAAACTGTCAAACTTTCTCAATCCATTCTGAACTTAGCATTTAACGTTTTAAGGTTTAAAATAATTTGGAAAAATTTGTCAGTTTGGTATAATTTGATGTGCTGGCGACCGTACCTAATTAGAACTAAATTCAGATATTTAGGCGAGAAGACACAAAAAGGAGCTTTGTTTTTCTTATCTGTATTTCTTTATGAAAGTTTATGGTTTACTAAATAAACACTTTTTATCGAATTGATTAAAAACAAGAGAAAAGAACTTATAATTATGCATTTTTGTAATCGTAATTTGCATAAGTATTGAATAAATTTTACATTTTAAATTAAAGCCGGTGCGTTTTAGCCGTAATTCAACGTTTAATTCTATCTATAACAATAATAATCAATGTACAGTCAGGGACATTATTTGTTAATCAAAATGACACCCAACATCAATATGCCGCGTGTTATAGGTATTTTATACAACTGTCCTTTGAACGTTGTTATTTGATATACTTACACATTCTCTGATAATACATACGACGACATTTCAAGCTGTATGCATTTACAGCGTAAGATGATTTCGCACTGTATAGGGTTTACAAATAGAGGTCAGTTTATAAACACTAGAAATGTATAGCTTATATGTCGTAGTGCAGCATAAAGGATCAAGTTTTGCCAAATTGACAAATTTCTCCAAATGATTTCTAACCTCCATACGTTGAAAGTTAAGTTCAAAATCGATTGACAAAATTTGACAGTTTGTGGTTACTTGATGTGCTGACGACTAAACAGACGCCATCACATCAAGCTATCCCAAACTGTTAAATAATCCCAATTGACCATGAACCTTATTCTTTTGTAATACAGTTGAAAAACTATCAAAAAAATGTTTGATGTTTGTTTGTTGTATGTTTTTTGCCTTTTTGCTGATATATTCTTTTTTTTTTGTACAGGGCATGAAAATGTTGACTCCCGAAGACATTATCAAGCAGCAGAACATGAAAGTGCTGTCTCCCGATGAATTAATAAACAGGCGGCCAGGGTCGGGAGAACAGATCCAAGCACACTACGTGAAGTCTCAAAGCACTGGAGACGGAAAGGTGCTCACCACCATTTTTCATAACAATAATGGAGAGAAAACGGGCTATACACTGACCAACTAAATGTATTAAAATCAGCCCTAATCCTAAACAACATATATAGATAATCTATTCATATACAATTTAAGAATTATCAAAGAATTTTGTAAGTCATAAGGGCAGAAACATATTATATTATGATTGCTACTGTTCATAAAAATTTAAACACTCTGTATGTCTTAGGCTGAGTGCAGGGATTACCCTTGTTTGATAGAACAACGTTTGATATAATATTACTAAATCGAACAACGTTTTAGAAAATCATCACTTTGTATAATATCGTTTGACAGAATTTTCAGTTCATCGAATATTTATTTGCTATAACAACATTTGCGCTAATGATCAAAAGGTATAATGTTCATTTGATGTAATGTTGATGTTGGCTTGGTCGACGGAGCCCCGCTTCGCGGGGCTCCTACTTCTGGGTGGTTTATAAAAAAATAACCACGAAGGGGATGGCGGGGTCGTGTGAGCGAGCGAAGCGAGCGAATAGACCCTGCCATCCCCTTCTAACCTAACCTGTCCGAGTCGGAGTGCCCTAAATTCTAGATTGTAACAAATTCGGCGAAATGAAATTAGTTCAATTGAAATTAGTTCAAATAAATAATTACGCTAAATAAAAATTTACCAATGAATTATTCGGTCAAATGAATAATTCTTCGAAATGACTTTATTGCAACTAAAATTCGATTTAGTAATATTATATCAAACGTTGTTCTATCAAACAAGGGTGAACCTGAGTGCAGACCTGAGTCAAGGCTATGTTTAGTCCGATTATCGTTAAATGAAAACAATCTTCTTTTTCTTTTCTTGTCGATGGATTTATATTAAGTTCACAATTCGTCCGCCGCAGTCAACCCATTTGGGTACCTTTTTTTATTATTATTGTTACTTTGAAATCATGTCGACTTTGCTTGGTGTTGGCAAAAATTATTACCTGCTCATGTAAATTTATTTAAATTATTCCAATAAACTAGATTTGCACAAAACTTGATGATTTTATTTAATAACTAATTGTGCCAAAGGCTACCCCGCATGAATATCAAAAATCATCCCCTAGGAATGAACTATCGGGATAAAAAGTATCCTATGTGTTAATCTAAGTTCTAAGCTATCTGTGTGCCTAATTTCATGCAGATCCGTTCAGCTGTTCTGGAGTGATTGAGTAACAAACATCTATCCAAACTTGCACATTTAAATATAATTAGATTCACAGAATTAAGTCTAAATACTCTCTAAGGCAAGATTATGCAAACGCGATAATTTTATTTGACAATCGCAAAGAATGTTGGCCGTCTTCAAAATGATTCGATAAGTAGGCAACGTAGCAACGCGCTAAATGGATAATAATTATGGTAATTTAATGGCATTCTTATTATGTAACTACGTCACACGGAATAAATAGGTTAGAGTGACGTCATTAGGAAGGAAATACGATTATTTGCGGCGCGAGGAAAAAACAAACACAAATCGGAGAAAATATTTGTGTTACATCCACGCAAAACCACCATCTCTTAGAATACTACCTAGTACAGAGGCCAAATTTCTTTGATAGATTTTCAACTTTAATACACCTGTATAAGGTTCATGTTCAATTAGGAATACTTGACAGTTTGGTATACAAGAGATGGTCCCTAGGATCCAAAAGCGATAATAATGAGTTTTCCTTGGAAAAGAACGCGGTACCTGCTCGTCACTGATTACGAATGCGACCACACATATTAGCAGAATCACATTTTATCCTATCGATCACTAGAAAACTATTATAAAATATATACGAAATAATAATAGCAAAAATGTAGAACGATTTTTCAATTTATACAAAACATCAAATGACTGACATCAATTTTTACTCGTCATTTATTTTAGACAGTGAACTGATGATGTTTCATTATTATTAGGTATCGACAATTTGTACAAAGATTGTTTCTACAATAGAAGGGCGGAAAAGAAGCCTTTGCTTTGGAAATGACACAATTATTTTCTTTTCAAAGTAACCTATCAAAACTTCTAATTCTATTAAATAAGCGGAAATTAAAGAAACTAAAATAATTTTATATGCTATAAGCTCATATATATAAATATATATATAAATAATATATATATAAATAATATATTCGTTCTTCAAAAACGAGCTGTTCGAGCAATTTACCAGCTAGGTGCCAGAGTATCTCTGAGAGATTTTTTTAAAGAAATTGGTATTCTTACGGTAGCGTCACAATTTATTTTCGCCAACGTTTTATATATTAGACAAAATTTACACTTATATACTAAAAACAGTGATATTCACAACATCAATACTAGAAATAAGGATAAACTACGTGCTCCCTTTCATCGGCTTCATAAGGTTCATAACTCATTTGTGGGGCTTGGTATAACCTTTTATAACAAGCTGCCCTCTTCTTTGCTAGAATTGCCTTTTAATACGTTTAAATCTAAAGTAAAATCTATCCTTTGTTCAAAGGCTTACTATACTACCAACGACTACTTAAATGACAAGAATAGTTGGTCGCTGTGATTAACACAAGACAATGTTTATGTTCTTTCTCCAGAATTAGCTTCATAAAATTATTTTTATTATGTATTCAATTCATTGTTTTGGTTGTTTTTATTTTTTTTTATTAGCCATTTATTGTTGACATAATCTACTCATTACTATGTTTTTTTTTTAATGAGTTGTATTGCAAAATGTGGTTAGCTAGAGACCTCGACAGTTGATCATATTTATTTATCTTGATCCTAGTTAGTAATCATTAGCAATTAATTGATTGATTTTACTTCGATGGTCCTAGTTTATCATTTGTAACTTCGAGTTACGGCTGTATGGACATAGTACAGCATTGCACATGTAAGCGGGCACGCACTTTTACCTGGAGGCTCTTTTTTTTCTTTTTAAATTTACGCTTGAGTACAGTCAGTTTTAATGTTTTAATTGGTATATTGACGTGTGCTAGCTGACATGTGGCAAATGATTGATTTTAATGTGATGTGTTTCGTAATGTTAATTACTTCTCATGCGATAAATGTGTGTAGAGTCAAGTTCTTCCAACTAAACAGACAGCTGTGCTGCTGGGGAGTTTGTTGCGCCACTTCTTCTTCCCAGCTAAAGCACTAGGAAGTGGTGAAGGGTGGGCGTTTTTGGGGGACTGTCTTATGTAACTTTGACCTTCAAAAAGTGCTGATCTTCAGCCTAATTTGAATAAATGACTTTTGATTTTGATTTTTTTTTTGCTCGGAAATAATATAATTATAATTTTAACTTGAATTACCCCTGAACCATTCTAGTCAAAACATTCACCAATAAAAAAACGGTGTATATTTCAAGCGGTTTTCATTTGGCAAATTTAGAAAAGTCAGACATGAATTACCTATACCTACCTTCTGGAAGGCTTAAATAGATTTACAGTTTTTCAGTATAAATTAAAACCTCAGAGAAATCGGTGTTAATTCATAAAAACCGTTTTAGAGAAAGTTCTCAATTATTCATGACGTTTAAAAAAATAAACGCTAAGGTGCGGTCATGGATTCTCTAGAAGGTGCAATTAAGGATAGTTATTATAATTAGCTACGTGGTTAGTTCTATCTTCGGATCCGTCTGGCCTCAACAGAATCCGTACCGTATGTGGCTTTTTAGGTCGAGCTACAATAAAACTACATACGCCCGATCTAGCTTGTCCCTTGCTGTCCTCCCCCAGCGACTCCCCAAGCCAAGGTACGTACCCCACAGGGCGTGCCCTTAGCGTGTAGTCGCTTACTTTGTAAGTTTTCATAAGCCTTGGCTGGAGGCTACAATTCTTTTGTGCCATCCACAGGCAAGTCAAGTTAAGCAGTAGACAACCCTATGGCTGAACTGCGAGATGCCATTAAAAAAAAAAAAAAAACGCAGTGATTCGACAAAGTCGAGCGGCAAAATACGCATTGATTTAGCGCTCGGCATACTCGCATGCCAAATCATTCCGACACGAACACATATGTGCAGCATCCCTAATAACTTCAAGATCAGCCGGTCGATTCTATAATAATCTCACCATTAAACTTAGATAAAGTGAGCGTGAAGCGAGCTGTCATTCCACCTAATGCACTAATTCACTTTCTATTCGTAAAGCACAAGTGTCCTTATTTTCAATAGTAACACTAAAATACTCGTAAAAGATATGATTCGTTTACGATCTTTAATTTCAGGTACTTTGAGAGCAAGAAATTTGTTAACTCTTAAACATACGCCTGGAAAAATACAAAAATATGGGGTTACTTGTGGACCTGGACCTCCACAGCCGTTTGACAATATGCCGTTTAGAGTTCTAAATCGGTACGTGGCGACTGTGTTCTTCTCAATCTTCTTCGGCATTGGTTTGTGAGCTCCATTCCTCATAGTATGGTATTCTATGGCAAAAAGATGTATGTAGTATAATAATGATACTACACAGTTGACAGCTTACTTTAAACTCACTTTACCTACATTTTCAGGATTTGATTTTTACAGAATCGCACTACTGGACGCCTACTGGGGCCGGAGCTATCTCTACCTTACTTCAAAATGATTAGATGGTTTCGTATCTGCGTCGTTGGTCTAGTGGTTGCAAGAACGACTACTGAGCATGAAGTTCTTGGTTCGATTCCCAAGTTCGGTAAAGTGTGAAATCAGCAGCGTGGCAAAATATTTTACTCAGTCGTGTACTTTGTACGCCAGTGTCTCGGCCAAGTTTTCCCTGCCATCAGAAGACAACTGCCATGAAACCATCGCTGCGACACTCTAGTAGAATGGCAGTGATCAGCAGTGTTACTCTAATAGGTCAAATGACTTTGATAAAACGCATTCAAATTGGGACGTACAATTTAGTAGGTATAAAATCCATACAGAAGTGACGTCATGCCACATGTATGTATCAACGTAATCTTTTGTCTAAGTATATGTGAAAAAAGAAAAAATACGTGTCCTATTTTTTTGATAATCTAGCTGATGGACTAAAAAGTGAATTTTAGTCCATATCCCTATTGTGGTGTCCTACGACTACCACGCGGACGGTGTCGCGGGCAGAAACAAGTATCTTATAAGGTGAATACGTGCAACTTTACAATAAACTCATTAAAGATAAATTATTTTGACATTTTATGTACCCGAATTTTAATTACTTATAAGGAAGAACTCGTTAAAGTTATTTTAACATTTTATGTAGGTAGGTACCCGAATTTTAATTACAGTATGTTAGGGAACAAAATGGAAGAATATAAATGGTGGTGTCCCCATTTACATTATCTATAGGTTCCCCTGCGTAAAGCCGATGTATTCTGTTAAATTCCTAGTACCTATTAGGTAAAATGGCAGCCGAAGTTTTCACGGTGAGGTTTATGTAGTGAAAGGTAGGTAAATCAATTCCTCCAGCTTTAGGTAAAATGACAGCTCACTTCACCGAATTCCTCCAGCTTTAGGTAAAATGACAGCTCACTTCACCGAATTCCTCCAGCTTTAGGTAAAATGACAGCTCACTTCACCGAATTCCTCCAGCTTTAGGTAAAATGACAGCTCACTTCACCGAATTCCTCCAGCTTTAGGTAAAATGACAGCTCACTTCACCGAATTCCTCCAGCTTTAGGTAAAATGACAGCTTCCTTCACCAAATTCCTCCAGCTTTAGGTAAAATGACAGCTCACTTCACCGAATTCCTCCAGCTTTAGGTAAAATGACAGCTCACTTCACCGAATTCCTCCAGCTTTAGGTAAAATGACAGCTCACTTCACCGAATTCCTCCAGCTTTAGGTAAAATGACAGCTCACTTCACCGAATTCCTCCAGCTTTAGGTAAAATGACAGCTCACTTCACCGAATTCCTCCAGCTTTAGGTAAAATGACAGCTCACTTCACCGAATTCCTCCAGCTTTAGGTAAATTGACAGCTCACTTCACCGAAGTTTTCACGGTGAGATTTATGTAGTCCAAGTTTTAAATCTGACACAATACCTACAAACACAAAATTTGAACGAATGATCTCACAGAAAATTAAAGAGAAAGGCAGATTTTGTAAACACTTAAATCTGTCTCATTGATGCGTGCACAATAACAAGCATTTGCCCTGTTTGTGTTATGAAAACATTATAATTAGGTACCTATCTGTATAGCAGCTTATCAAAAACATACATTTTTTTTAATACATTTTGAAAAGAAAATGATGATACACTTGATATGAAAAGTGAAAAACTGGTCAAGTGTAGTCGGCTTCGCACACGGACAGTTCTTACCAGCGTATAATATTTATCACTACATATTTTTTTTTAATACTTAGTACAGAAGACAGCACATCAAGCTATCCCTAACTGTAAAATTTTCTCAATTAAAAATGAACCTTATGTCTTTGCAATAAAGTTGAAATACTATCAAAGAAATTTGACAGATTGTGGTAACTTGATGTGCTGGCCTCTGTACTTACTGAGTTAAAAAAACACGGTTTATGTATTACCCCATTAAATTTTAACTTTTTTTATTATTTTCTTTGCTATTATAATAACAACAAAACATACACACAGCACACAGCTCAGCTCAGCTCAGCAGACAGCAGCGGAGGCTTGGTAATAAAGTTCCATTTGGCACAAAAACTTAGACACCAAGCATGTTAAAAAATTATCTAAAATGTCAGTCTTTTTTTTTTTTTTTTAAGTCTGGGAAATCATCCAATGACTGCTCCCGCTCTGGGTGGAGCGGAAGGGAGTGTCAGACTCTTACTGACTAAAACCCATCCATGTTCCTTCCGTAGCCCTTTATGTTCCGGGATAGCGGTAACCCTTTCGGACAATCCCGCTTACCCGGAAAATGTCAGTCTAACATCCAATTCCAAACAAAAATGTCATATTCAGCAATTGTTTAATCTAAACAACTGATGAACAAGGTTTAGTGGCACTAAGCAAAAAAAAAATAAGGCCAAGGAGGTAATTAATAATCAAAGGAACTTTATATAAACTATCATCATTCTTGACCGTTCATTGATACCAAACCCGTCCCTTGTAGCAGTCAAGCCAGTTCCACAAGGTCTTACAGGGACCTTAGCCTACCATCCTTGCTTGCAAAACCAGCTGTTTAGATCACTGTCATCGATAAACTAGTTGGGAAAGGCAAACAGCCCTTTAAGTTCAATAACATTGTAATAAACAATCACATTATGGATGTCCTTTTTTTTTGTTTTTGAGGCTGGGAAATCCTCCAATGACTTCTATCGCTGGTGCGAAAGGGAGTATCAGACTCATAGTGACTAAAATCCATCCATGTTCCTTCCTTAGCCCTTTATGTTCCGGGGTAGCGGTAACCCTTTCGGACAATCCCGCTTACCTATGACATGTCCTGGAACCAAAAAATCATAGACTTCTCCGTATTGGGGCCCGCGTGCATGGTGGATTTCAGTCCTTTTCACTAAGATGGGGCCTGTGTCCTAGCAGTAAGAACATTAAAGTCCAATTATGTTATGTAAACAATTACTTTAGTACTGTCAATTCCCATGGAGCTGATGATACCGCATTATAAATTAAACTAGGTTAGCGAACAAACACAAATATCTATTCCATCTGCTGACATCCGTTTGTCTGCTCTCTCAGCTGACTGTCTAATCTAAAATCACATCAACAACACACACACACACACACACACACACACACACAATCATCACAGCACACCACAACATCTCTGTCTGATCTTATTCTCAATATATGTAAATCAATGTTCGTCTCCTAACAGCCATTTTTAATAATAAAGTCTTAGGTTATTCTAAGTCTTAGAATTCATGTTAAATTAAAGCTAGTTCATTATCTGCCTAGCCTTTTTTCAAATATGTTGGGGTCAGCTTCCAATCTAACCGGATGCAGCTGAATACAAGTATTTTACATGGAGCAACAGGCTATCTAACCTCCACAACCCAGTACCTGGGTAATACGATACGCCTTGGCAATGCTAACTGTCACACTTCGGGCTTCTGACTACCCGTAACGACTGTCAAAGATTCACGAATGACAGCCGGGACCAACGGCTTAAAGTGCTTTCCAAGGCACGGACGAGTCTCGATATGTAAAGATGGTCAGCCATCTATGGACCAACACCGGCAAGCGTAGCTTTAACCTGATGATCGATCCGTGCAGCTGTTATTTCTAAGCTACGAGCTCCTCAAAATTAAAGCTATCTAAGCAAATAAATAATATTGAAGTGTCTATTTGGAACGACAAAATAACAGCTTTTTAACCGACTTCAAAAAGGAGGAGGTTCTCAATTCGGATGTTTGTATTATTTTTTTTTTTATGTTTGTTCGCGCATAACTCCGTTGCTTTTTTTTTTTTTTTTTTAAGGCTGGGAAATCATCCAATGACTGCTCCCGCTCTGGGTGGAGCGGAAGGGAGTGTCAGACTCTTACTGACTAAAACCCATCCATGTTCCTTCCGTAGCCCTTTATGTTCCAGGGTAGCGGTAACCCTTTCGGACAATCCCGCTTACCCGGCAGGCTTGGCCCTGAGGGGCCCCTTCATATGCTGACATCTCTTTGAGGCGCGCGTGGAACATATACGCGCCGTACGGCACGGGGTAACTCCGTTGCTTGCCAACCGATTTGAAAAATTCTTTTTTTGATGGAAAGGGTATACTTCCCAAATGGTCCCATAAAAATTTTATCGAAATCGGATAAGCGGTTTTTGAAAAATCAACAAAAATCTAAAAAAATCCTACTTAATATATGTGGATGATGTTCTAATAACTTCCTGTCACTGTAATTTACATACCAGGTAGTGGTATTAAAATTTGGGGGGGGGGGAGGGATTGTGTAGGTACCACAACTAAAAAGTGAAAAATAAAAACTTTTTTTAGATTTTTTTTTTTTTTTGTTATTAGTCCCGTATATACTTTCAAATGCATTTAGTAAAAACTTTTTTACAAAAAATAAAACCGGCTTCCAAAACAAACACTACAAAGTGAAAAATAATTTTGATTTCGGAAGTCGGTGTCTTCGGTTTTGTATTTTCATTTTTTGCCACCGAGTTCCGAAATCAAAATTATTTTTCACTTTGTAGTGTTTGTTTTGGAAGTCGGTTTTATTTTTTGTAAAAAAGTTTTTACTAAATGCATTTGAAAGTATATACGGGACTAATAACAAAAAAAAAAAAAAAATCTGCTCGTCTGTTTGTTTCGGCTAATCTCCTAAACTGCTGGACCAATTTTGACGGGACTTTCACTGACCGAAAACTGATGTTATCAGCAGTAACTTAGGCTACTTCTATTTTAGGTAGATTAAATAGTTAGAAAACACGCAAGCGAAGCCTCGTGCAGCACCTAGTAAAATATATTTGTGTTTGTCAATTTTTAACACGTTGAAATCCTTATGAGGAACGTTGACCCCTGTTAGGAGGATGACAACAACACATTACGAAATGCAATAATATAGGTAGGTAGGTACCTACTATTCTAATCTTAAAGCGGTGTCCACATTGTAAAAGTAGTGCCGTGAAACAGTAGCTTAATTGACAGTTCTGTTTCGGGATATAGCTAACAAATATCCGGTTTTTGGAAAGCCCATACATTCAACTGATAAAGCTATGTTAGTTGAATTGAATGTATGTAGAAAAAGAACTCCCTCTTTAGTGTAGTTATCGCAAGCGCTACTGCTCAGCATGAGGTTCTCGATGGTTTTATTCCCAGGTCGCCAAAGTGCTATTGGGTTTTTCTATTAGAAGTTTCTGAGTAGCAGCCTGGCGCCTGGATTTGTACCCGGTTGACGGCAATAGGCTCGCTCCCTATAACATGGGACTTAAACGTAACTAGTGAAAGGTTGGTATGCATATTATTATAGTTGCACCTCTGCCTAACCCTTCGGGGACCAAGGAGTTATGTTATGTATGTTCTAAAAAGAAAAAATACTATAAATATTAGCAAACTAATCTGAGCTTTGAACATGTGACATGTCAGCGTGTAGGTTGAATTTATTTGGTTTTCAAAAACCGGGTGTTAGTTAACTAGAGCTGGAAACAGTCAGTCAGGCTACTGTTACCGCTACCCCGGAACAATAAAGGGCTTTTTTTTTTAAGGCTGGGTAGTCATCCAATGACTGCTCCCGCTCTGGGTGGAGCGGAAGGGAGTGTCAGACTCTTACTGACTAAAACCCATCCATGTTCCTTCCGTAGCCCTTTATGTTCCGGGGTAGCGGTAACCCTTTCGGACAATCCCGCTTACCCGGCAGGCTTGGCCCTGAGGGGCCCCTTCATATGCTGACATCTCTTTGAGGCGCGCGTGGAACATATACGCGCCGTACGGCACGGGTCTGGTGCTGATCGGACGGTGAGTCACCCATTACTCACCGTCCGCAGGCCCGCGCCTACGGTGGCCGGGAGTCGTCACGTGGCTCCCGACGCCCGGGGCGTCTCCTGCGGCGGCTGGGACGGGAGGACCTTTCTCTCTCCCATCCTGCCACCTCCTTCGCGAGCATGACTTTTTCGCAGAAGGAGGTGACTGCCTCCCACTCCCTCTCGCCCCGGACCATGGCTTGCACCAGGGCCGGGCGCGAGAGGTCGCCGCCGCCGATCGCCTCTACGAGGACACGGCGGTGCTCCTCCCATGCGGGGCAGGTTTGCACCGTGTGCTCTACCGTGTCGTCTGGGCGATCCTCGCAGTGGTGACACCCGGGCGTTTCCTCCCACCTGATGATGTGCAGGAACCTCCCGAAACATCCATGTCCGGTGAGGACCTGCGTCAGGCGGTAGGTGAGGGCGCCGTGACGCCTCTCTAGCCACTCCTCAAAACAATAAAGGGCTAAGGAAGGAACATGGATGGGTTTTAGTCAGTAAAAGTCTAACACTTCCTCCGCTCCACCCAGAGCGGGAGGAGCCATTTGATGATTTCCCACCCTCAAAAAAAGGCTACTATTGCACGACACTAGTTTTGTAATGTGAACCCCACTTACCAATTCTGGCGACAACAAGTCCGTAAAACTTTAATAGTAAGTACTATTTCATCGTCACTCGTCAGGTTTCCGATTAATACTAGAAGACATACAAATTACAAGATTAAAAGACACGTGTCCTCATAAAACATTAAAATGATAAATATTATTAAATATACAATACAGGTGCTCGAACTTGAAACTAACATCAGAATAATACGAACATGATACTGATAAAAACTAACAAAAACAAACACCAATAATATCTGTTAATTTCCGATCATAACACGAAGAACGGATTCTTTGCCAAACAAAAGGATTTTACGAAGGAATTTTAAAAAAAGGACGATCGCTTAAATGGATTTTAAACATATGAGAGAAAAACAAATGAGAGCTGAGACCCTTTAAGAGTATCCTGCTAAACATACATAAACACAGTATGTGCAAAATATTCTCGTTTATAAGACTTGGACGGTTTTCTTAGCGGCATTTAAACGCGGCAATCCACACAGCCCGCGCGTGTTCGTGAAACTAGTTACGTTAGATATTCATACGAAATGGCTAAATTCGCCGCAACTTTAATATTAGTGGGTGCTATTATCACCGTCCAAGGTAAGCCACATCTTTTATATTTAAGTTCCCAAAAGAGAAAAAAATACAGTTCCAAAAAAAAAATGAAATTATTTCTTCATATTAAACGATTTTAAGTGATCTATTCAAACTTAAAAAAACAACCTAAAAAAAAGTTGTTTCTGCTTAGAAATCTTTTCTAAAATGTCATCGAAACATGTTTCAATATTGCAATGCAAATTTACTTATTATTTGAATTTCTTAACGCGGAAATCAAACAAGATATTCCAGGATTTTTCAGAATGATTGTTAAAGAGTTATTGGGTGAAAAATATTAGTATTAGTTATGGTTTGAATATTTTGTTTAGAAATATAGAATATTTTATAGAAACTATAGAAAAACTTTTTTACAAAAAAGAAAAACATTCGACAAGAAAACACAAATAACTTTTACTTCGTAGTGTTCTTTTGGTTGGTATGTCGGTTGTTTTTTTTTTTGTAAAAAGGATTTTTCACTTTTAAGTTAAGGTACCTCCACACTCCACAGTCCCTACACTAATTCGTATCCACAACTGAACTTACTATGTAAACAACAGTGACCTGAAATACTAAAACATCATCATCAATATAAAAAGTGTAGATTAAATACGTATTATCGAAGCTAACTCAAAAACTGTTCAAGCAAAGTGAATAAAATTTAAATGAAACTACATCTGAAGTATGACCTACCAAACAAAAAAAGAATCATCAAAATAAATTTATAATTGGCGAAGTAATCGCGTCAAAAGCACACAGTCGAATTGAGAACCTTTTTTGAAGCCGGATAAAAAGACCAAAATAATAATATTTTGACCTTGAAAACATTAGTTATCCGATAAAACTTGAGGACCATTAATACCGAAGTTTATTTACGAGCTTCTGTCATCGGCTTTACCCGTGTGCAAGTCGAAGATTTTTCCACAGGAACGTGTTACCGGGATCAAAAGTATCCTATGTATTAATCAGGTTTATAAACTATCTGTATGCATAAATTTATCGAGATCTGTTAAGCCGTTCTGGGGTGATTGAGCAACAATCATCCAAACATGTAAACATAGTCACAAACTTTCACATTTATAATATTAGTAGGATGTATGGGTCTTCAGGAAGTTGAGAAATATTTCTCCATATTTATTTATTTATACTTACACTCACTATCCTTACAGTTGACCATACATCACAGATACAAATAAAAAGTCAACTAATAATACTTAAAAATCTACTTAAGCAAAATTATAATAAAATACCACCTAAAGTAAAAAACCAACAACAAAGAATTGAAGAAAAACTGACTGACTTATTTGAATTAAAGTATAGCGACATACAATTATTATAATTCGCATAAAACTGGTATTAACTGGATGACGTTCTCAGTCAGAATAGTAAAAATAATATAAATACACAGCAAAATTCCCAACAGCATAATATTAAAACACGAGGTGATTTAAGAAAATATCCTCGTACTATAGTATAGGTAAAGTTAATAATTTAGTTAAACTTTAGTTTTGGGGGTCAAATTGTTAGAAATACATACAGTTTTAGAATGACAAATATTGCACATATTATATATGTACATGCAAGTCATGTCACGGCCAACAACAAAACTTTACATCTTTACAAGTTCATTAACATTCACATAATTACGAGCTAACGATGACGAGTCCACAAGAGGTGCTCGTGGCTAAGTACTAACAGCGGCACAGGTCGATCCATCAGGTTAAACTACGCTTGCCGGGGTTGGCCGTGGATGGGTGACCATCTTTACTTAACGAGACTCCTGCGTACCTCGGAAAGCACGTTAAGCCGTTGGTCCCGGCTGTCATTTTTGCATCTTCAGGTCGTCAGAAGCCCGAAAATATGACAGCCAGTCTTACCTAGGGGTATCGTATTGCCCAGTTACTAGGTTGTGGAGATCAGATAGGCAGTCGCTCCATGTAAAATACTGGCTGCAACCGGTTAGACTGGAAGCCGACCCCAACATAGTTGGGAAAAGGCTGGGCAGATGATGAAGATGACGAGTCTACAAGTGTGGCTTTACACAAATTATTGTTTGTTGAAAAACGAGTACTTAGGACTCACTGGAAGACTAATAAGGATAAAAAGTGTTGATAGCCTTTTTTTAAGGATAGGAAGTCAACAATAGACTGTTCCCGCTCTGGGTGGAAAAGACGGGAGTGACAGTCTCTTACTGAATAAAACCCATTCATGTTTCTTCCTTAGCCCTTTGTGTTAAGGCAGCGGTAACCCTTTCGGACAATTCCGCTGACCAAGTGTTGGCCTGTAAACCAAAATCCCTGGCTATTTAGTATTTGGCTTTATCCTAGCTAAATAAATATATTTAATAATAATAATAACAGCCATTTAATTCGGATATAAATAAAAATCCATAATATGAATAATATTAGATATTTATCCGCCAATCCACATTAGGCCCGTGAGATTAGGGCCCACTCTCTCCCACAGAGGGAAGGTCTGTCTCCCAGCAGTGATTATAGGCTGATTATTATTCTGTGTATGTTACGTAAACACGTTTGTGCCAGTATAATTACACCATTATAAGATTATGTTTTATTGAACAAACCAATCAATAGTACAAACCATATTATTATTTTATTTTTGTCTTTGACATTTCTCGGGACCATGGGGACCCGGACCTTTGGAAGGCATACGAGGGGTCGAGGCCCACTCGCACAGGCCCCTTATTATTTCAAATCTACCAATGATTATGAAGAGATTAGACTAGAAGCCGACCCTAACATAGTTGGGAAAAGGCTAGACAGATTGATTGATTGGTAAAGAAGAGTTTTTTTTTTAGGAACGTGAACTAATTACGTGGTTTCAGTTCAGGAATGAATTTGCCAAACAATGGGGCGATTGAAATTACTCACGTGTTAGTACTAAGTAGTCGTAATATACGTTGAACAGTGTATTCGTACATAAACGTAATACTAACATGAAAACACAATACTCCATTATTTCCTAAGTTTCCAATAGTATTGTATTAAAAGAAAAACAAACACCGTGACCTTTACACCCTGTTCCTCTATACTTCTTTACCATCAAACGGGCACCAATCCAGACTCTACTAAGAAATACCTGATGTAAAACCCAATAACACTTTGCCCAACCCGGAAATCGAACCCAGTCAACTAGTTTGCAGTTTCAAAAAACATGCATACATTTTTTCCTCATCAATTACCAAAGCTTTAAATGCAACGTACTAAATTATAATTTGTTGTGAACATGAATCAACGTTTTTTCTTCTAAGGCCCGGCGCCTATTGGCAGCACGGCATGGCAAGGTATTTTTGGGCGACGAATAAAAATATAAGTTAACAGTATGGAAACAAAGTTAAAATTTCAATGTCAACGACCGTAAGTATAAAATAAAATACCGCGGAATGCTTAACATTAAAATTTCAACATTATATCCATAAACTTAAGGTATATTTTTATTGCCATGTCTGCCACCAATGAGTGCCGGGCCTTAGGAGGCCAGGTAATAAGCCATTGAGGAAACTTCCTTCTAGCTTTTATTTTAAAAACAAAATTAAGGAAAATACCTGTCTTAATGTATCTATTTGTTACCTTATTATTTGAACGCAACATTAGGTATTATTTAAATCAGTGTCTAAATAAGGTATTCTACTTAGTATTATTTTTCTCAAAATACTGATCATTTTTACAAATGCCATTGAAATGATGTGATTTATCAATGCTAATTTATTTTCGATTTGGTCTTTAAAAATATATTCAATCCGTTAGTATCTACCTATTTTATAGTAGTATTGTATAATATTATTATTAGTAGACTAGTAGATGAGGTTTTTCAAAATATCCCCGACCTATTCTGTAAAAGTCTCACCGTGAATACTTAAGTGAAGTGACCTTGAAGTGAGCTGTCATTCTACCACGTGTTCTATCTACCTGATACTAGGGATTGACACTATTGACAGCCCACTTCACTTACGTTTTCACGGTGAGGTTTTTAAAAAATAGATCGACTCCGACCTACGAGCACTTCTGCAGTTTTATTTTAACACTAGCTGTGCCTGCGACTTCGTCCGCGTGGAATAGTGACTTTTCGGGCAGCATACCTTAACAAATGTTCGCCGTGATTCTTTAAATTGACATAACTTTTTTATTTATGAACCGATTGACATGAAATAAACACTAAATGTTAAGTGAACTTAGAGTTACTACTATATATTAGTGAAAACCGCATCTAAATCGAATAAGCCGTTTCTGATATTAGCGTGCACAAACACACAGACAAACAGACAAACCGACAAACAGACAAAAAAAAAATTAATTACAATTTCGGGTTCGGCATCGATAAAATAACAACCCCTACTACTTTTTTTTATATATTTCCATTGTTCAGACACCACTTTTCTACAATTTTATTATATGTATAGATTTTATTATATGTATGGATTACTTCAGTGCGAGAAAATGATAAAGCATATACATAATACATACTACGGGACATATAATATATTAGAATATTGCTTATAAGGTGGTAGTTGACAGCGGTATTGTCCGAAAGGGTTACCGCTACCCCGGAACATAAAGGGCTAAGGAAGGAACATGGATGGGTTTTAGTCAGTAAGAGTCTGACACTCTTCCGCTCCATCCAGAGCGGGAGGGGTCATTTCACCTCAACATAAAGTTGAAGTTAAGCCCCTAGATGTCTGAGTATATGTTGTTACTTCAATAGATTCCCTAACAACTTCAGTTCGCAGCAAATGCGTGTACAAATATTATCAAAAATGTAAGTCCTAGTAAAAAAAAAAGTGTGAATTGATTGTGATACAAAGAATAATCTTTACCAAAGACCGAGTTCCGTATTGATACGCATATTATCATCAAGTTTCTAATGGAATAACTCAAAATAATTTACGAAAATAAATACCATTATACAGGATATAGACGTCATCGGTCTTTTTAATAGTAAGAGTGTTAGTTGTCTCGTCGACCGTCCAACAAAGAGGGTTTTTGATCATTACAAATGTAAAGGTGCGTCCAAACTGTATAACATAACATGTTATGCAACGTAGTTATAACATATTTCTATATTGTGATGAGCAAGCTTAAAATAATAATGTGGACGTATTAGATCAAATCTTTATGTGTTATATAACAAAACCCTTAGGTTATCGTAAGTCTTCTGACTAAATGCCGTAAAACACACTGAGAGAGCCTTCACCACTCTTCTTAATCTTCATGAGGAGAAGCCTTAAGGTACTGTAGAGCCTGAGTGAAACCTTATGTTGAACATGGCTGGTAATAATAATCTGACAGCATTCGAACCCTTAAATTATGTTTAGAATAGTTGATAGGTTTTTGTACAAGTGACAGTCCGCCTTTGGCCGCGGGACTTGGCAGATGTATTCGTTATAATATAGTTGGTGTGGTCGTGCTTTTCATAGCGTAGCAACTCCCAATAAAAACAGAATACACGCTCTACCATTGAGCCCCCTCAGCGAAGGACCCCCAACCTTCTACAGTACCATTCATCATCATCATCATCGGCCTACAGCAGTCCACTGCTCGACAAAGGCTTCTCCAATTGCACGCCATCGCCAATCAGCTAGATTCTAGGCCACTCTCATTCAGCTACTACCAGCCACCTGGCGAAGATCATCGCTCTACCTAGCCCGCGGGAGTCTTAACTTTTGTTTGCCGATTCACCACCATTCCATTCGGCAGTTCAGGCTGCGGTCCCATTCAGCAGTGGAACAATTACAAGCCAATGTCCCGACGTCGCCCTTTAATTTGTTTATTTAATTTCATTACCAGAAAATGAAAAGGGGAATTCCTGGATATTTTTTACACCACGGTCCAGTTCTCCCCTCTGTCATTCTCTCAGGGGGGAATAGTGGGAAAAGCCAATGAAAACATCCTGACGAAACCGACATGACCTAAAACAAAAATTCGAGGACTTGTGACATCCACCAACCCGAACTGGACCCGCGTAGTGGATTTTGGCCCACTCCCTATCTTAGAGAAGAGGCCTATGTCCCAGCATTGGGAACATTATAGGCTAATTATGCTAATATAAATGTTTCGTTTCTGTTTCAGCGCTTCCACCTACGTATGATGAAATCTTAGCAGCGGCAAAGGAGAACCAATGGGACCAGGTTCAACAACTGTAAGTATCACATGCACAAATATAACCTACCTAAAAACTTGTGCCCGGTTGATGTCAATAGGCTCATCCCCTATTACATGGGACTTACACATAACTGGAACTATATGGGTTAATAAAGTAAATGGTGCAATATAATAATATAATGTAAGTAGCTGACCCGGCAGACGTCGTCTTGCCTTAACTATGATACCTACCTTTACTACCTACCATACCCTACCTACCCTACCTACCCTACCTACCCTACCTACCCTACCTACCCTACCTACCCTACCTACCCTACCTACCCTACCTACCCTACCTACCCTACCTACCCTACCTACCCTACCTACCCTACCTACCCTACCTACCCTACCTACCCTACCTACCCTACCTACCCTACCTACCCTACCTACCCTACCTACCCTACCTACCCTACCTACCCTACCTACCCTACCTACCCTACCTACCCTACCTACCCTACCTACCCTACCTACCCTACCTACCCTACCTACCCTACCTACCCTACCTACCCTACCTACCCTACCTACCCTACCTACCCTACCTACCCTACCTACCCTACCTACCCTACCTACCCTACCTACCCTACCTACCCTACCTACCCTACCTACCCTACCTACCCTACCTACCCTACCTACCCTACCTACCCTACCTACCCTACCTACCCTACCTACCCTACCTACCCTACCTACCCTACCTACCCTACCTACCCTACCAAATATATACAGGGTGGAATTTTGTAATGCCCCCTGGAGGGAAAGTACTCTTAATACTGTAGATAGAAAATTTTACTCAAAGGAAACATTCCTTTATTTTTGAATAGAAAGAAAACTGCATTCAAAGATTTCCAAAAAATCGCTTGCCACACCCGGGAATCGAACTGACTAAAATCTGCAAAAAGTACACACTGTACTTTTATTGCAGCGATCGTTAGTATCAATTATAAGGATGAAATCTTTCGAACAAACTTGATAAATTAAATGATAGGAAAACCATGAAATCTTTAATTATTTACAAAAAATTGTAAACTAACTAATTAGTTGCTCGAAATGGGCTCCATTTTCTTGGATACCCAAATGTATTCTTCTAACAAATTCATTTCTTGTAACCTTTAATAACGTGTTGTGGTGAATATTATAAATCGTATTCTGAACTTCAACTCTCAACTCGTTTACATTCGCATAAGATTTAATGTAAATTTGGTTTTTAACATATCCCCATAAAAAAAAATCTAAAGGGGTGAGATCTGGTGATCTCGCAGGCCATCTGATTGTGCCGTTTGTACCAATCCAGGTATTAAAGGTATTTATTTAGAAGAATACATTTGTGTATCCAAGAAAATGGACCTCATTTCGAGCAACTAATTAATTAGTTTACAATTTTTTGTAAATAATTAAAGATTTCATGGTTTTCCTATCATTTAATTTATCAAGTTTGTTCGAGAGATTTCATCCTTATAATTGATACTAACGATCGCGGCAATAAAAGTACAGTGTGTACTTTTTGCAGATTTTAGTCAGTTCGATTCCCGGGTGTGGCAAGCGATGTTTTGGAAATTTTTGAATGCAGTTTTCTTTCTATTCAAAAATAAAGGAATGTTTCCTTTGAGTAAAATTTTCTATCTACAGTATTAAGAGTACTTTCCCTCCAGGGGGCATTACAAAATTCCACCCTGTATAATAAACCAAATATTAAATAGATACTAATATAAAATATAAATTCCATAAAACCAAATCATAATCTACTATTTTTGTAATACTATTTTATTTTAATTATTTTTCTCTTAACAAAAAGCGCCTTCATCCTCTCTACTACAAAAAATTTAGTTTGCTGTGCCCGAGAGGGTCCTTCATTGATACGACGATTTAAGATAACAACTGTTATAATTCTGTACACATTGCGGAATGCAATAAAGTATTGAGTATGGGTGTAGAATAGGTACAAATCTGCACAACCGTCCGGGAAAACAAGGCGTGATGTTATATTAGAAAACCGATTTCTAGATCAAACAGTCTGTTTCGGCATGTAAAATATAGTATTAAAATCAGTGCTTTAGGATTAGTATTCTAACACAATAACAATAAACAACAAAATTGAAGGACAGTGTGTTAACAAACACGACGATTTGTTTATATATATCGATTCAACGTTTTTCTAATTTCTGGTGACTACTTTTCGGTACAGTGACATCACTAAATAATGACACTTTCTTAGTAACTCTCGGTCTATTCTGTAAAAACCACACAGTGAAAAGTTAGGTGACGTGAGCGGTCATACCGCTACCAGGGATTGTCACTATTAACAACTCATACAAGTTTCATTATGGGTTAACAGAATAGTATTGCTGCTTCGTAAGATATTTCATGCAAATAATAGTCCTCCAGACTGAATTTTGCCACGGCGACCATTTCTCATCGTGGGGGATATTATATCCGCCTTGAGGGATATTATGTCATTTGTGTATCTTTGACAGTCGTTACGGGTCCTCAGAAGCCCGAAATCTGACAGCCAGTCTTGCTCAGTTACTGGGTTGTGGAGGTCAGATAGGCAGTCGCCCCATATAAAATACTCGTATTCAGCAGCATCCGGTTAGACTGGAAACCGACCCCAACATAGTTGGGAAAAGGCTAGGCAGGCAGATGAAGTGTGTGCGCAGACACAGGTGGCCCGATGTGGCCCGATGGGACGAGAATCGGACACGATCGGAGAGAGATCAGGCGCAGGGCATACGGCTTTATCGTGCTCGGAAATACTATTGTAAAGTCACATAGATTTGGAATTCAAAGACATATTATGAGGTGGATAACGTCTGAGTGCCACAAAATCCTTTAGCAGATCCTAAAAAACAACATCGCATCTGAAACTGTCCCTGAGGTATCTGCAGGTCATAGATCGCAAGATACGAGCTGCAACAAAGTACCTCTAACGGATGGCTTGCTTCGGAATGGCTAGTTAAACTCAAATGGGGAAATCCTCAATTACATAATGTAGTTTGAGTAACATGACGGTCATCTGCGAGCGAAGCTGTTATCCGATGTCCCTGTCTTTTGCATACCTTGTTTTATAATGACAATAACCTGATTTGAAGCCTGCACCAGACATGAAAAAACTTGTGGACATAATTACCTCTGTTCTAGGAAAAGAGGTTGTACCTACACCATGTTTAAAGACATGTGAGTTTAGTGTATATAAAATTTAGTATTCCTTTTTTTTGTATACGTAACCATGTACCATAGCCGTACTTAGTAACCATGACAAATATGTGTTATCTGTTTAATACTAGGCAGAATTTTGTGGAAAATATAAAACGAAAAAAAATAGTATTGAAAATATGTTATGTAAAAATTTAGAAATAATTAATTTCTTGAAAATTTTATATTGGCAAGTTTATTCTCCCGCATACACTGTACAAAAGAGTAGTTCTTAAAAATTCTTCGGTCATGGAAACCAACACTTTTTCCGTACCGAAGCGCACTCCATTGTAGGCAACTCTCAAACTTTAGGAAAATATACGTATACATCCAAATATCCGATCTCTAGTCATCTCTAGTCTAGTCTATGGATTTATGGTCGACATTCTGCATGATGTTGTCTTTCATATTACTTAATTACTGGCTATTCCCGTTGTTTACTACGAAGATATTTGATATTTCATCTTAAACAGTATTGTATACTCGTATAGGTGGTCGTCTATTGTTTCATTGATTAATCGTGTAATCAATGAAACAATAGTAGAAAACTGGATATGATGAGGTTGCTAATGTGATTATGTAAACAAATCAATACAGAATCAAAATTTGTAAAGGCGCAAAATAATTTATTTATTCAGATTAGTGATACTAATTAGGAAAAAATCTTAAATATAATATACAGTATGTTCGGTTAAACGAGGGACATACTTTTAGGGGGTACTCCACTCATGAAAAAGTACAACTTTGACTATTATAGAACTATACATGAATCATGAAAAAAAAACAGCTGTTCAGTACCTTTATGTTCGCATAATTCGTCAAAATGTAATCAACAACTTTGTCCATGGACAAAGTTGTTGATTTCCATGAGTACTATTCAACCTGAAAGTACGCCACTCGTTTACGTAACACAATGTATACAACCTCAAACTAAAAAATATATCTATCATGTAAGTACAAGTGGTAAAAAAGGGGAAGTTCATAGGGCGTCAAAAATTGATCCCGATCGCTGTCAGTGGGAAATGTGCCCAAAAGGCTGGTAGAGTTTCCACGTTGGATGGCAATGCTGATTCTTTGGCCTAAAATGGAGCAGCCCTCTGGTTACGTGTAGATTCGACCAACCACTGGCGATATCCCGAAATACTCGATGAGCAATTTGTATATTGTAAATAATATAATGTTTTACTTAAAAATCAAATGGAAAAAGTTCAAAAATAAAATTTAATACGATTCGTTACGTTTCCATAAAAAATATGCAAAGTAACGATAATAAGAATAATGACCGACTCGCACTTAGAGTAGCTTTTTCAATAATATATATTTTTGTTATTTGCAGGTTACGCAACAATTTCGCAAAAAATGCAGAAATTAAGGTATGTTAATTAATAAATAACTTTATTTAATGCGCATGCGCAATATATTATTATTTAAATAAGTAATTGAACCCTATAACCTCGCAGTCGAGTTATCATTATCATGCAGTCACACAAGTTACCGGAAAACCCCAATTACAATACATACATATTACTTTTCCTGTTGGCAAAGTTCTTGAGTCTTGTCAATGTGCTACTGTGTAGAAACAGCCTTAAAATAAGATTCACACATGATGCTCTTCCGATGCATATAACCTATGTAGAATCAGAGAAAATATTTTCATGGAACCTACGTTAAATCGCCGAGTGATGATGACAGGGTAAAAAAATTATATTTAGTCCGTCAGTCAGATAATAAAAAAATATTAGATAAGTATTTTTTTTTTTTTTTTTTGGCTGGGAAATCATCCTATGACTTCTCCCGCTCTGGGTGGAGCGGAAGGGAGTGTCAGACTCTTCTGACTAAAACCCATCCATGTTCCATCCTTAGCCCTTTGTGTTCCGGGGTAGCGGTAATCCTTTCGGACAATCCCGCTTACCCGGCAGGCTTGGCCCTGAGGGGCCCCTTCATATGCTGACATCTCTTTGAGGCGCGCGTGGAACATATGCGCGCCGTCCGGCACGGGCCTGGTGCTGATCGGACGGTGAGTCACCCATTACCTCACCGTCCGCAGGCCCGCGCCTACGGTGGCCGGGAGTCGTCACGTGGCTCCCGACGCCCGGGGCGTCTCCCGCGGCGGCTGGGACGGGGACCTTTCTCTCTCCCATCCCGCCACCTCCTTCGCAGAAGGAGGTGGCTGCCTCCCACTCCCTCCCGCCCCGGACCATGGCTTGCACCAGGGCCGGGCGCGAGAGGTCACCGCCGCTGATCGCCTCTACGAGGACACGGCGGTGCTCCGCCCAAGCGGGGCAGGTTTGCACCGTATGCTCTACCGTGTCCTCTGGGCGATCCTCGCAATGGCACCCGGGCGTTTCCTCCCGCCTTGTGATGTGCAGGAACCTCCCGAAACATCCATGTCCGGTGAGGACCTGCGTCAGGCGGTAGGTTAGGGCGCCGTGACGCCTCTCTAGCCACTCCTCAAAGAGGGGCCTTACCGCCACTATCGTGGCGTGCCCTGGGCTGGGTTGCGACAGTCGCTGATTCCAGGCCGCCATGAGATCGCGCCGGAGGTCCGTCCGCTCCGCCGCAATTTGCCGCGGAAACGGAGTTTCCCCCCGGCTTAGTACCACCGCGCGCCACTCGTACAGGCGCGCGAGGACTATCGCCTCCAGATCCCACGGCGGTAGTCCGGCAAGGAGGCTTGCCGCCTCGCCCGAGATCGTGCGGTACCCCCGGAGAAGCCGAATGGCTACCACCTTTTGGGGCGCGTTCAGATAGTGGGTGGCCCACACCGGGGCCCCGTAAAGGGCCATGGACCGCACGACTCCCGCGTAAAGCCTCCGACAGGAGGCGTTTGGCCCCCTCAAATTGGGCAAGAGCCGCTTGAAGGCGGCCCCAGTCCGTTCCAGCTTGAAGTATTTTTTGCTTAATCATATGAATAAAAAAATGACTTTAAAGGTGACGCGAGTACGTTAGAAGAAGTACTGTGAAGAAATTCGGTTCGGGTTTTGGAGTCAGGTCGCGCTTATCAGCGGAAGTCTTAAGACCTTCAACACACAACAACTTTTATTCGTCTATTAGCACAAATCCATATAATTGAGTCTTAATTGGTCATAAATAAGACTCGATGCAATTAAGCTCATGTGCATTTGTGGAATGTTGACAGAGCGGTTGTAATTTTAACATACCTAGATAAATAGAAAATCACACATCAGACACCACAATTATTATTTTTTGTTTTTTTTTAAATTACAGCACAACAATTGTAATATACATTTTATAAACATTATTTATATATTACAAAGGTATATTAGTATTTAGATATAATCATCCAATGTCCGAAATATATGCCTCGGAAAGCACGTTTAGCCGTTGGTCCCGGCTATCATTTGTGGATCTTTGACAGTCGTTACGGGTCGTCAGAAGCCCGAAAGTCTGACATCCAGTCTTACCATGGTGTCGTGTTACCTGCTTAGGGGTATCATGTTACCCAGTTACTGGGTTGTGGAGGTCAGAAACGCAGTCGCTCCATTTTAAATAGTGGTATCCAGCTGCATCCGGTTAGACTGGAAGCCGATCCCAACATACTTGCGAAAAGGCTAGGCAGATTGATTATCCAATATCCAAAAATAATTATCTTTTATGAATGTAAAGCCAATAATCATTTTCTTATTAGTACTCCAGCTCTTTACATTTCAATCTTGTCACAAGCTCGCGTCTATTGACGATCCTGCCTCTCTCATAAAATATTCATGGTTTTGAAAATTAAGGGAAATTAATTGTAAATCAAATTGACTACGAACTTAAATTGTCCGTATATAAATCATAGCTATCATACTTTGATAGTAACATCTAATGACAATTTGACGAAGAGTACCGATTTGCTTAACAGTTAATTTCCCTGACTGTACAGAGAATTGATATTGCTAGGCACGTTTTGACGCTCTTTCATTGCTCTGTTTCAGCCTGTTGTGTTCGACGGTGTGCGGAACCTGAAACCAGTAGAAGGTGGCCATGTTTACGGCGAAGCAGAGTACTCCTTCCACTCCGCCTCCAACATCGATGGCAGAACTACCGAAGACAAGGCAGGACATAAAGTCATCAACGACGATGGCAAAGTCAAAGAGTTTGATTTCACACCAAAAACTGAATTGTCGCCTCTTGTTAGTATATTTTGTATTGCTTTTGCCCGTGACTTTGTCCGCGGACAAAGTATCAGTAATCAGTAATATCAGTATCAGACAAAGTATCATAGTAGTATATCGCAATATCGGGCGATATTTTTGGGACAATAAAGATATAGATAGTCTTTGCACAACACACCAAACGAGCTCTACTTACCCTACCAGAGGTAGAGCTCATGTGTTGAAGGGATTTCTATCCTACAAATAGAAACACACGGGGCAGACGCTACTGAATTACATAACTTTTCAAGAATACATGGGTCTATGCGAGACTCCTTCATTCATTTCTTTCATAAAAACCTATCAAAATATTCTATCATTTTGAAAGGTCGAATGCTGTCAGTTATTTTTTATTCGACCAGCTTGGTTCCACACAAGGTTTCACCAAGGCTCTACAGTATCTATCTATAATAGAAAGAGACATAACACTTTGTCCTTACAACTTAAGGGGCGTTCGTAATATCATAAATGTCCGTGTTTATCCTTTACACGTCTCAGATTATTCCTAAACAACCTAGATGCAAGAATATTTAACATTTTATTTGAAAATCACAAAACGATAGGTCTACCAAAGGACGCCGTAATCACTATGTTTTGGAAAACGCCTAATCAGCAAATAATATTCACATACACGCCAAATATAGTTCTGAAGTTTCATTTTACAATTTCAGATTCACCCGATCAACCCCCTGTCGCAGATCGGCAATGACTACAGTGCCTCAGATTACTCCTTCCAATACGCTCCGTCTTCTAGCGACCAGTCAGCAGACTACACCAGCATCGGTGGCAAAAAACCTGTCAACAATAACGTCAAAATTGGACAGCCAACAAATCTACCCGCCATTGTAAGTACTCAAAGCGATGGGGATGACAAAATTTCAGGAGAAGCTCGCTAGGCGGCTGAATAAAGGGGTTTGCATCAGGATAGTCCCCGAAATTCATTGTTCATTGTTTTTTTTGCAATTTGCAGGTCAGTGTCAGCTTTTATGTTGCACAAAATTTGATTCGCGACCGTAGCGAGTTAATCATTAGAATCATCCATAGAACTCTCTAGTTAGAATTGACCTCAAATGTCATGTTTTCATAAAATAGTCAGTCTGCAGGGTTATTAAATATTAACTAAGTAGGTTGTATCGGTGATTTTAATAATTACAGTTCTGTAAATACGTACTTGTTACGGTCGCGAATCATAATTTGAGGAATGACTTACAAATTGCAAAAAAACTAAAGAAAAATTTAATTTCGCGGGCTGACCACGTTATCACGTTAAGAACTTGATTCAGAATGGGGTACTTTGAGATACGGTGTCGTCGTTTTAGGACTTCGTTGGTTTTAGGTTGCGTCCACCTTTATCCCAATACCACCATTTTTTAGATTAATAAACGGTAAAAATTTTGCCATAGCAATGATAGATGAACCTCAGACTGACTATTGAAAGTTTATTAGTAGCAAAATTTGCCTAACATGTTCCAACTTCTGAGTGGCACAGGCGTCCTCTCTATGAGAAGGAGTGGTCCTTACCCACGATACGGGCCTGGTTTGGGTTGGACAATCGCCAACTATGCTCCACTTCCTATCCTACCCCTTATGTCCCAACACATGTAGCCTAAGTAACCTCTGCGCTGTCACCAATGACGCCATGGAAGTGGTGCAGTTTTGTGCCAACAAAATCAGTAGGTCGATTCTTTACAAATGTCACCGAGAAAACTAAGGTGAAGTGAGCTCTCGTTGCGCTTAATGCTTGGGATTGACACTATTGACAGCTCACTTTAAACTCACTTCAACTAACTCAACGACACGGTTAGCGCAGTGGTTGAGCGATTGACTGCTGCGCAGCATGTCGCGGGTTCGATTCCCGCACGAAACAAATATTTGTACGACCTGCAAGAATTTGTTACGGGTCTGGGTGTTTTTCTATCTAAAATATGTATGTATTTACAAAAAAAAATGTATATAAGTAGTTTATCAGCCATCTCGTTACCATAACACAAGCATTAGGTTGCTTAGCTTCGGACTATATGGCGCTGTGTGAAATGTCCATGGATATTATTATTATTTATAATTTTTATAGATTAGCACCCTTGAAATATAGTCGTGCCACCGATACGAAGAAGATGTGACGTATTCAATTTTTTCACGATGCTTTTCTTCACCGTTTCAAACTTTGTTAAACATTGCGTTGTACTGTTTCAGCCACATTCGTTCGGCAGTATACCAAACCAGGGAGCACAGGACAGCCATAACTCGTACAACCATCAATACTCATACTCACACTCACATAGCTACGTCGACGGCAAGCCGGTACCCGGTCTAGTCAACAATGGCGGGAATATCCAGCTTGGCCCACAGACTCTTATTTCAGTAAGTTATTTTCAGTCGGTCAATTGTGTAAAAATCCCACCGTGTAATTTTGGTTAAGAGAACTGTCGTTCCACCTAATACTAAGAATGTATACTATTGACAACTCACTTTAAACTCACTTGACCTACATTTCACGGTGAGATTTTTACAGAATAACATTACTGGTGCTCAAAACAATACTGGCCATATAGAATACCGTGTTTGAAATTGGAGTCGACTATTATGGTTGCAGTTCAATGCAAAATCATTCACACACTTTCCGGTGACTCTGTCAATTACCTATGACGTCATTGATTTTGATGATGTAGGGATGTCGTATGGGGCTATATTTACCAGCCTCAAATTGGCAGCATACTCCACGCAAGACTTTCACTTTGAAAAAATCTTTTAAAGTCTTTTCTTTTATATGGTATATTACTTAAAAACATACCATTTAAAAAAAATATATATTTTTTAAAATGTTTTTGTTTTATTAAAATAAATTATTTTAAAATGTAATGTATAAGTCTTTATATGAAATAAAGGAGATAATTGTAAACCATATGTAACAAATTAAATCCTTTGCCAATTTAAGGGTTAAGATATATATAATTTAACGTGATGTTTTATTGAAAATCTGTCGTGATACGATCCAAAAAGGTTTGTTAGCGCCGTGTTCCATAACCTATGATATTCTACATTTTCAGCCTATTTCGTACACCGGCGTGCGGGACCTGAAGCCTCCACAAGGCGGCCAGGTCTTCGGCGAGGCGCAGTTCCAGTTCCACAAGTCTAGCAACATCAACGGCAAGGTCTCAGAAGAACAGGGTGGTCATAAAGTCATCAACAATAATGGACAGGTCCAAGAGTTCGATTTTACACCAAGTCCTCAAAAATCACCTGTTATTAGTTATTTTAATTAATGTGTTTAAGCTTTTCAATTATTTCTAAGTCATTTAGATCCTTCCTTTATTCTATTCCTTTAAAGAATAAGCGATTTTTAAATGATCAAAAAAAAAAATCGCATGATCTTTTTTCGCTCGAGACGTAATTGCTTTTATCCGTATTTGATAGGCACACAGAATTTTTTTTCTACAAAAGGTACATAGAAAGGTCTGTTAATTATTGATGATTGTCTGAAAGTGTGTCCATAATATTTTTTATGGACATACTTTCAGACAGACATTCTTAATTAAGAATGTCTGACATTTTTTATAGCTAAAAAAATGGGACTGAAATTATTCTCATTCCAACTATATAAAAGAGCAACTTTAGTAAATGCAATCCAACGAATGCTAAGTTAGTTCTAAATATATTTTTTTACCAACTAATCAACTAGCTACAAAAAATGATTTGAAACATTCGAGAAAATTGTAAAATTCCAAATTATTTGTCTAATCTAATAATAAATTAATTTAACTAATGTGAGATTATTAAGTCGTTGATATTCTGTGATCGTAATTATTATAAATAATTATGTATTGTAAATAAATTAAGTAATTTGTAAAAATCTAAACTGTTTTTTTTTTGTTTGTTCCGGTAAACTTTTACTCCGTACAACGGTTAGCTGACGACCGTTACATCCATGTCTTTTTCTTGTAAGTTTCCTTCTTCGATTGGTAGGATTCTTCCGGGTATCGTATTGCCCAGTTACTGGGTTGTGTAGGTCAGATATGGCAGTCGCTCCATGTAATATACTGGTATTCAGCTGCATCCAGTTAGACTGGAAGCCGAAACAAGGCTAGGCAGATTGATTTCCTGTTTCGATTGATCATATCTCGAAGACTCGATTCATAGAAACGTTTGTTATCTCGATAGCTTCTCTCCTCCGAATTCCACAATAGCAGAACCAAATAAAAAAACATCAAGTTATCAACAATCGACTAATCGTCGTTCAAAGCAAAGTATAAAACCGAGCTACATTTCATACTTATTTTATGTGTTTTCCCTTATCTGTTGAACCAACTGCGCATCGTTATTTACTAAGGTAAGTCGGTTTCTTTTTTTATACCTAGAAGTATAAAAAAATTGGTAGTTTTGATAGTGCACACATCCGGGCTCCAGTGGCGTCATGGTACCCACTGTGCCAGCCATACTAGTGGATCGTGAGGCACGATTACCATTAATTATAGTCCCGCACATATAGTTAGTAATATGCCTGTTTAAGTATACTATTCTAATTGTACAATTATGAAACATTTCCGTGACTGACAGGCAACGCACGGAAAACCCCTTTTTTTAAGGCTGGGAAATCATCCAATGACTTCTCCCGCTCTGGGTGGAGCGGAAGGGAGTGTCAGACTCTTACTGACTAAAACCCATCCATGTTCCTTCCTTTTTTTTTTTTTTTTTAAGGCTGGGAAATCATCCAATGACTGCTCCCGCTCTGGGTGGAGCGGAAGGGAGTGTCAGACTCTTACTGACTAAAACCCATCCATGTTCCTTCCGTAGCCCTTTATGTTCCGGGGTAGCGGTAACCCTTTCGGACAATCCCGCTTACCCGGCAGGCTTGGCCCTGAGGGGCCCCTTCATATGCTGACATCTCTTTGAGGCGCGCGTGGAACATATACGCGCCGTACGGCACGGGTCTGGTGCTGATCGGACGGTGAGTCACCCATTACTCACCACCCGCAGGCCCGCGCCTACGGTGGCCGGGAGTCGTCACGTGGCTCCCGACGCCCGGAGCGTCTCCCGCGGCGGCTAGGACGGGAGGACCTTTCTCTCTCCCATCCCGCCACCTCCTTCGCGAGCATAACTTTTTCGCAGAAGGAGGTGACTGCCTCCCACTCCCTCTCGCCCCGGACCATGGCTTGCACCAGGGCCGGGCGCGAGAGGTCGCCGCCGCCGATCGCCTCTACGAGGACACGGCGGTGCTCTGCCCATGCGGGGCAGGTTTGCACCGTGTGCTCTACCGTGTCCTCTGGGCGATCCTCGCAGTGGTGACACCCGGGCGTTTCCTCCCGCCTGATGATGTGCAGGAACCTCCCGAAACATCCATGTCCGGTGAGGACCTGCGTCAGGCGGAAGGTGAGGGCGCCGTGACGCCTCTCTAGCCACTCCTCAAAGAGGGGCCTTACCGCCACTATCGTGGCGTGCCCTGCGCTGGGTTGCGACAGTCGCTGATTCCAGGCCGCCATGAGATCGCGCCGGAGGTCCGTCCGCTCCGCCGCAATTTGCTGCGGAAACGGAGTTTCCCCCCGGCTTAGTGCCTCCGCGCGCCACTCGAACAGGCGCGCGAGGACTATCGCCTCCAGATCCCACGGCGGCAGTCCGGCAAGGAGGCTTGCCGCCTCGCCCGAGATCGTGCGGTACCCCCGGATTAGCCGAATGGCTACCACCTTTTGGGGCGCGTTCAGATAGTGAGCGGCTCGTCGCCGCAATGAACGCGCCCACACCGGGGCCCCGTATAGGGCCATGGACCGCACGACTCCCGCGTAAAGCCTCCGGCAGGAGGCGTTTGGCCCCCTCAAATTGGGCAAGAGCCGCTTTAAGGCGGCCCCAGTCCGTTCCAGCTTGGGGGCCAAACGTCGGAAGTGCTCCACGAAATTCCATCGGCTGTCGAGGACCAGACCCAGGTATTTCATCGTGCCATAAGTTGGGATCCCGATGGTGGCCTATTCCGATGCCCATGAAAGGACATGGCCTCGGATTTGTGCAATGCCACCTCGAGACCCAACTGCCGGATCCTCTCAACGACTATCGCAACCCCGCGTGTCATCGCGTCGGCCGCCGCCTGATGCGACCTCCCCTGCGCCAGGACCAGCGTGTCGTCAGCGTAGCAAACTACGCTGACGCCGTCTGGGAGGTCGGCCCGCAGCACCCAGTCGTAACCGATGTCCCACAGGAACGGCCCCAGAACCGATCCCTGCGGGACACCGCACGACATCTCTCGCCGGTTCCATTCCCCATCGCGTCCGGGGTAGATGACGGCTCTGTCCGTCAAGTACGCCCCGACTATTCGACGGAGGTAGGTCGGCACCCGGTGATACCGGAGTGCTTCCCCAATGCAACTCCAGGGCAGGGTGTTGAAGGCGTTGGCGATGTCGAGTGACACCGCCACGATGACCCTACCCTGGGACACCGCGTCCCCCGTCGTGAGGGCTCTAACGCGCATGATGGCGTCCACCGTCGAGCGCCCCTTGCGGAAGCCAAACTGGCAGTCCGCAAGGTCCGGCCCCGTCCTTCCAAGGTGCCCGACGAGGCGGCCCGCAATAATTCTTTCAAAGAGTTTGCCGACCTCGTCGAGCAGCACTATGGGCCGGAATGCGGACGGATAGTCCGCAGGGCGCCCTGGCTTCTGTATGAGGACCAGCTTCCCCGTCTTCCAACGGAGCGGAAACTGGCCTCTCTCCATGCATGCGCTTAAGAGCGCCTCCAGTCGGGGCCCGAGAGCCCCTGAGGCCAGGACCCAGGCTTTACCAGGCAAGCCGTCGGGTCCTGGGGCGGTATTCTTGGCCTTGAGCCTTCCAACCGCCGCTCTCAGATCTACCTCGGTCACTGCGGGGATGTCATCGTCGTCCTCGTGGTCCGCTTCGGGCGGAGCCATAGGCGGGGGAGTATGCTCCCCCCGTGAAGGGAACAGAGCGCTCACCACCTCCTCCACCAGCTGAGGGCGGAGACTCTGCGTCAGAGGGGGGGCCCAGGTGCGGAGCTTGTTCCGCACCATTTTATATGGGCGCCCCCATGGATCTAGGTCCAGAGTCCCCACCATCTCCTCGCGGGCCACATCCTTGGCCCGCTGGACAGCCTCCTGGAGGGCGGTCTTCGCCGCTCTGTACCCCTCGTACAGCTCCGCCTCCGTGGCTGCCGCATCCGGAGGGCGGATGCGGAGCCTGCGGTGCCTGGTGTACAGGTGGCGCACCTCGACGCACGCCTTGCGCAGTGTTTCCACCTCTTGCGACCACCAGTACACCTGACGTCGGGCGCATCCTGGCCGGACTCGGGGCATTGCCACGTCACAGATCTCGGACATGGCCTCCCGGAACCACTCTGCCTCGTCGTTGATGTCGGCAGGCCTGACCGGTGATGAAACCCAGGCCTGCACGATCGAGGCTTCCAGGAGGAGCTCCCGGTCCAGCTGCTTCAGCGCCCACCGCGGACCACTCGGGGCCTGTCGGACCGGCGCGCTTGAGGTCTGGGTGGAGACGTCGAACCGGATATACCGGTGATCGGAGTAGGTCTCCACCTCCTCTACTACGCGCCAGTCAAAGACGCACTGTGACAGAGCGGGGCTAGCGAACGAGATGTCCACAACGGACTCACCCCGCATCCGCACGCACGTGGGAACAGAACCCCGATTGAGGACGGCTAGGCCTGCTTCCAGAGCCCAGTCCTCCACCATCCTACCCCGCACATCCGTGTAGCGGGAACCGCAGGCCAGGCTTTTGGCGTTGAAGTCCCCGAGCACTAGCACGGGGAAGGGATGGCTTCTGGAGACGACGACACTCAACTCTGTGAGAGAGTTGTGGAACTCGGCGAGAGTTCGGTTCGGAGAGTAGTACACTCCCACTACCACAATCCATGTTCCTTCCTAAGCCCTTTATGTTCCGGGGTAGCTAGTGGTAACCCTTTCGGACAATCCCGGAAAACCCCTGAGAAAATACTATCATGAAAGTAAGAAAATCTCGAGAGGTACCAGGGACACATGTTTCAAAAGGGTTGATCAACAAAAGTCTCGGGCAGCAACTAGTGTAGGATAACGATGTCGCTGTTTTTATTTTTCTATTTATGTAAACTGAACAGACAGGATATCATCGATTTCCATTAATCAGTTTAGTTGCCTGAGTCACTTTTAATTGCTCGTTTTTATTTCTACGCAGTAAGTAAGTATTACATAAGCAACATTTCGAAACATGATTGCAGCTGTCAGGCCTACTCTCCCGTTTACACCCGTAAATGTCGCATTCAGCACTGCCGCTCGTCTCCTATGTCGCGTATAAAATGGTGGCATTATCCCGAATCATCTATTGTCAGTAGAAGTCGATCATAACTCACGACAGTCGACAATCACGCATGCAACATTTTCGAGAGTTGGCTTCCTGGGTCCATTTTCCAAGAAGGTATTTTTCAGTAGGTGCCCGGTCGATGTTAATAGGTTCGCCCACATTATATGGGACTTAAACATGACTGGCGAAATGTGGAAGGTACTAAATACCTCGGTCCCGTGTCTTACACTTGAAAAACCGGCGTAAAGTCAGGAAAAAAGCGAAGTGAATAAAGAAACTACCTAGCCTTTTCCCAGCTATGTTGGGGTCGGCTTCCAGTCTAACCGGATGCAGCGGAATACCAGTATTTTATATGAAACAACTGCATATCTGACCTCCACAACCCAGTCAGTAACTGAAAAATACGAATACCCAGTCAGTAAGACTGGCTGTCAGACTTTCGGGCTTCTAAATACCCGTAACGAATGTCAAAGATCCTTAAGAGGCTTAACGCCCTTTCCGAGGCACGGAGGAGTCTTGATATGTACACATAGTCCCATCCATGGAATGAATACCAACTTAAGTTTTCCGTATATTCTAAATCACACCTGTCAATCTTTGACAGACGTCAGAAATGGCTATAACACGACAAATTGACGTAGACCATCACTTTGCTTAACGATTAATTTAACTGACTGTACGTAAAGTTAAGTTAGTTGTATAAAACGAATATAATTACTTCGTTCTATCTCATAATGATATCAGATGCGACCTCTTCAGATAGCTCCATCTAACCTTGACCGGAGATGTTCAACGGTATGCATTTACATGATAACGCCCGCGATTATTATCGTTAAAATTAATTCAATATTATCTTGTTACAATGACATGTAAATAAATTTTGTCGGCATAGTTATTTTTAATGGATGATAATATTATTATCCATTTAAAAATTTACGTGAATTGTTGATGCGTAAATTGTTCTGGCTGCTAAAAAGCTAAAATGGGATTGGGCGGGTCACGTTAGCCGCATGCATAGTGACCGCTGGGCAATAGTCGCTACAAGGTGGCTGCCTGAGGATGGACGACGCCGTTGAGGCCGGCCCAGGAAGAGGTAGCGAGACAAAGGAGGGATCAAGGTGGCGCAAGAGAATGAGGTCTGGAAGGATTTGGGGGAGGCCTTGGCTCAGCAGTGGGACAGTGTCACTAAGTAATAACAAAAAAAAGTTGTTCTGTCATTTTCACTTGTCACATGCTCATCGAGTATTTCGGGATATCGCCCAGCGGTTGGTCGACTCTACACGTGACCAGAAGGCTGGTCAATTTTTAGGTCAAAGAATCAGCATGGCCGTCCAACGTGGCAACGCTGCCAGCCTTTTGGGCACATTACCTTTTGACAGCGATGGGAATGAATTTTGTGATGCCCTATGAGCTCTTCCTTTTTTTTACTTCTTGTACATAAAATATACATAATATAAAAAAATGAGTGCCTAAAATAAAGAAGCTATATAGTAAATATGGGCTAAATATAACAATAATGATGCAAGTAAATTATTTTAACGCGCAATATTAAACACTTGTACAAATATTAAATCATGTGTAGCTTAATTACAAAGTAGTTCAAGAAGTATCCATTCAGCCTTTGATTTTACACGTCATATACATATATTATTTTCTAGAAGTTCAAATTTTGTTCGATACCCGGCAGGCCAGCGGAGTTTTGCTAGCCAATTTAATTTGGTCCCGTACATAATTTTGAATAATATTATTTTAATACCTACTTTAATATTCATCACGTACCTAAACTTATTATATTAGTGATGCATTATAATATAAATTGGGTTTGTATGGTGCTGTTGCTACCTAAGCATTATGATTTCGTTACTTAGGCTTTTCATCTATAATTTCACTTAGGATTAGATAAAATGTCTGGTTAGGGCTGTAGCTAACCTGACAGCCCTTTGTCATATTTTTTGAGGGTGGGAAATCATCAAATTACCCCTTGACCCTCCCACTCTGGGTGAAGCGGAATGGAGTGTTAGATTCTTAGTGACCCATTAGACCCCTCCATGTTCCTTCCAACCCTTTCGGACAATCCTGCTTAGCGCTAGAGAATGCCTAAAGCATTAAGTGCGGACTTAATGCTTTAGGCATTCTTTAGCTCTTTGTAAGTACCTTTATTGTGTGCGAAAAGTTTAAATCAATAAATAATGACGATAAATGATAGTACTAAGCTGATAAAAATTATTGGATCCCTACGAATGGATAGTAAAGAGATACTCTTATTCCTTTCCATTCAGCTGCATTCGGTTAGACTGGAAGCCGACCCCAACATAGTTGGGAAAAGGCTAGGTAGATTGTTTGTACATGCAAAAATGGTATAAAATCCTAACCTCGTAATGTTAACAATTCAGTTTTTGAACCTAATACGTATCATAGTAATAAAATCATTGTTCTTCAAACATAGTACATAGACATACAACTCTAGAAATTTAAATAGAATGTCTATTGAAATGTAAATATATCGATACATCCTTATCGAAGAGCTGTGTGTTATTCATGAGGAGCCCTAGAAGGAACTCGGTGTTGCGTTCATCAATGACATTGCTCCCGGATGTTTTCAACTACATGGTGACACAAGACGCAGCTGGGGATATACACAGATCACCCCCTCGAGATTCCGGTTGTTGGCAAAGTTCAGATTCGAGTTGTTCGGTGGGGATACAACACCCCGTTGTGACCAGACAAGTATCGCTAGATATGTCGAACATTTGAAGGAAATTTCTTAAAACATTCATGCTTTAGAGCCATGGTATGGCGGCCCAGTGGTATCGGCCACGACTTACGAGTTGTAGGTCGTGAGTTTGAACCCAAGCAGGCGCTTTACTTTGTGTATTTAATGTCATCACCACTGCTCTCAAACCCACCGGTTTGAAAACATCGTGAAGAAACCGGCATGTCTTAGAACCAAAAATTTGAAGACATGTGACATCCTCCTACCCGCACTGGGCCCGCGTGGTGGTTTATGGCCCACTCTTTCTCTTAGAGGCCTGTGTCCCAGCAGTGGGAACATTATAGGCTGATTATATTATGTTATGTATTCATGCTTTGACAAATCTGTGAAACTTTTTGTCTGGTCACGGTAGATATAGTGCTTGCTTAGTCTGCTGATTGCCCGGTAATCATTTCTGATAGGTAACGGTAAGCAACAGTGACGGAAAAAGTTTAAACTAGTGATTTGGAGCAAAAACTGTGATGTTGTACAGACGCCAGCACATGAACCTATCCCAAACTGTCGAAATTTTTCCAATTGAATTATGAAGCTTATACTTTTGTAATAAAGTTGAAAAACTATCAAAGAAATTTGACAGATTGGGGTAACTTGATGTACTGGCCTCTGTACATTGTCCTGAGACATGACGGTTTTGTATACGACATCCTACCTAATCTAAACTAAGAATTTAGCTGAAGAGTCTGTTTGTTTGTTGAAACGCGCTTTATAAATGAGATTCATATTTTTTCAAATTTGACAAAGATGTCAGAAATAATTGAGCCCAATAATTGAGAAATATAATAGGCTTCCTTATCACGCTACGATCCTTAGGAGCCGAGCAGAAGGGAAAAAAATTGAACATAAATAACGCTAAGGGAAAACAAATCATTTCACACCGACGAAGTCACGGGCAGAAGCCAGTCAATAATTATATGAAGACCATCGTATTTAATTGAAAATTGATGTAAGTATCCTTAACACTTACAATAGACACAAACAAGATAATAAGACAGGTTAAACCCTCATTGCTTACAAAAAAAACCTGACCTTGAGTCAAGAATCCTAAATTATGACAATGAACAGCACAACAATGTTTCTTACATCAAATAAACAATCAGATAATGATATTAATTTGCATACTTTTACGGATTTTCCGAACCTGAAAAAAGTATTAAAACAATCTCGACTCAAGATCCCCCATGCTAAGTCTAGTGTCAAAATAATATGCAATTCGAGATTCCTTCCAACAATCAGGCGAGATCACGATTTCGAAATTT